>JAKSZP010016620.1:0-25222 GCA_022478985.1 Massospora cicadina | reverse complement strand
TATGAGAACAGTTGGGTTAAGGCTCGCGATTGTGCCAACTGCATGGAACTGGTTGAATCATTTCACAATTTCACCCCAAAGCTCCCTGCCCCCCCCAAAAAAAATGCCAACTGTAATGGCGATCAAGTTACCCAAGGCGCACAAGAATGTGGCCCTCGTGCAGTTTCCCAATGATGGTGCCCTTCCTTTTGGAAAAAAGGAAAGAGTAATGTAAGTCCTGGGGAACGTCCCCTGTGTGTTTATTGGGCTCTTTTCCCAATTCCAAGTAAGAAGGTACTAAAGAGGGTGGCTGTACCCCTCATTACCCAGGGCGACCTCGCCCACGTGGTAGACAAGCACTGGGTAGCAGTCCTCCCTCTTCTGATCCCTCTCCTGGTGCCCACACTCACCTTGTCAGAACCAGTACATCTAGTCAGGGAAATTTGCGCCAAGATTGCTGAAATGAAGCCAATTGGTCCAAAATCGAGTGGAAACAAGCCCAATGATCAGAAAACACATAGTTGAAAAGGGATGAAGACTGATTAATTGGCCAGAATCACTAACGGTGTTGGCTCAGCCAACATCGCAATCATCAAAATTAACTCCCTCCCAAAATTAAAGTTGTGGATGATCCCCGATGTGCAGGTAGCAGCGTTGGACACCAGTGACAAGGGTTCAAAACTCCCTTTTGGCAAATATGGGCGTTGTGGCTGATGCAACACTTTTGACTGAACAAAAGATCAGCAACTGGGAACAGGTGGGTTGGGCATCCCAAACCTGTTCTCAACCAATTGGGACCGCCCCTACGTGGGGTGGCCCTGGGGGATAACCGCTGCCCATTGGGACAAACGCCATCATGCCAACTGTTGGAAATGCAGTTAAGCCTTGGTTCAGGCATTTAAGGTCAAACTGACAGCAACTCAGCCTGCTGCAAAATTCTTTGATGTTGGTTCCCAGTGAACTTATCTGCCTCCATTCCCAAAAAATTCGCCAGTCAGGTCAAAATTGAGGGTCTCAATTCTGGCTTATCTCTGCATCAATTGACCACTATCTAATCAGTTGCATCATACTGAGAAAATTATTGGTCGATTTTCTTCACTTTCCTTTACAATAAAAATTTTCTTCAAAACTATCAATTTTGAATTTATTGATATTCTTCTGGCCACATTTCCGATGGCTTTTCTCTAGTGGCCCGTCAGTCCTTATACAGGATGGGCTCTACCAGTACTGATGGTCATTATGGTCCCTACCGTCATAAACTGGATTAAGCGAGCTAGATACTTCTGGCAATTCATCCCTGTCATTACAAACTTTCGCCAACAATATACTGGGATCTTGTGGCCTTACATCCACCATCTTCAAGCAAGGATCAGCCCTCTTGTCACCCGAGTTGAATTTATACTCATCTATTGGTGACCTTGTAGAAATCATACCTGGGATACCACCCCCTGCAGAAAGACATCCAGTGTCTGAAGCGGTATCCATTTGGTTCATTCTCAGGTTGCTATTCACTATTGCCCTGCACCAACGATTTATCATTTCCCAATGCCCAGCTCCATACAACGTTGTATGTGCGGCAATGCCTCTGGCATTCTGGCTTGCTTTTTGGGTGCTTATGCATCGCGACTGGCAGGCTGGTCTACATCTTCTGCAATTCTCATGACACCTTCACTCTCAATCATAAGTTCCTCATTGGATTGGACTTGCTTCCAGAGTTCCTCTTCCAATTTAATCTATATTGCAAGCCTGCTGTCTTGGCCACTAAACTAACTTGCAGCTACAGCGTACATTATAAACTTCCCTATGCAGAATTAAGGTCCCAAGTCACCGAGGCTTTTTCCATAGCTCTGAATTCTTATGATCTTGAAAACATACTAGATTGAGATATCACAGCCTATGATTTTTGCTTTGCCAGCCAAGTTCTTCGAAGTTGGGACATAAATCTTCCTGCCTCTCTCAGTTTCCATCACTATTTCTTCTTCAGCTTCTGAGAAGTTCATAGTTATTGCATGCAGGATGCCATTCACTTCTTTACATGACTATCTCGTTTCTGGAACATACCATCAGTATCTTCCACTGATGCTTTGTTAGGGGGCATGATTTGGCAACCCCCACCTAGTATCCCCTGCTCATTGCCAGCCCATATGTCCGGTGTTCTTGACAATGCCTGTTGGTAAGCACTCAAGACCAATCTTCTAGCTCTAGTACCATATTGGGATTAGTTGGGGTTATTCACTGACTGCCTCTTCTTGTACTGTTGCTTCCCTCCCTGCTCCAGGGTATCACAATTTTCTTCTTCCAACATTTTTTATTTCCCTTCCCCTATTTGCTTTCTTGCAGGGATCTACATCCACTCAACAAACTTAGTTTCAAGTAGGTCTATCCCTCGCTAGCATCTGATCTCACATAGATTTCAATAAGTTTTTTACTCCTACTGTGATCAATCCTCCCTCCCTCAAGAGGTGACATAGGCGGAATCACCCCCAAATTGAGGATAATCAATAAAAAATAGAATTAAAAATATATTTCTTCTATGCGTTTTTTAATAAATATTTAAAAAATTTTCTATTATATTTTTATCAATTTTTTATTTTTTCTTCTTTTTTTCATGGTACTTGACCTTATTTCAGTTCATCAGTCAATATTTATATTTTATTCCCCCCAAACTGGATCCTAGTTATAATTAGACCTTCCAGTTTTCTATGGTTCAGAGGTCTTCCTTTTCAAGACTAAACCATTTAGATTGGTTCAGCTGTCCTTTTTCAGGATTTACTAGATCATTAGAACATAACCAACTTAATGGTTCAGTGGTCCTTTGATAACTCTTTTTTATTATTTTTCCTCAATCCATCACTTTAAATACTTAGCATGGACTCAAAAACTATCCTTCCATCCAAGTGGTCCTTGATGGAGTAGGCTGTCGCCATCATGGCAATAATCTTGAACAGAACTGACCACAATGCATCAAATTTGTTTCTTCTCCTTAAACCATGCTTATCACAATAAGCAACTCTTTCGGCTATATGATATTCTGTTAAGGCTGGTCAGTTCTTATTTTCTGTAATTTTTGCTAATATCTTTTTCTTCAAAGTTGTAACACATGCTTGCTTTGCATTTCAATCAAGATATTCATTAATCAGTTCAGGTACTGCTTGGCACTCATCACCAATGTCAGTTCTACCACTGAATATAAAATTAGTGGCAACGTGGCCTTCCTCCCATATAGTAGCTGAAATGGCGTTTTTCCCATTACCATATGATGACTGATATTTTAGGCTAACGTCACCAAACACAGTAAATTCCCCATGCAGAAGTTTATACTGCAACCAGATTCCTCAGCATCATAGCCAGCATCCCATTAACTTGTTCCACCAGTATATTCGTCTCTGGCTGATAGGGTGCAGACATGACTCCTTGGATCCCCATTATTTCATTTACCTGTGGGATCACATGAGATGTGAAATAGGTCCCATTGTTGCTCAGCAGGACCTTCGAGAATCCATGTCAGTATACTACTTAATCTAGGATGAACTTCGCAGTACTGGTAGCATATACTTTTTCCAGGGCCTATGTCTTGATCCATCTCATCAGATGATCAATCTCAACTATTATGTACTTGACTCCCCCTGTGCTCATCGTCAGTGGTTCCATCATGTCAATGGGCACCATATGCCAAGCAAATACAGGGTGGACAAGTCAGTATCCAGTCATATTCTTATGTGGCTTGTGCAACTGGCACTCCACACAACAAACTAAATAGTCAGCGACATCATAGTCGATTGACACCCAGTAGTACTGACAGAAATATGATTGGTTAATTTTCTCAGGCTTCCATGACCAACAACCTTATGAGCAGCATGAACATAAGCTGCTCTTTCCAATGGCTTTGGTAATAGTAACTGCTTCCCATTAATCATCTTGAAAGCTTGTCCATCCATGGTATCAGTGTTTTCCATCACTTTTCAAAGTGCACCTTAGATTTCTTGGGGCTTGTTCCCAATTTCTCTGTCAACCATTCTCTGGAATAGCTCAGCCGCCTGCCGGTATACAATCTGGACCATTGGTAATCGCAATAAGTCATCTGCATTCTGATAAGAAGCCCCTGATTGGTGGACAATCACATAATTGTAAGCCTGTAACTTCAATGCCCATTGGGCCAGTCGTCCTTCTGGTTTTCATAATTGTGAATCCAATGCAACAAGGAGTGGTCTGTCACCACTTTGAAGTGCTTTCTGTGGATGTACACCAAACTGTTTACAGGCATAAATGACTGCAAGGCATTCACACTCAGTTACGGTGTAGTTACTGTCAGCAGCTAATAAGTCTACCTCGCATTTGCCACCAGTTGTTAGTCCCCACTTTCATCTACTTGTCCAAAATGGCGCCAATCGCCATCAACAAAGCATTGTTTTGTATAATAGTTTCTCAATCAAAATTTAGATATTTCAAAATCAGAGAATCTATCAGGTACTGGCATAACTCATCAAAGGATTCCTGTGGTTCTTCATTCCTTAAAAGTCCTTTTTTCAGATCCTTCAACAGATGAAAAGGTCTTGGCGATTCTGGCAAAATCCCAAATAAATCTTCTATAATATACAACCATTCCAAGGAACACTTGGATATCTCGGACACTAATTGGCACAGCCATTCATTCTGTAGCTTTGTTCTTCTGGGTCTGCAGTTTCAGTCCACTAGATTTGATTACAAATACCAGATATTCCAACTCTTTTCAAAGGATTGACACTTCCTTGGCTTAATCTTCAATTTGGCCGTGGACAGTCTCTTGAACACTTCTTCCAAGTGGTGCAAATGGTTAGTAAACGTTCTATTGAACACATAGATATCATCTAAGTACACCGGGACGCATGACAGCTTCAAGTCATTTAGTATGTTGTCCATGGCCCTCTGTAACATTACAGGCGCATTTCACAGACCCTGGGGGCATCCTTGTCAGTTGCTATAGCCTCTTCGTGGTGATAATCACGCATTTTCCTTGGTCTTCTCTTAGAAAATTAATTTGACAATATCCTAATATTAGATCCATCATGGAGAAAAACTTCACTTCTCCCAATCAAACCAGTGCATCCTCAATTCTTGGAAGGGGATATGAATCCTTCTTCTTAATCTTGTTCAGCTTCCAATAATTGCTCACCACCTAATTAGAGCCATCCTTTTTCTTCACAATAAGAATCATACTCGCCAAGAAACTCAATGATAGAACTAGAAGCCCATGCTTCATAAGATTCCTGATTTCTTCCTCCACTACCATTTTGACCACCTTCAACCATCGAATCATTTCATCCTGATTGGCAAATTTTCCCCAGTATCAACCTTGTGGATCACATCTCTCACGCATCCCAAATCATGGTCATCCAGGGCGAATACTTCCCAATATTTTCAAACAATTTAGGCAACTTCTCCTGTTGTCCTTTCATCAAATCAGCAATTTGCTCTCGATCAACCAATAGGTTAATACTCTCAGTTACTTCAGCTGGTAATTTCATCTCATCAAGGACCCCAAAATTTTGGAATTTTCTCAGTTCAGTCATTGGTATAAGGTGAACAAATGTGATGATCTGATTCTTCTCAATCTTTGTCAGGTTTTTGCTTAAATTCGCCAGAAAAACTCAAATTTCTCCATGGCCATCATTATTATTCCAGGAGACACACAAGGCACTACTCTGGACTTCTTCCAGGAGCTTTCAACCTCCCCATACAGCAGCTCTGGTATATCTAATGTCAACCCCATATCAACTATTATTTGTGATCCCGGCGGAATGTTTTCACATTCTTGAACCTCAGTGGGGTTCCCCAATTTTCTAGGATATATGTCGCAAATCTCGTCACATCCAATAAACTAGTTGATATCAAATCTAGACAATGCCATCATTATATATCAAGTTGATGAAGTTATTTTCCTACTCAGTGGAGCTTTCCACATCCTTTTGATAGATCAATGGTAGCGTCTGACCCAATATTCTAATGTATTATCCTCAAAGTTACATTTAACTCTGAACCTTCTGTAGGAATTCCGTCCCAATCAGAATGTTGTAGTTTTGGATGGCTAAAAATATTTCTGGTGCAGAAACCACCAAGGATCTGAATCAAAGTGACAGAGTGCTATACGCTTCAAATGATATGGTGTATTTGGACAAGCTGTCCCATATTCTTTCATGTGTTCCAAGTCAGGAGAGATTTTCATCCTCTTCACCAGCTTGGTTGAGACAATATTAATAGGTGCTTCAGTGTCAACAATTGCCCTCATCTGTAATTGATTTACTAGTATATCTATATACATACACTCAGAGTATTGTAAGATAGTATTTAATGAGTGTATAGTGGCACTATTAGCCAGAAAGGGTGTGAATGATTTGCATTAATAATTTCTGAAATAATTCCTTAATTGCGCTGAGGAGGATTGACATGTTTGCCTTATCTAATCAAACTTCAATCAATTCTTTAAGATTATCTGCTGCTCGAATCTTTTCCACTAGTTGTCATTCATACAGCTGGGCAACTTCTTTTATAATCTCGGGGTTGGTCCCTTCACCCTGGATCTTGTTACCACATTCACGTACAAATTGACTACTTGATACAGCTGATCCTGTATATCTTCATCCACAAACAGATCACTGATGTCAAAATTCATCATGAATAATATCAGGAGGAACAGGCTTCTATGCAGCATTAGACTGTTCCCCATCTAGGCCGTGGGCTCTTTAGCTGACTAATCTGCGGTTGCAAACTCTTTAACTTGGACTATGTTGATTTGATCCTTGGGTTTCTTGCAAATATCAGCAAAGTGTCCCTTTTTTCCACACTGGTAACAGACTTTCTCCTTCTTATCCGTTTAAATTCTTTAGACCTATTCCTGGCGTGGTTTGATTATTCATCTCCTTAGCGTTCTCATTCCTCTTCTAGGGATTCAAATTTCGTACTGGGTTTGATCTGAAACTTCTATTTGGGCACTGAAGGTAGCTCTCAAGTTTTCAAATTGTCTACCATCTGAGAGGTGGTAATTTTTGTTGCAAACATGGAAGACATCATTTGGTGCAAATTTTGGTAGGGCCAAAGGGCTGTTTGTAATGCAATTCAGGCATTGAAATTATCCATAACTTTTGCTCCAACTAGGTTTTGAAATTCCTGGTAGAAACAAACGGCAAAACTTGCTAAGGTTTCATCTTTATGAGATTGTATGCCCATAAACTCTTGTTTGCGCTTTGACATGCGTATCAGGATTCCAAATTCCTCCAAAAATGGCCGCTTTGGTCTCCTTGTACAACCAGCTGTCCCTCTCTAGATGGGACAGCACTAGGTTTTTAAAATTGGTATTTAGGTAATTATTACCGCCAATACGTTTTGACAATCGCCGTATCTATACATTGTCATATCAAACAAATGGAAAAATGCTGGGGCGTTATCCCAATGGAAAGTCAGCATCTTTGGTGTCACTTTCAGTTTCTCCGACGTTTCTCTATCCATCTCTATTGGTTCAGCTACTCATTTCACTTGGGGTTTGATTTCAGCGTCATCTCAAAAATAGTGGTAAAAGCAGGCAGCATGTTTCTTGGGGTAGTCATTTTTCCAACTAACATATAGAAGTTTTCTTCAGCATCAGTCGCCGCATATGGCTCACATTCAAATTTATGAGTCTTAAACTCCTCAACCTGAATAATCAGCTGCCCATTATCAGCGAAGAATGCTTTTAAATGAACGCAATCTGCTTGATGCTCCAATTTTAGGAATAAGACTTTTTGAATTAAGTTACCTTCTTTTTTAATGACTTTACGTTTCCAAGTAACTCATTCCCAAAACTTGCGACATTATTGACCCCTTTCTCCATCTTGGTGACTCTTTTTTTCAAGGCTGCAAATTCTCAATGATCCACTGAGTTTAGGGCATTCTGGTTAACGGTTGTCAACTCAATCCATAGTTTTCTTATCTCATCTTTATACTACATCAAGTTCTAATCTCTTCTACTAAACTACATCCATGTAGTGAGCACCAATAGTTAAAACTTATAGGTTTTCTGATTATTCTTGGTTAGTAACCCCTATAAATATATAACTGCGCAGGTTTGGGTTTTGTGAAATTCTTTGCGTTGTATGATAGTAGTTGATAAAATCGTTGGTAATAGTATGGTACTATTATCCATAGTTGAATTGAATTATTAAATTTCAATCCAAAGCTTGGTCAGTATTTTCTCTTGAAATACTTACAATGTCCTGAATAAAGATTCATTACTGGTACTGCCTAACTCAATCTAAGCTCAGAACCGTGTTTATGGTTTCTCTTGTTTATCACACTGTCAGAGGAAATCCCCCAATTTGATTCAACTTCTTCTCTGGATCCTCGCTCAGATCCTTCCTCTTTATCTTAAAGAGTCTCCCAATTAGAGCACAAAGCAATAATTTCCCTGATAATGAATAGAACTCAAAATGGATTCTGAGAAAATATACTAAAATAATATTCTGATAATAAGTCTGTAAAGTAGTGTACAGTAGTGTATTGACTTCCTGCCATACAAGGATCTCAGTTTACCTGGACAATTAATTCCTTGTCACCTGTATCAACCCCAGGATGGGTGACACCTAAATGGAGAGTCAAGCCATCCAGTATCTCTTCCTCACTTTGTGTAGTAGTGCGTTTTCTATTAGCAAATTACTTAGGGAATGTATAGTGGGGAATTCGGCGCCCAACCTTTGGTTGGCACCTTCTTGATGAAACAGCAGCCGTTGCTGTTAGATTACCCATCCTTGTCTCAGCAGCGATGGTCTTCCCCATCATGGCTAGGATTCTGTTCTTGGACATCCTTGAGTTCTAAAAAGGAAAGAGTAGGAAAACGCGTCCCTAACGTTTTTCTCTTAATCCAAGCAAACCAACCATATTTGGCAAGCGACCCTCTTAGATAATGGGACTTGTTACCAATAAAAGAAGGTCACAAACCAACTGATCAATTTGCTATTTTCAGGCAGCATCACTTGCCTCACAACTTAATTCTCAAATTCCCAATCAGTCAGTGATGAAACATGCCCAATCTTAATTGGTACACCTGATAGTTAGTCAGCTATCAGATTCCCCTACCTCGTTGGCAAATTTGCCCAATGAGATTTTAAGCAATTATCCAGATCTATCCCTGATGGATCTGACCCAAGCAAATAACCTGAAAATCCCCCAAACATAGTTACCCTGAAATCAGGGTCATTTGATATCCAATTCACTTCGCATTAGGGAATTATCCCTTAGCAATCCCTGTTAATCTAGTCAGCTGGGAATATGGGCAAAAATCCCAACATAAGCCATTTCTAGTGCAAAAGTATACGCAATGCCATAAAAGAATGAACTAAGAAAACTATGGACTAATTGGTAAATGTTAATAGTAAAAACCCTGACTTTAGTGGTCATACTGACTTTGCTGCTCTAAAAAAGAGTTACTAAGAACTAAGAAGGAGTGTAAGAGGTTTTTAATTTAACAACAATCTAATCAGAAAAATAATGTCTCTTAAGAGGAAAGAAGGAGAGCTGATTTGGAAAGTTTTATTTCTGAAAACAGAACTTGAAGTGGATTGTGTGTGATTACGCTTGCTCAGCTCAGATATGGAACGTTTGGTAAAATGAGTCAACGAATTTAAAAACCATAAATGCAAATGTGAACCAAATGTGGTGAATGACGCCAAAGAAGAAATTCTGAGAACCCCAGTTGGGAGGTTGGCAACTCCTAGAAACATGCCGCATTCATTTGCCGCCATTTCAAAGATGACTCTCAAATTATACTTAATCATTAGTTGGGTCCTCAAGCTATAAGCGAATTTTGGAGAATATTTGAAGGAATTAAAAGCCACGCCCAAACCACCTAATTTTCATTGAGACAACGCCCCTGCACTCTTCCACCTATTTTTATGATTAAGTTTGGGTGTGGTGACAGGTAGAGAGCAGTGACTGTTGTGAACTGCTTGGACACCAACTGTCAGAACTGGGTCTTGCTCCACCTTGATAAGACAACTGGTCCTACTATGAGGCCAAAGCTGCTATCATAAAGGAGTTTGGAAGTCCCTTGCATGTCAAAATGCAAAAAATAAATAATGTGATTCTAATTCATAAAGAATGAAACCTTAGCAAATTTTGTGATTGATTCTATCAAGAATTGCAGATTTTAGTCAGGGTAAAGTTGCTGACCAATTTTGATGTGAGGATCGCATTACAAGCAGCACTTCAGCCCTATCACAATTTACACTGAAAGATGTTTTCTGCGCTAGTCAACAAAATATTTCTTTCACAAAAGTGGATCATTTGAAGATGTTAGTCACCGCATTCAAGGCCCCTAACCAAAGCTACAAATTTAGTCTTGCTGGAAATTTGAACGCTAAAAATTTTTCAAAACTGAAAAGGATTTGCCTAACTGAGCATTGCTGGAGATAAACTTGAGATATTCAAATGAGCGGACAAAAGTAATAGATGCTGCCACCTGTACTGGGGAAGAGGACACTTTGCTGCCCAGTGCTTCAACAAGAAGCTCAAGGAGCAGTTTAATGTGGTACGTGATAATGAAGCAAAACTGCACAAGAATCAGGAAAAGAGCCCAAAGCCAAGACGTGGAACAATCTAGAGCTGCAGTTAAACCTGTTTCTACCAATATAATGAAAGAAGAAATTGACATCAGTGATCTGTTTTTAGATTACAATGCGGCAGACCAGCTTTATCAAGTGGTCAACCTAGATGTTAACGCCATACCAGAGTGGAGATAAGGGGATTGACCTCAAAATAATTAAGGAGGATTCTCTCCCTAATGCATGGTAACTAGCATTCAATATCCAATCTGCTGAGAACCTGAACAAATTATTTGATGTCAAATTAGATGAAATGAACCTGTCTATTCCATTAAGCGCAATCAAGAAATATTTTTCTGATTTCACCATAGATTATTCTACCCTCAAAATGACAGAATTTAGAGACGTCAATATAGAAAACAATAAAAAATTGCGATCAGCAGAATGGAACTATGGTGGAAAAGAAACCTGCGAATCAAAATGGACAGATAAATTGAAGAGCACCATATGAAAAGTGGAGTCATGGGAAACCTTACCGCCCAAAGTTAAGGAAGAAACTGAAGAAAATATAAATCTTATAATGCCTCAAGAGGAGGATGAAGATGCTTAAGATTCAGGAAAAGGTCTTGCAGCCTAGATGTGGAACTATCTAGCGCTGCAAGGAACCTGTTCCACCAGACATCTTGTTAAGATGAAGATTTTTAGCAGGGACAACTTAGGTTGAAACTGGGTCCACTGAAAATAGTCCTGAGGTAAGAAGTGTTTAGATGAGATTAATTAGACATAAAATGAGATTGAGATGGGAAGCAATCAAAGGTATTGGAATGCAATATGGATGGAGATAATGAGGTCAAAAGTAGGAAGCAACTGATCTAAGATTGTGGAGGATATCGTTTAACCCAATATTATTAATTAATGTAAGGGCATGAAATGCCAAAGGTGAGGATCATCAGTTCAAGTAAAAATTAGATGAAGTTAACGTTATTGTATTAATCCGCTGACTAGGGGATCTTTTCTGGATCATCAACGGATTTACTATAAATGTTAAAGATGGTGATGAACGCAAAAAGTTTCAAAGTGACAAACAATCAGAGTAATTAAACAGGACTGGCAATTAATGAGAATTTTGCAATTTTGCGAGATATGAATATTCAAGTGACAGTTGCCAAAATATGAAATGAAATTCTGACCTGTCAAATAATGACAAGTCAGGAATGAAGGATATTGGATGGTACTATTCATGAGTATTGCCAAATTCAGAAAGGGTTGCCTATACATGAAGAAAAGTAAATGTTGGTCATATATTGAAAAAGGCCAATACTCAAAACCTAAATTATTAGATTAAGAAAATATTGCAATGTTTCCAACTGACCGCTGAACCATTAAAATGGTTATATTCTAATATTATGGTTGAGTCTTAAAAAGGATCGCTGAACCAAAGTAAATGATTAAGTCTTAAAAAATAGACCTTTGAGCAAAGAAACTGGCAGGTCAAATTATGCCCAGGAGCCAATTTGGGAAAATAATGAAAAGAAGGACCTCTAAACTTATTTATAAGTCAAGTCTCATTAAAAAAGAAAAAAATACAAAAAATACTAAGAAAAGTTATAAAAGAGAAAATATATATAACAAGAAAAATATATTTTGATAGTCATTTTTATTTTTGCCAAAAGGAATGCATTGGTGCTAGGTTCAGATAAGGTTGTAACTGAGTCCACCAGGAAGAATTCCTGAGGCGCTTTGAGAAAAAAACATTGGCAGGATCAGTACAGATTGCAACTGGGTCCACCAGAAATAGACCCAAGAAATATGCAAAGTTCCAGGAGAACCAGAAAGGGTTGAAACAGGGTTCAATGAGAGTAATCCTAATATGGATCTGCTCTGATTGAAAATTTGAGACCCCTTCCTGAAAAAGTATAAAGATTAAGGAACCAAGGACGCAGAATCACAGCTCCTTTTAACAACAAATGCCATATAACACTCACTGGGGGAAACTGGCTTTCCAGAACTAGCATCAGAACAAGCAACTGACTAGGTTGGCATGTCATTGGGTCATGAGGATGCGCTCTGTGGAAGTGGCAGCGTTTAGAAAGGAAGAGGAACCACAGGACAAAGGTTGTCATGAGATGCGTTAAGTGTGGAAAGGGCTATGCTCCACTGAAAACTTTGAAGTATTAAACCTAGCCTGAGGCAACATTCTCCTATCCCAATCTTACTCTCACTGAAAATCTAGACAAAAGGGGGGATATGTTGGAATTTTACCCACATTTTTAGCTTCCTAGGTTAGAAAATTTCTGTTGGTCCGTCAGATATGTCCTGCTACCAATGATTTTGATATTGGATGATTTTATATCTTATGAATAATAACAGAATTTTTTGGATAATTCTCCAGGTTCAGATCTTTTGGGATAAATCTGCACAAATGCCTAAGACCCCATTGGGGAGACCAGTCGATGGAATTAATTCATCTTATAATCATTTAATAACTAATAGATGTATTGATTGGGATAAGTCAAGTTTCATCGCCAGTTGATTGGGATTTATTTAGGAGGTGTTAGGCAAGTAATGCTCCCTGCAGCTAGTGAGTCAACCAGTTTTTCATTAACTGCCAAATTTAAAAGAGTCCCATTACATAAGCAGGTCAGTAGCCAATTGTGGTTATTTTTCTGTAATTGGAGGGAAAATTATGGACACGTTCTCTTGCTCTTTCCTTTTTTGAACATCTGGGATGTCTGACGGAGGAATCCTTAGACCAATGGAGAAGCCCATTGCTGTAAGAGACCTCAGAGGGAAATTCAATGACAACGTCTGCTGTTTCATTACTGAGGTGCCAACAAAGGAGTTAGCACCAGATTCTCCTATAAATTACCTAATTTCTATAACTTTATAACAGATAAAGATCTAGTTATAGGTCTATTCGCTTCAGTTTAGTATTATTTTAATACATTGATTGTTGTCTATTGTGTGATAAAGAGTAAGGTCAAGTATCCTTAGAAAAGAAGCAAATATCCACAACTCAGCGTGATGGGAACCAATGGTGAGAACTCTTAATCTAGAATTAGATTAAGTCCTTCCAGAAGAGGGAAAAAGTCTCTAATTATCCAAATAATCAACATCAAGTGGAGCATTCCAAGCTTAGATTTGGACCACCTATTAACATGGTTTATCTATACACAGCTAAAGATAATAGTCTCCATACTATTGTCTGATAATTATATGTCCAAGATTGTAATAAGAATGTTTTGATTTCAAATAAGGCTAATATATTCCAAAAAACCCTAGAAAATTCTTAGTGGAACCCATCAAAATGGGTAATACTTTTTACCCCACTTCCAGGCCAAATGTGCCTATGGGTAGTAGTAAGGTTATGCCAAACCCGCGGCAGAATCAGAGGAGCCATTCTAAAGTCCCTTAACATCCCATATGAAATTTAGTTTAAAACATCAGCGGAGACTGGCCTCTTTTATAGGCCTGGAGGGGTCCCACCGGATAAAAATATTTTCCCATCTTATGGTTGTTACAAATAATCAAATTTTTGCCCCCAGGTTCATCTTACCTGTTGTAAACCTACCATCAGTATTCAAGGTGAAGCAAGTGAGTCTCAAGAGCTTAATAGGTCAAAAACCCACATATAAATACTTAGGCTAAAGCTTATAATGAACTTTATGCCCTCTCACTTCAAGCCTCAAGTTTCTTAAATTACTAATCAGCTAGGTATTATGAGGGTTCTCTTTTACCCACGCTTTGATCACTAATAAAAATTATATATAAAGCCCTATCTCCATTCTATTTAAGATTTTATATTTATTTTACAAGTGATGTTAAAACCTAAATATCTAAAAGCAGCCGAGAATTTTAATACTCCTGAAACTGCTAAATTGTTCAAATCCTGTGCCATAAGCACCATGAGAATCATAACTATCAGGATTCCAACAAGTGGTGCTCATTACAGGGGGCCTGTACACCATAAAAAACATTTTAAAAGATTGGTGGAAAAAGTGACCCTCACAATCATTCTTTTCATAGGAACCTAGGATAGCTGCTTTATAACAACAGCAAGCCAGTGCTTTGTCACAACTTAAAAACTCAAGCAGCACTCTTCTCCTTGGCCCTCATGGGGCTTTTCCTATCATTTATTAACCCCCTCTTAAAGACAAGATTACCCTGGGTGAATGCAGTATTGCCTCTTACTTATTCGTTTATGAATCACGTTTTGGAAGAATCAACTGACTAGCAAAAAATAATATAAATTCTTCCCTTTCTAAGTCGCCTCGCCCAAGAGGTAATGGTTGTTCAAATGGATGCCTTTTTTACCTGAACAGATGTATAGGAAGCGCTTTTAGAATTTTTGGGTCCAATCAGATTTTGCAAAGGCAAAAACAGGACTTTATGTGCCTTATTCTGCAGAAGGAAGGATCAATTTTCTCATTTTCTGAGCTGTTTTAAAGCAAAGCCCAACCACTAATGCAATCAAAGATGCTCCCTCTAGACGATGCTATTGCTACTCTCTTGGCTGGATTGGCGCCCCATCCCTTCTTGGTGAAGCATATACCTTCAGTCAAGAGCTTTTTCCAAAATGTACGTGATACTAGGGAGTCTTTGATAGTGGTGGCCGACTTTTATGAAAGTGATACTATGCAAGGGGCTGCGAGGAGAGACTCCACTCTGACTTCGGTAACCTCTTCTAAAACTGTCTCCCTCTAAACTGCTCCTTTGGTGCTGCAGCAACGAGATGATCCTCCATCACGGGATGATAGCCAGAGGATATTGGCAGTGATGAGGCAGTGCTTCCCTCAAGCTTTAGCTCTCAAAGTTCAGCTGGTAAAGTCAGTTATCACTTTTTCTTGCTCCCCTCCTAATTCAGAGCGGCCTTCCAAAGCGGTCAATCTTCACATCCTGCCAAGACTATATCTTTTTCTCCCTCGACCACTCCTGTGGCCATCCCTAATCTAGAACATGTAGCTTTGGGGCAGCCCAACTCCTCTAGTTTTAAGGCCAAATGCAGAGCCATGACAATTTCAGCGTCTTCTTCCATAGTCAATAGGGTAGATGAGCAACCCCAGGGCCTCTCCTGCAACAAGGGAAGTCCTTATTGTACTTCACGGCTGATGGACTCCCTGACGTGCATTGATAACCTCTCTGAGGACAAATCTGAAGGGGGTTGTGATCATATTGGTTATTATGTTTTAGGATCCCAGGTGAAGTGGAACTACATAACAGATTGTTTCCTGAGATTGAATATGGCTAGGATACCCCGAAGAACTTATCTTCAATAAGTTCTGAGGGGTTTGGAGGTTATTGATACTGCCAATGAGGCTAAACAGCTCATTGCAACGCTACTATGATCCATCCAATGCGTTTATACCTTTCAGTTTATCAAAGAGAAGTACACCAAGACTGCTCAGCGACTTGCCTCTACTCTCCATCTGAAGGAGGTCTAGCTCTATACCCCAACCTTGGTGTAACTTTTATCAAGGTGGAGATAGTTGTTAATGGAGTACAGGTCATTACTATCCTTGACACTGGATTCCCTGTGAATGTTGTGTCATAAAATCTCATTAAAAATTATTTTAGCCCCTGACCTCAACTACACCCAAGAGTTTGGTACTTCTAGTCATTACACTACTTGCGCAATTTTTGCCTCTCCTCTTTACCCATCAAATTTGTAAAACTCCTCCTATTGGCCCCAGCGGTGGCTATAGCTAACACTATCTACAATATGCTCATTAGTGCCCAGTTTATGTTTGAATATGACGTGAACATCAACAAGAAAAAGGGCTAAAAAAGTTTTTAAACTATGAAATCCCCATGATTTTGGCCAACAATTAGATTAACAAAAAATAATACGTTTTCACAGTTGAGTATCCCTCCTCTACTTTACCCCTATATTACAAATTGGTGGGACGGAATACAAAGAAGCAACTTGAACTAGTGGAAGCTCTAGAGTTTACCTCTTTTTATAGGTCTGAAGAGGTTTTAATTAAGGCGAGTGAACAAAGGGTGATTGACACTAAGTTTACCTTGCAAATCCCCCACAACTGTCTATAGACCTAATCAGCATTGATATAGTTAGACCTCTAGAGACCAGAGTATTTCAGGCGGGCTAAAGCTAAGCCTATTAAAGATCTATTAATCTACTTCTGAGGAATCTTACCAAGGAGGACATAGTTGTAAAAAAGCATTAGGAGACTGGAAGAGGCCTGCTGATCTTCATTGAGGATATCAATCAAGTTCACTGTATTAAGTCTGTGGCGAGTATAGGCTTACCCGCTGACTAATTGTTATGTACTCTACCTACCACTCATCTTTCAATGAAATAACCTCAGCTGAGAATGACAAATTCCACACTGTAATCAAGGCCTGTAGCGACATTATCTCTAAATCCAATACAGATTATGGACATATGAAGTGTAAACTCATATCATTGATGTTGGGGATGCTTTCCCTACCCAATCAAAAACCTGTCACAAACCAAAAGTTGAGGAGCTACAGACGCGGATGGAGTTTAATTAGTTGCTGGACGCTGGGTTGCTGGTTCCTTCCCAAAGCACTTGGTCTTCTCCTCATCTAACAATAATGAAGAAAAATGGAGGTCATTGGGTAGTTGCAAACTATTAAAAACTGAACAAACTTTTTAAAAGGATAAATTCCTATCCCCATATTGACAGCTCTGGGTCAGCTCTCTAGATCCAAGCTTTTTCCGCTATGGACTTGGCTAGTGTATATTGGAAAATGGACCTTTCTCTACAAAAATAGAAGAAATGTACCTTATATGAAGAAAAGGCCTGTTCCAACCCACTCAGCTACCTCAGATGTTGTGCATTGAGCCTGCAATTTTTCAGCAGGCAATGGATCCATTATCCAGGATCTCAAGATGAGTTGTATAATTTTCTACTTTGAGAGATTGTTGGTATTCCTACCCAAATAGATTTGGATGTGTCAGCTGTCAGAAATCTATCCCAATCCAATTAAATAGCCAAAACATCTGCTAGGGACAATCCCCAACAAAATTCAATGACTCTTAAAGTCATGGTTCAACCCTGACTTAGCGGTTGACTATTGCTCCTTTGGAACTTCCTAATTTCAGGGTGCAACCCTGATCCATATGGAAAATTATCCTATTTAACCAAGATAACTAGCTTGCTTAGAGTCCCCTATTCATTATAATTTAAAGATCTAAGCTTGGATTGCTTGGTTTTACTGAAACAGCTCCTTAATTTTTCTTTATATTGCAGATTCAAAGTTAATAAAGTTTACTCTCTCTTTTAGCCTTTTTTAAGTTAAAATAGGTTAACATATATTTAGGAATAACAGTGGGTGGAAGCAAAGTTGTTAGGGCATACAGCGACCAACCTGAAGGATGCTGGTTCAATTCCCACTCTTCACACTCAATCAGGGCGCAGTCAAAGAAAGCTATTGGCAGTTAGTAGGTCTAATGACACGAAAGCCTTACCCATTATGTAACCTGAGAAATCTGAGTCCAAATATGGATGTGGAAAACTTTCATTGATTGAGTTGACCCTGCTCAGGTTTAATGTCAATACTTTCTTTCTCTATTTTGGTAATGTCCATCCCCTGGTCAGCTTGCCTTTAATAAATACATATTTAGGAATAAACACTCCAGATGTAGTATCTGGAGTAAAGACTTTTATTAAGAAAATAAAATCAGTATATTCCAACACCCATGATCTTCAGGTCACCTGAGTTATAAAATTAAAAAGGACAAGATGCTAAACCCTTGATCCTGACAAAACCTGTGCTCCCTGCCAGGTACACCCTGAGTTCCCAGTGAAAATATAAAGTTAAATCTAAAATGAACAATGACTATTTGGCTTCAGATCTCTTTTCAGATCAGGAACGCCATAAATTCTTGGCAAATTTGCCCACTGTGCTGTGCGAGATGAAGCAACGAATTCTCGCCCTTGAGCAACACCAACTCAAACTTTGAGATGCAACCACTGAGCTCAAAAGCGAAATCGAAAGTTAAATTCTCTCAGCGCCACCAAATTGACTCTTTGTGCCGCCTATGATAGGTGTAGACTCAATAATTAAGGAAATTAACACCTTACGAAATAAAGCAGACGCCCTCAACCCTTACAAAACGTCCAGGAGTATCAGTTCCTCCTTAGGTGAAAATGTCCCACCAATGTCAGTTCACATTGTTTGGCCGTTAACCACCCCCCAGTGGCACCTTCAAACCGTCGTTCAAAGAGAACTACATCCCCAGAGAGGGGAGCACCTTCTCTTTCTTATTTTATAATGAAAGTGCTATGGAAGAAGCCACTGACACCCAACGTCTTAAACACCTAATTAACTGTCTTAGGCATGTAGCTCAAGACTTCATGGTACCTCATCTAATGCATTGCTGGACTTGGGATGACGTCAAGCCTGCCTTACTTTGGGAATTCGTGAGACTTAACATTATCAGACCAAAAGCAAACTTTTATGGAGATATGGCTTAATTAGAAAAAGCTGCCACTAGGTTTGCTCACCATTTTACCTTAAAGATCAAACGTTGGTTCAGTAATATGTCTTACTTTAAATGCCGCTATTACTGCTTCATTTTCGGCATTTAAGAATATTTCTAACATTATACTTTATCTTAAAGTGGAGAAGTCTAACTGGCTGTCTCTCCTCCATATCATAGAAGTTATTTTGGATACTCCAGCTGACCTACTCAAACCTACTAAGCCCACTCGTTTGTAATAAAAACAAGTCTCAGCTCAAGTGCTAGCGGTTACAACCCCAAAATGCCTAACCCTGAATTATAATGCACCCATTTCAAGAGAACCAGACACACTTTAGACTTTTGCCGCATCATTCAATATAATTTGGCAAAAGAGCAGTTAATATAGGGCAAGAGGCTCAATATGATGACAGAAATCAAGTGCTTCAAGATCCTTGTTCATTTTTTAGCTCTATCCCCAGCACTTAGGAAGTTTTATGTTAGCTACGCCAGCAGAAGTTGACGTACATCTTTCTATTTAAGTAAATAAAAATATTTAGATTTCTTACTTTTATGTTGGCCAGTTACCCAAACGAATTTTGGCGGTCAGCTCTTCTATGGAAAGCCAAGCAAAGCAGATGAAACTTTCTTTGCATTAGCACCAAGTATGGACGTGGAAAATCATCCGCCTGCTTAGCTACAAATCCTTGATGACAGTTTACTAGCTGTTGATTCCTAGTTTGGATCTTTGGTGGTTCAAGTAGAGGTAATTGTACATAATGTTAAGAATCCTGGCAAAAATTGGCACCAGATCTTCAGTTAAAGCTATTACTTACCAAATTATCCAAAAATAAAAATGGCTCTAGGCTTGATTCACAAAGCTGAATATGGGACGGCCGGTAGCAGTCAGCTAAGGCAATAGGAGCATATTCTGCAGTACTCCTTCGTTCTGGGAAACTATTAATTACTTCCCCGCCATTGCGTTAGAAAATGATACTTATGAGTTGCTTACTATGGTACAACTGATGTGGGAGTTTAACTGCATCAACTGCAAGGAAACATATCTGTCCCTACTAGGGTATCAGATATGTTAATATTTAATCTCCCATAAAAAGTAAAGGAGCCCCAAAAAATGGATATGCCTCCTTGATTACCCGTCCTTCATTTGCAAAGTTGAATACCAAGTCCTAGGGAGAAAACCAAGTTACCCCTGGAGGCAGTGGATGCCAAAGATGGAATCCCTCTATATGCCCCACACCCTTTCAAAATACTATCTGGCTCACAAGTTATTTTGGATATGAGGATCCAGATTCTCACCCTTCCTAATCAAATTATGGAGCTAAGTGAACAACCAAACCCTTCAATAAAAGAAGCGTTGACCTGCCTGGGTATTTTGGATTCTGCCTTTGGGAAATCTTTCTCTATCTTATTAGGAAATTGAACAAGACATACACTTTAAGTCCCTCGGCATGCCCCTATCTCTTATGTAAAACTATTCCCCATTGAGAACAATGCTAATGTAAGCTGTTTTGGCTCGTTACAAAATTTAGAATTTGATCCTTGACAATTATAGCTCTGTTTGAAAGCAGAATTGGAGATAATCTTACACCTAATGAACGCCAGAATTTTGATGACCTCCCTGAGGAGTATGGCAATTTTTTCCTTGGGACCAAGTGACTATGGAAAAATGTTCTGGGTAATTCACCAAGTTTACCTGAGGCTCATCCTCAATTGAAATCCTGGTAATACAAAAAGCTTAAATGGAGAAAGCTCAAGTGGGTTTAGAGTTACAGCAACTGTTGAAGGCCAATTACTAACCTTTCTTTCACTGCTAAATTTTATTTTTCAAAATTACAATCACCTGGAAATTTAGCCTTAGCAAATCAAATAATATGGTGGTAAAATCCACTGAGAGCTCATCTGATGTGTCAGAAGTCACCAAACCAAACCCCAAATTGCAGAACCCTCAATTGTCAACTTGTGTGTCAACCCATACTACCCGCTCCCAAACTGCAGCTGCAAAAGCAGATGAAAACCCAGATTATCAATACAAGGCGGAATCACAAATGATCCTGCTATTTCACTGCCTACTTCAGTCAATTCTGGGTTGACTGAGGGTAATAAATTGGTGCACCCCACCCTGGAGGCGCATTTAAAGAGTTAATCATGGTATCAGGAGGTATTACAACTCCCAATACCGTTCAGGGGCTTCAGGCGGCTTTGCAGGCCACCAACCAATTTGAAATCAACCAAGGTGGCCAAAATTAATTGAAAGTAATTGTTGGGTCAGTTGGCCATCATTTATTCAATCTGGAAAGCAACCAACATTCCCGAATTGAATAAAGAGTATGTGTCGAATCAGTTGGCCATCATTTTCATGTTTTGGAAGGCAATCAACACGCCCAAACTGAATCAACATTGAGTATCAGATCAGTTTTTGATAATTTCATCAAAATCAAAAATCAGAATTAGATCCTAAACCAAGTTAGCATATAGTCAATATAACCGTGAAAAAAGCCTAGAAAGCATCAGCTGATGGTCAGATGAAGGCTGGAGGGATAAATTGGTGTAAAGATGAGCCAGAATTACCCAATCAATTGGCAGAAAGTAATTTTAGTCAGGTAAGGCAATCCACCTGGAAAAATTGAGTACCAATGGGGAAGGCCCAGCAGGTACAGACGTGTAAACCCAAAGGGATGTCAGTGCCTCTATCTGGGGTCCCGCCACAAAGTAATTTGCCAAATTAAATTTATGTTTAAATTAAAACATAAACAAAAAGAAGCGAGTTAAGACTTTTCAGGTGCATGGCAGAAAAAGCTAGTGCCTGCACCTACCATTGACCCTTGTGAAGCTGCTTTTGTGGCTGAAGTGAGGAAGAGATGGGCAGAAACTCAAACACAACGTGTACTCCTTAAGTCCTCTCTGGCTCATGCAGTTAGTTTCTACTATGGGCATAGCCAAGTTAAATCTTAAACAAGAGATTATTTTATCTTTTTTGAAGCAAAAGCAAAAGCTTTTTCATTTGATACTACAGTTCATGATGTAGCGGAAAGCTTTTATATTGATGTAAGGTTTACAACTTCAGAAGATGCAGACTTAGCATCTTCTACTAAAATAGAGATTTCACACGGATCTCTTTGTGTATCTAGAACACGATCTAACTTGGAGAAAATTTATTGTGTAACTTTCTCTAATCTCCCAACTAAATTAAATAGAATTTTTAAATCTTGCCCTTCATCAGAGTTTAATAGAATTTGGTTTGTTCTAAAAGTAGACCTTTGTGCACCAGCCTACTATGCCTCAACCCATTGGGCTCACATTGCTAGAGCATCATTTATCCCCAACCCTATCGTGACCCATAACATAAAGGTTATTCCACGCATGGCAGTCATTGGATCATGTTCAGGTTATTCTTATTGATCCTGACCAGGCGCGAACATGCTGCTCATGGTGTAATGCTTTGGGCTATCTATATTAGTTACACTGCTCATAAACAAGCTCTATCATCTAGCAGCCAAGTCCCTATGACAGGTAAGAAACGCCCACATACAGTAGCAGCGGCAATCCCGCGACCTACCCAATGTGTCCCTGTATAGGATCTAACTCCTGCTGCCATTTGGGTGGCAGTTGATCAGGCACAGCCAGTAGCACAGCTTTATTCCATTAGAGCTGAAACCTCCTAGTAGTTGGCACCCCTTCTAAGTTGCCAGACCCTTAACCAGCACAAAATAAACGCAAATCTGATTCACATAAAGCTAACCCATAGGAAGTTAGTACAGAGGCAGAATCCAAACTAATTTGGTGCCACAAGACACTCAGTGATGTGAGCAGGTATAGAGTACCTCAAGTAGAGGTTGAGGTTCAAAGTCATCAACCCTCCCACCATCTAAGGGTATTGCAACTTAGACCTCATTCTTAGTATTGAAGGAGGTGAACATAAACTCTTGTACTTCAGAGGATGCCCAAATTGAGGAGTCCATGGAGCGCCCTCGTGATACTCCTGTGCAGAGCAGTGGGGGTAGTATCCTGGGATGGCTTACAGGCTCCTCAGGACCTTCAGCTCAGAATAACCCCCCTCCTCCATGTCGATCAGCTCAGATTGCTGCTAAAAAGTCAGGCTCAAGAACTTTTATATAAGCAGCCTTACAGATGCAGGTTTATGTTCCAGTAACCTCCCAGGATACAGAGGGGGACAGCTATGAGGCCCCAAATGGACACCCTGACCCTGAAGTCTATTAACTCTAATGGGCTGTGGGATTACAAGCAGAGAGCTCACTTTCACAAAATTTCAGGTCAACTCACAAGGATATCACAGCTGTCCAGGAGCCCCATGTCCCCCTCTGAAATAGAAGCATGGAATGACCAATTTGGAAGTAACTCTTGTTGGACAAACTATGTAGGCCTTATTATCCTCTACCCCTGGGTAAAAACCAACCAATCTTCGAAATACCTTGATGATCGCCTTATCTTGGCAAAACACCTATTCATGATTTTCCTTTTTTGCTGCAAGCATATATCTACCAAATGCAGTCCTGGAGTAGGAACGGATTTTGGGAGAATTCGCTCTGCCACAACTTCCACGCAATACAGTGCTTATGGTGATTTCATTACAACTTTAAGTTTTGTGTAAAACACATTTATTCCTGAAACACAAGGCAGACAAGGTACTTCTCGGCTTAATGATGCCCCAGATCAAGTGGATTCACAGATGCCCTTCCCCCATCAGCGTTTGGCCTTGGCTGTATGTCTCAGATCCAAGGTACAGGTTTTAATTCATATCAGCTTCAAGGATTGATATGGCCCCAGTGGGCCCCTCGCTGGTGGGTCAAGTTTCCTCTCACATAACCTGGGATAACACTATAAGTGACAACAGATCCCTCACAGTGATCCTGACAACCATCCGCATACCATCAAGGAGGTTTTGGCAAAGAATTGCACCAGCGCTTATGAATTACCAGTTTGCAAAGAATAAGATAAATGCGGCCATTTTTTGAGCCAGTAAACCTGGACTCTCCTCATTTAATAACTTTGCAAGAAAAATGGGCAGATAAAAAAGCAAGGATTTTAAAAGTAGCATACAACTGTGCTAAGGCTTAAATGTTGGCATCTCAATCTAAAGTCAGACGGGCTGAAGTTAAAATACGTCACATAAAAGGAATTGCTGACAAGCGCCTTCCCCTTAATGGTTGGAAGCGTGGAAAGTGGCCTAAGAGATTTATCATTGGGAACTTACTGAACAAGAGGAACGGGCAGCAAGCTTCACATCATCAAGTTATTACACCCAGTAAGAATGCACACCCGTTTCTTTTAACAGAAACAAAAAGCTCGCTCTAAGGATCAGGAGATGACAACCCTTAGGGTGGGGACCACCATCACTAAAACAAGGAGGAGAATCAACAATGAGATCCATTGTTACTATTCAGCTCTCTTCAAGACTTCCTGGGTGAACCCAGCAGAAGTTCAGAAATTCTTTAGAGGGGCCCCAAAACTACTGATTAATTTCTCAGCAGATGCTGAACTTCTTGCACCAATCACGCAGCAAAAACTAATGGACATTCCACTCCACAGCCCGTGCCTGAAGGCCCCAGGCCCAGATGGTATCCCATTTGAAGTGCATCTAGTTGAGCTGTAAGTCTCGGGGAGTGTCCTTTGGCTCTCAATTGAGCTATCTTTCCATTTCCAAGTAAGAAAACACCGAAGATGATGGCAGTACCCCTCATCACCCAGGGCGATCTCGCCCACATAGTTGACGAGCGATGGGTGACAACCCATCCAATTTAGATCCCACCCCCAATTTCCTCACTCACCTCAGAAGAACTGTTGTGGGGAATCAGTGAAATCTGTGCCAAGATTATCAAACTGAAATCAGTCAGATCCTGTTTGGGCGGCAATCAGGCTGATGGCTGAAATTCAAATGGTTGTAAAAGCATGAAGAATGAAACATCAGCTGGATCGCCCAACAGTTCTGATTTGACACCAAAATCAGCAGAACAAATATCAGGCGCCATCGGCAAGAGTTCAAAACCCTCCAATAGTAATTCAGGCATCACGCCTGATGGGCCTCTATCAACTAAATAAATGGTTAATCGACTGAGCGTGGGCAGGTTGGCCATCCTAAACCCGTTCCCAACCAAATGGTCCCATACCTATATTGGATGGCCTTGGGGGATTCCCATTGCTTGTCAGGCCAAATGCCATCGTACTAACTGTCAGAAATGTAATTGACCCCTGGTCCAGACATTTGAGGTCA
>JAKSZP010016619.1:0-25277 GCA_022478985.1 Massospora cicadina | reverse complement strand
ATCATTCCATTCAGGGACTGTAGATCTGCCACCATCTCCCCAGAACAATTTGGTTTCACCCCCAGAAGGTCGATTTGGGATAACATGCATTCTGTGGCAAATGTGTGTCAGCCCAAGCCTGGGGGGACTTGTATTCTTGGAAAAAAAAGGCCCTATGATGGGAAAACGGGAATCCCTGGGCCTGCCTCCATCAATTCCGCCTACCCTCTCACTTCATCAATGGGTGATGCGCTCAGGGAATCTGCGACAATGGCAGTGCATGGCTCAGGCTTCCTAAGGGAAAGTAGTCCGCCCTAAAAGGGGCTTGCGACAAGGGGACCCCCCACCCCCTCTTTTACAATTCAGCCTTGACCCACTGCGAAATGTAAAGCCCAACTCACTGGGGTCCTTGTGCCAGGAAAAACCCCAATCAAGATTTGGATTTGCAGATGATTGCGGGTGGGGGTGTCTAATAACAAAGAGGGCCCCGCTTGGCCCTCATCCAGAATATTCCGGGGAAGAAAGCGGCACTAACACCTCCAAAACTGAAATCATCCCCCTTTGTTCTTTTCAGAGCTGCGGGGCCCCCAGCAAGTGTTAACCCACCCATCTTCCCCCGTCCACCCTTACTAACTCAACACACCCCGTCCACTGGTGCCCCCCTTTGTGCCACGCCCTACCATAGGACCGGGGGATCTGGGCGTGTGGATGGAGGCAGGCAGATATCTCAGCAGTAATGGAGTGCCAAAACGGGACAACGTGAAGAAGCAAATCGCCTCTCTCAGAGCCCCCCCTACTACCCTCACTGGCAGGGGTTCTTGAACTCTATGCTCCTATCAAATCTGGTTCAGACCCCCGTCCCCTTCCCCCAAGCTTCTTCAAACCCCTGTATGCTTTGCTGCAAGGATTGTTTTGGTCGGGCCCGCCCTCCCCAGTATGGCAGGGTCATGTTTGGCCCTCATCATCGGTGGCATGGGCTTTTCTTGACTTCAAAGCCCATGCCGCCAAGATCCTAGGGACCTGGTTGGGGCCGTCACTAATCCCACACTCCCATCCCAACACTGGTCCTGCGCGGCCCGCTCCAGCTTCTCCGGGCCTTGGGCCTCAACAATCCATCAAACCCCAACTCCCTGATGAAATACCTCGCATCACACATATCGGCCACAGGTCCTCACGGGACTAAAACCCACTACAAACATATCCTACTCTCCATGCGAAGCGCAGAGTGGAGAATTCGTATCAGCGGACATACAACCTGAAGAGGCCGCCTTTCTCCTCAGTTCACACAAGAGGTACAGGGGCTACCCATCCATTATGGCGTGATCCCCATTCGGCCCCATGTCCTATCCAGGGTGGACTACCTGGACATGATGGACATCCCTTATTCCATTGAGAACCAAAAAACTATCTGGAAATACGCACACCATCCTCTGTTGCAGCCTCAAGTCCGCTCCCATGTGTGGCGCTGCCTGAGGCAGGTATATCGTTCAGCTGAGCGCTCTAACGCTTTATACTCATACTGTGTCATGTGTGGCCAGTATGGAACGCTGTTCCACCGCCTGGAGAAGTGCCCTACCTCTAAAGTGATATAACGCGAAGTTCAACGTCTGCTGACCCGGGATCAAACGCATCCCTTCAGTCTGTCAAGAGATATGTTTGCTTTATCAATGGCCTCCCCCCTCCCACCCTCCCTTCATGCTTTGATGGTTGCAATCGCCATGTGGATGATCCACACGATTGTATTGGATGCCATCGCAGGCTCCATCCCCACCCTCCCTGAAGCTGTCCACAGATTCCGGTCTCATTTGGTGGATCACTTTCGAGCATGTATGTTTGGATATCTCCCACCGCGTCGCCAACAGCTGGTCTCATCCTGGTTCCCAGTCTGGTTCATCAAATCAGACCCCTTCCTCCACACGTGCTCAATAGTGGCTACGGCCCCTTCACACGTTCCCTCCCCCTCCCCATAAGTGGCGTTCCTGCTGGCAACAAGAGATAGCATCGCTTCTCTGGGGTGCCCCCCTGGTATTAAGTTTATCTTTCCTGAGTCATATTTGGAAGTGTCCATCCCATGGTCAGCCTTCCCCGCAATAAAATTAAATTAAAAATTAGAATAAAAGTAAAATAAAAATAAAAAGACTTATTTTTTATTTTTTTGTTAATATTTTATTCTTCCTTTTAAGCTTTTTATATATTTTTGTTTTATGTTATGGGTTTTCCTTTTTAGATATAAGCATTTAAATTTTTTGGACTTTCTTAACTATTTGATCATTGGTGATGTTTTTGATGATATAGGTGTCTATCGCCAATTTTTGAATTATACCAAATGGATCTGTTCAATATTTACCTGCTCTGGGTGGTAATCATCCCTTTTGATTCATAGTAGGAAACCATATCACCAATTGCAATTTGGAATGGACAGATCAATTATTTTCATCTTGCCTTGAGAATTGACATCATTTGCAATGCTAAAAGATTAATCAACTTTTTTGATATTAGGAAATAGTCCTCAAAATTTCCACATTGGAATGTTGATCCTGACATCATCCAATTTTGTATGAGATGCAATCTCATTCTTCTGGCAGTTTTTTCCTTATCAGATATACTTGTAGTGTTTAGTCAAGCAATTCTTTCATAAATTTTAGGGATGTTTTCCTTCACTATAGCTCTCATAACCACATTCACATTCTGACATATAACTTGGTAAATTAATACAGTTGAGGGTCTATCAATGAACAGGGTTGAAATATTTAAGTCACCTTGAGGGTTGTATGTTTAAACTGTGCAGCCTGAAGATCTATATAGTTCCCCATATAGACTACATGTCCTTTTCCCTCTAATTGACTAAGTTCCAGTCAGGGAAGAATTTTTTGAAGAAGACTGCCCATTATTGAGGGTTCAACAATAACCAGAGTATGGTACTGAATTCCAGGGGCTTGGAAGCACTTATTAATCTTGTAAATGACGCTCTAGGTATTAATTGAAGAGTAATTTGTTTGAACATACCAAAGACCCCTATAACAAGCCAGAAGGCTGCAATAGGGGTAACTGTGGGTCATCCTGGGGCAACCCCAAGGATGGGAGATGCATGGAGGACGGCAAAAAATCTGAGGTTCAAAAATGGGTAATAACGTTGAAGCAGCAAAAAAGATTCCTAAATATAAAACAAGTTGATTGCAGCCCATATGGCATGGACCAGTTGAGAATAAGATGGTCTCAGTTTTCATGGTGTGCGTGATGGATTGGAAGCCATAAATATATAGATAATAATCCACAAGCTCACAGAATTGAGGAGTGACATTTTACCCATGAATTGTAATGTCTGATCAACAATCCTCTGAGTTATTTTGTGGATGATAGCGTTCTTCACCGGATATTTTTTTGGGACAATCAGCAAGGCAGCGTAGAAACCAGGTTCCACTAAAAAGAGCATAAACACAAATTTTAGCTTTAAGCGTACTTAATTAAAGAAAATAATCCAGCTACTTGCTCTAAGACAGGTGGTTGCCTTTATAGTAGTTGGGGAATGAGTTAGTGGGGATGATGCATCCCAGTTTAGGGTCTGTGACCCTAAACATAAGGTGATTGAGTTCATGGGGAGGAAAGGTAGTCGGAATGTAATTTTAAACCAGATAATATAAATTTTGATAGTGGGTTTGAATACAACATAGGCTAGTTTGATCCAACTTTGCATGAGTTGCTCTGGATTGAGGCCTTAACATAGTTAATTTTTCAAATTTAAAATATCTACTTGTTGATTAACTAATTATGCATTTAAAATTAAATTCAGGGGACTGATCAGCAATCTGTACAGATTTTATGACTTTATCTGTCTTACCTGACACAGAGGATGACTTTGAGGCGCATTTGGTCTTCATCTTTGTACCTAGGGCAACTGGCTTTGTGGTGAATTAAGCTTTAAGTTCTGACAGATGCCCCTGACATCAACCACCTCTTTTCACACTCCTTCTACTATTTTTAACATAATAAAAGTGGTAAGGAAGGGCAGGAAGGGAGGATTTGTAGGGGGCAGGTCATTTAAACACCTCTTATCAACCACATGTGACAAATCACTAAGATGCACCACAGGTGTAGCAGTTGATGATCATATATGAGTCTCATTTGGTTGGGAAATATAAGATTTGGGTATGTCAATGGTTGCTATTCTGCTATTCTTATGCTGACCCTATCAGGTTGATATTGGTATAATTATTTTAAAAAATGTTATGTGATTGTTTTTAAGGTTTCCTCATTTGCTGACAAGTTGCTGGGACTCCATCAATTCTAGAGGCTCTTATGCACCTCATGACTGACAATGCATTTAGACTTTTTAGGTAGTATTACAAAGTGAGGTCATTAATGGATCTGTCATGGTTGAATGACATGATTGTGGGCACCAACCCCAAGGATAAGGCTGGGCGGCAGGAGGACCAGAAGGAGAAACTTCAGGCCCTCCCTGACCTCAAGCACACATTAGACCAACGCTGGGTACAAGCCAAATATGCCCAGGTTGGTACTAGTGAGGTGCATAGCGCTAAGTCCCTTGCGTTGGCCTAGGCTTTAAGATGGGCGGTTTATTAAATTAACGATGATGGTTTGATTTGGTTGATCAAGGAACAGGGGTTTGAAATCAATTCCATCTACAAAATTATGCATTTGGGTATGATACAACTTCAATCAATTACTCGAGTGAAGTCAGTTTTGGTGTATTATACTATTTGGGTAGGAGTGCTTGCTTATTGGTGAATCAGTGCTTGGGACTGCTTTGGCAGACCCCAAATTACTCCAATGTTGTTTAAGTTTGATTTTCATGGCCAACAATCCTTCTAGGTCGATTTTTCCACAATAAATTTTCCCATTTTTCCTATTTTAATTATGTTACTTCAGACAATCCTGTGCACGGACCTCTTCAAGGAGGTCTCATGCTACATAAACCATTCCATTTTTGAAATGATTAGGTTATCCCCTGGTGCACCGCTAATTCAACCAGGTTCCCTCAACCTGGGACGCTTACCCCTTCTCCCTCTGTGCACCACGTCATTTTTGGTTGTTTATTTACCCTAATGATTGCACTCCTCTGCTTATGTTATTATTGCTCCAGCACCCTCTGCTGGGCTCTAGTAACATTTATTCGGGTGACTAGTTCCTTAGTGTTGGCCCTGTGCACTGTGCACTACCACTTTGGGAACATGAGAGTTATAGACACTCTTCTTGCAGGATTTCACTTTGAAAGTCTATTCCAAACTTTGAGTTCATCAAATAAAGACCGCTATTCACTAGGCCTGTTATATTTTATATTTTTTATTATTGTATTTTATTTGATGAATGAGAAGGTCCATACTGAGTCCTGTGGTGTCTGGTTGGGCAGGCTACTCATCTGGAAGGTTGTTTTGGTACATATGGCAGTGAAATAGGAAGTGAGGAAGATGGTGGACGTCCTGAGATCCTTTTGATGGCAATGCCCTGGTGGGGCGATATACCCTGGCAAGGAGGTTGGCTGAGGGGAGCTTGTCAAAAGTTGCAGCATGGGTGACCAGAGGACGGCAGGACATCATTGTCTGCCACACTGTCAGGTGAACAGAAAGTAAGAATTAGACTGGCCTGCCAGCCCAGATGCCAGAGCACCTGAACGGTAAACCAGAATGCCCAAGGCACTGCTGTTGATATGATGAATAGGGAACTAGAAAGGAGTTCCACCAATATCTGCCAGTGATCCAGAATTTCGTACAGGCATAAAATAAAATATTAGACAACCACAGCCATTGACTCCGAGGGGTATGAGAGTGTTAGTGGAAAAGGCGGCTTAATTCTCAACATATAAAAGTAAATTTTGGGGAAGGTTTTTTAATGGAAAATTTAAAGAAGAAAAATTGACCAACAATTTTCTCAGTGCGATGCATCTGATTAAATAGTCATCAATTTGGAAGGAAACCAAGCTGGGATCAGGTCCCGCAAGTTTGACCTAAGCGGCGAATTATTTGGGAATGGGCAGGTTAGTCCCTGGGAACCAACATCAAAAAATTTGGCTGTGGGCTTAGTCACTGTTGGTTCAACCTCAAACATCTGAACCAAGGCATGGCTATGTTTCTGATGGTTGGCACGACGGCGTTTGGCCTGATGAGTGGCGGGAATCCCCCAAGGCCACCCCACATAGGAGTGGGCCTATTTGGTTGGGAACAGGTTTGGGACACCCAACCTGCCCATGCTTGGTCGCTGGGCCATTTGTTCAGTCAGTGTCATTATGTCAGGCGCAACACCCAATTTTCCAGCAGGAAGCTCCAAAACCTCATCGATGGTGTCTGATGCTATTACCTGACCATTGGGGGTGATGCCCAACGGATTTGGGAGGGGAGAGATTTTCAGATTGTCATGTTAACCAAATCACAACTTTCAGGCATTCCAGCTGATAGATCATTCTTCATATCTTTTTGACCATTTGAAATTCAAGCATCGGGCTGATTGCTGCTTGAATTAGTTGTGATTGATTTCATTTTGGTGATCTCAGCGCAGATTTTATTAATTCCTCATAGCAGTTCTGCTGAGGAGAGTGTGGGTACTGGAAGTGGGATCTGAAGTGGAAGGGCTGTTAACCAGCACTCATCTACCATGTGAGCGAGATTGCCCTGAATAACAAGGGGTATGGCCATCCTCTTCAGTACCTTCTTGCTTGGGAACGGGAAAATGGCCCAATCAACTCCCAGAGGACATTCCCCGGGACTTACACACACCTCAACCTGCACCTATCCCTTTAGGATGGCAGTTTCCAGAGTGGCCCAAGGTGACAGAGGCCAGTTTGCCACACCTTAGCTCAGTGTGCCCAGCGAGGCCACCTACAAAGATATGAGTCTAGAGGTTTGGTACGCCTATTGCCCTTTCTCTCACAGTAGTGACCCCATCTGAGGGTTTGGGTTCACGGCTAGTGGCGGATGGGCCTTGTGAGTCCCTTCCATTGCATTATTCCAAAGTCAACCTTACCTTGGCGTGAAGTGTAACCCACCAGCCCACAAGATGGTCATGGTCAATGTCCCAAGCACTGCCATGGGCCATCAATCCTTTTGTTGTTTTTACATGGCCTTCTGATGAAAGGGGTGGAGATTTTGGTGGTGGGCCAGACTGCTGGCGGTTGATGGCCTCTAGTGCCAATCAGGAGACCTCCAGGGACCCGAAGTTTTGATCCAGGGGCCTGGACTTATGTATGACTTCCCTAAGATGCCTGTGGAAAAAGGTCCCCTGTCAAAAAAGTTTTTGGTTGCTGCATTCCTGCCTTGATGGTCTGGGTTTTGATCCACTGGGATTATCGTTTCAAAGGGGTGATTTATTGGCCAATGATCATACATGATTCATAATTTTAGGAATTGCAAGATTTAGGTATATTGATGGTTGCAATTACATTATGCTGATGAGGTTTTCCTAATATAGTCAATTGCAAGAAAATTTAAAACATATATTAAGTGAATGTCCAATTTGAGGTTTCCCATTCACCAACAAGTTTCCAGGACACCTTTAATTCTGTATCTTTTACGCGCCTCATGACCAACAGTGCATTTAACTTTTTTAGGTAATATCTCAAAGTGAGGTTGTCCAAAATGGGCCTCACTTTGGAATTTACTCTGAACTTTGAGTTCACCCAAATAAAAGCTGTTATTCTTTAGACCAGTTATAATTAATATAGTTTATTATTTTGATTTATTTGAGGAATGAGGAGGTCCATACTGAGTCCTATGGTGTCTTGTTGTGCAGGAACCTCATCTGGAAGGTGGATTGGCATGGATTGCAGTGTGATAGGAAGTGAGGAAGGGTATGGACGTTATGAGATCCTTTGGGTGGTGATGCCCTGGTGGAGCGGATTACTATGGCCAGGAGGTTGGCTGGGGGAGCTTGTCAAAAGCTGCGGCATGGGTGACCAGAGGCCAGAAGGACACTGTTGTCTGTCGCACTTGTCCTGAACCCATCCCTTCAGGATGGCAGTTACCAGAGTGGCCTAAGGTGACAGAGGACAGTTCAACGCACCTCAGCCAGCGTACCCAGTGAGGCCACCTGCCTGGATAGGAGTCTTGGGAATTTGGTATGGCTATTGCCCTTTCCCTTACAGGAGTGGCCCCTATCTGATGGTTTGGGTTCACAGCTGGTGGCGGGTTGGGCCTTGGGAGTCCCGTCCATCACAATAGGGGCCACTGGAGGCTGGGAGTGCTTTCTTCTCAATATAGAAAATTGCTCCCTGTCTAGATAAAGGATATGTACATCAAGATTTACAGTTCTTTCTTCTTCTTGAGGGAAAACAAAACTTAAAAATTATTGGAGTTTAGCCAGATTTGCTTGCTGGTGCTAACGCTGGGAAACCAAATATGGTGGCTGACTGCAGGAGGCTATGGTCAGCTGAGGGGACAGGGGCTACTATAGATGCAAGGTTGGATGAGACTTTGTTCATTAGAATAGTATAAGAACTTAAATAAAAGATTATTAATATAATCTGCTGCAAAAGTGCTTTATTAAAAATAAAACAGTACTATTTATAGTACTGTTGAAAGTATAAGGGGAATCATGATTTATTGTGAATGGTGAAGAATGATCTTTCAGTCATTCTTGATTCCCACATGGCCTATCCTTCATTACGTCCCACCTGGAAGGTCAGCTGAGTTTCTTGATCTTCTGGTGATAGCTTCATAGCATAATTTAGATTAGTATTGACCTTAGATAGGAGCTCTTCCAATAGTCCAGGTATAAAGGTCCAACTTGTTGACTTCCAGAATGAACGACTGATAAGAATATTAGGAGATTAGGACTCAGATGGTGGGGTTGGGTGAATGTGGTCTCATAATTAGATAAAATATTTGTGAGCATAATTAAAATGATTTTAGGTTGAATTTGGAGTAATTCAATTATCCCCCAAATTCAAAATATGACCAGATAACTTGGGATCAAGCCTTAATTTGGGACTTATTGAAATAACTGAATAGTTTGAAGGATATTTCCCACATGCTCATATCTTCTGATCTTCTCCCTGGTCAAGGCTTGCACCTTGAAAATGGAGATTCCCAACAACAATCATTGGTGTTCTTGCTCAAACATTGAGAGGCATAATGTCCTTTAGCCCAACATTTATTGAAAGTCAAATGAGGCTTGTTTGACCATTTTTTTAAAAATCAATTGCTTTATTAGCAAAATTCCTTAGGTTTACATTGTATGCTTTTGGTTTAAAACTTTTGTTCATCACATATAAAAGTCATTCCCAACATTCTTTGATATTCTACCATTTTTGAGGTAGTATTGTTGATAGCTGTTACTGAAATCATTGCACAGCGTAATTTATATTAAGGTTAAAGCACCATTTTCATGACTATGCAAGCATCAAAATTACTCATGTTAGTATTAGATTAGATTTGAGCTTTTTGATAAAATCAATATGCAAACATACCCAGTGTTCCATGATTCTTAAATTGAATTTTCATGAACTCTAGATTTAATTTATTAATCCACTTAGGACAACCAAATAATTTCATAATCGCGCTTTTTTCATTATGGTATGACTAATTATTCACATGATTTTGGGGTAACAGAAAATTCTGATAGTCAGTGTTCAGACGATTGATCAGTGATTACTTTTTGGGAATCATTGAATTCAAAGACATTTATTTTGAATAATCTGAAAATGCATAGGTTTCATACCAGTGAATGTTGGTAATTTTGGGGTAGCCAAAATATTCATTTAAAACTGGCTTTGTTATGGTATGAGGAGCACAGTCAGTAAACTTAGTAATAGTGGGGTGTTGTCAGGGGTCAATGCCAAGATGGCGGAAAAAGTGCTAGGCATGTTCCTAGGCAGCAGAATGCATTGCACATCACTATCTTCTATTAAGTTAAGCAAACCATTTTTATATAACTCTGTCTTCAATTGAGTGCAGTAATTTTTTATTTGAAAACGTCCTGTAGTTGATTAAAGTTTGGGCTTAATATTCCCTTAGTTGGCAATCCTTCAAACTTTAGCCTTAAAGGCTACCTTCAACATTAAGAGGTTCCTTATATGGGACCATCTAGTACTAAAAAAAAAGAGGTTCCTTATAACACTGGTGTACTTCTTCTCTAATTTAGAAAATCTCCCATATGGGTTATTATTAGTTTTCACATGATCAGTTTCTTTTTACTCTTCGAAATCTGCTCTTTAACTTTTGTTAGGTCAGCCTGGGTTACCAATATTAATGTATTTAATTGACGGTATTCATCTCCTTCCATAACTTCAGGATCTTTTTCTGGGTGGAAGACATGGTGTTTATAATTTATAGTTCCTCTATACTTTTAAAAATACTCAACTACCCCTGCAGTGATCACCAAGTGTAAACTTTCTTGTTAATTTTACTGCACAGGTTCTAAATTTTGATGTAATAATAAAGGAGATTGCTAGTTTTTATGGAGACAACTATCCAGTCAAGTATTATTTATTAGTGATTCCAACCCCACTCAAGTATAATCTGGCTGTTTCTTTGAGAAGATTAGGCAAGGGCAACTATTCCCTTCACCTCTTTTATTAATTAAAAAAAAATTGTAATTTTTTTACCTCCTAATTTTTTCTTTGTTAAAGATACAAGGGGGTTTGTATAAGGTAGTTTGGCGCTCAAATTTTCAATTAGCACCTCAGTAATTGTGGCATTCATTATAATCAAAGAATTGAACCTTATTTCTGGCTTCTAAAATAGCAGTTTCAACTCCTAAGTCTGTCCCAATAAATTAACCTTTAAAAGATTACAGACATTTATTAGGTATAAATGAACCAATTACCATATACTACAGGCTGCATTTTCAGCTTTAACCTACAAACTACTATTAAAAAAGCATTATATTGCTTTAATAGCTCCAGAAAATGCTTAGTTGTTTGGCGCCTTAACTTAATCATATAAAATTAGGAATATTATAAAAAGCTAATATAATCAACAACTTAATTTGCCTACTAACATTATCTGAAATCTCACCCAATTAACCAAAAATTGATATCAACATTAAGGTCAGATTCTGACTTTAAATTTAAATAATCTTTATTAGGCAATAATTGCTGAACGTTAATTGTTAAGACAGGTATCAATCAATTCCAATATTGAATCAAAGCCAGATAAGATGGCCATGAAAAATACAACACCATCTTATATATAATTTATAAGGTTGTATTACAATACTCATACTAGCAGAGCTAAAAATTTATTGCATAACTTTTTTTGTGTAATTTTTTTGTATCTAATTACCTCTTATATATAACTTATATAAACTTATATATATTTTTTATGCAGATTTAGCATTTAGGAAATTAATAAAATAAGTATTAGTAATGTTGTTTATAAGATTAATATTAATTCTTATTCATCCTTGTTTTTTGAGCTAAAAAGTGTAAGAGATTAATCATATACTATAATATAGCTAGTGTATATCCCTTAATTCATTAGAGAAACTCTACTTACCCTATATGATTTATATAAAAAAGTTCTATACACATTTTATGTTCATCCAGAGCCATAATTATTAAAAACATTTCACAACTTTCTTAGTTTAATCAGTGGATCTTATCTATTCCCACCTAGCCTCAAATAGTTTGATGCTATTTTTGTGCATTACCTAATTAAACTTTATTTTTTGGTCACTGAAGTTTTTGTAATACTTCAATGGCTTTTATAGAAAGCATGAATGCTATATCTAGGGCTGAGTTAAGTATGGATAGATATTTCAGTTAAAACTGAACTATTAACATTGTTATAATGTATACTATAATTCTAATATATTAGCTAAAACATATATACCATCTGCAAATCAGCTAAGAAAAGTTTGACCAGGATGTAGATTTGGGTTCTCAATGAACCACAACAGCACCCAGAATGCCAAAGGCATAACCATTTGAAAGGCTCTGTTAATTATGGATCTATATAAAATGTGAGGGAAATAAACAATTAAAATTATACCAAAGGCCCCCAGAAACATATTTAACTAAATTGGGATGTCAACCACAAGTCTAGCTTGGGCAGCCCCAGACAAAAAAGGGAGCTGAGAGGTTGACAACATCTTTGGTATTATCAGTTGTGGGCCTTAGGCAGTAATTAAAGAGAGTGCAGAAACTCCAGGAATGAGGGTAGTCTAAATGGCGTGAAAGTCTTGATAACACCAAGTGGTGGTTGCTATCAGATCTGCAGACAAGGGTAGTGCTTAGGCCCAGGAGGAAATCTTTATGCCACCAGGAGGGGAGGCCAAGTTAGAGAAGCCCACTGTAGTAGATGTTTTTGGAAATCAAGAAAGAAATAAAACTTTCAATTTTAGTTGGATGATAAATTTAGATTTATTTTGGTAAACTTTAAAATCAACCAGCACTGGCCCCACCATCTGAAAAACCTACTTTTATGTTTTTGGCGGTAAAACTATACTTCCCAAACCCATTTTAGGGTTAGTTGCCTTCTGAAAAGGCTAAAATAGTTTTGACTCTGGTTTAAATTTAGAATTTGTATATCTAGAAAAATTAGGGCCAAGAGACTTGAAACTTAAATTCCAAGTTAAACGGCTCAAATATCAGAAATGGGTTGGATTGGAGGTTAAACTTTTTGACAACAATAAGATCAAGCTAAAAAAGAGTCCAAGCCACAAAAAGTGAGATTTGATGCTGAGGACAGGTTTGGATGTAGGTCCCAGCTGCAACAAATCAGTCTAATTAGTTGCAGCTTAAGGTTGTTGGCAATTGGGAGAGGTGAGGCCAGGAGTGACTGTCAGGGCTTGGTACTTACTTTACCTTACTTCAACAGCCAAACCTGCCTTGGGACCATTTTGGGGGAGGTGCGCTCTGGACAGGTAATATTAGACTCGTTGGCAGGTGACTCTTTGGCTAGTTGAAACTTGGGGCTAAGTGGGAGAGGTGGTTTGGTATCCTGAGCCCACCATTCCTGCTCCTAAAGTCGAGAAATCTCTCAATATATGAGAGAATTATTTTTGATGTAAGTTGGAATTGGGAGCAAGGCTGGTGTGGGCATGGCAACTTTGCCCTCTTTGCAGGGAGAGCGCAGACCCAGCGCTCATATACATTATTAGAGAGGTCACCCTAAGAGCGGAGCAGGAGGGATCAAGATTGCTTTCTCTTTTTTTTAAAGTTAAAACCTCCTGGTGCAGCTATAGGGGCACCGCCTTGAGACTTAAATTACCCATTCCTATTAAAACTGAGTCCACCCCACATGGGGGGTGTGAGGCTAAGGCATGTTTCTTGTGAGTAGGGGGAAGCTTAATTTCCATTAAGGCTAGATTTTCTGAGGGGGCGGGGTGCCATTGGGTGTGTGAGGTGGAAATCTTTCAAGAGGTTCTTACAGATGGTGCATTCCTTGGCACTTACCCAAGAATTCTCATAGTCAGGGTATCCCTTCCAGGGAAGGAGGTACTGGATTCTGTTCTGGGACTTCCTGGATGTTAAAACTGCTTCCACACCTTCTTCCATATCATCATCCATTTAAATTGGATTTGGGTTGGGAGGCGTGGGACCCTTGAAGGGGGACAAGAGTGGGGAGTAGTGTACTGCATTGATCTTCCAGTTTTCTGGAAGTTGGAGGCGGCAGGCACCTGATGACAGTACCTCTTGAATCTGAAAGGTGTCAACACACTTGCATGCTATTTTTTGTGGGTACCTTTAGGCGCAGGTTGCGTTCATCCAGCAATACTAGAAAGCTAACGGAGAAAACATGTGATGGGCGTCACTTTTTATAAATAAAATTGCTTATAGTCCTGGAGGGCTGTAAAAGGTGCTCCTGGACAAGCAGAAATGTTTTTCGCAAATGTGTAGCAAGTTCAGCAGTTTCCAAGACTAAGGCTTAATACAAGGGCCTACAATAAAGGAATAGTTGTACCCAAGGGTCGCTTGGAAGGGTGCGCAGCCTGTGGAAGTATTTAGGCAGTTGTTGTAGGCAAATCGATATAATGCTAAGTCTGATGCCCTGAAGTTCAAGGTTGCAGTTCCATAACAAAGGAGGTATTGTCCAAGTCTGATTTACCCTCCCAATGTGGCCATCATAATGGGAGTTGTCATGAATCTATATGACTGGATGATAAGCCACAATTATGAATTACAGATCTTTGGCGGAATTCCGCTGAAGAATCAATGGGTAGAATCCGCCAAGTATGTTACAGAGCTACAAGTATTTAAACCCCTTAGGATGAGGCGATATTGGGTTATAACAGGTCATTATTGGATCACCTCCAAATTAAGGCGATAAGTTGATGTCAAATTTTGATGAATATAATTATGATCACCTCGATTTAGGGTGATAGAGAGTTGAAGAACAACAAGCCAAAACCAATGAGAATATGGTGGAAAAAATAAGCTAAGAAAAAGGGTCAGTGCTGAACGAGGTTGCTGAGATACCAGCGAGAGGGGAAGATTGAGAAGAGGGGGATTTTGAGATAGTTAAAGAGAAAGAGAGAGTTGGTGGACGAGAAGAGATCTACTGAGATTATTACATTACAATATTAAAGTGTTGTTGAGAATTGCGCCCTTTTATTATAATTTTTTATTTATGTTTATTCCAAGGAACCAACAATCTTCATATCATCTGTTCTAATTGCCCAGTGGGCATAACCCTGCATGAAAAACCTTCAACGGATATATAGGGTATCACTGAGTTTATAACAGTGGTGCTCACTACAGGGGGCATTGATCAATTACAATTTGATAAAAACTCAGTTGCCGGCCATGTCACATCAAGGTTGCTTTGATATATAATCTGCATAACACGCTGACCTAGTTAATTTTGCAGATCTGAAACTTGCATTGGACGCTGTGTTCAAAAGACAAGCTGAGCTGCTCCAGGAGGTTTGCAGTGATAATCTGCCTCCATTTGATCGTAAAAGAAATTTTCTAGGTTCTTTTAGCAATTTGGGTTTGCGATGGAGGGAGCCTCAGATTGATGGAGAGCAAAACTGTTAATCTCCACATTGGATGTTGGGAGCGCTGATCAAGTCATGTGTTACTTTCCAGAATTTCCATTACAGATCAAGAAGTCAAGGAGACAGTGTCGCTGTTGTTCAGTAGAGCTGCAAAAATTTCATAGTGGAAGGCCAAGTTCTTGACCATCATTTTTCAGCATAATGAGACCCTCACTGCATTTGCTGAGCAATTTACAGTGAAAGCTCGCATGTTGATTGGGGCAGAAATTTTAACCTAAGTTGACGTGTGAATTGCAATGACCTCTTTGGTGAAGACATACCCTGAGCTCTACAATGTCATGACCCATTTGTTGGATGATGATGTACCCCTTTCTAAAATCGTTCTGTTTTTGCGCCATATATACATAACTTTCCCACTACCTAATATTGAGCATATTCATAATGTCACCATTGTCAAAACTGATAATGTAGGGAAATTCAGCCAGTCAGTGCAGGTTCCACCGGGTTACCCACCACAGTTCAACATATGCCCCATAACTGCTAATTGACAATTGGCCAATCACCACTTGTCCCTAACAATTCTGACCAACAGCAGTTGTTCTATTGATTTGGGCCTGTTTATGTCGATCACCTTAAGTCCAACTTTCTGCATGGGCCAACATATATTAAACATGGATGCAGGCCCTACGGGGTAATTTGGTTCAGTTGCAGTCACCATGGGCACTTAGGATGATGGTGCACCAATCAACAGATCCCATACATACATCGGGATCAATGCTCTCAGGGAAAAGTCAGACCAGAGCAGAGATGAACTCTCCCCTTTCACTATTTTGAATTTAAACGTCCCACCTGAAGCTATAGAATTATATGTAGCAGAAGCCACCCAGTATGATGAAACATTCCTCTATCAGCAACCAGTTGGGAAATTAAATGTGCTGACCCAAGCACAAGCCAAGGACATGGCGGAAGAATGGTATCTGGAGTGCCTGAAGCCTTAAACTTGTCAGATGTTTGACCAAAGTCCTTCTGACAAACTGGACCTGTTCGCAGATGCGCTGTCCCTGAGAGGAGTAGAGGTCGCCCTCTTAGTGGATACTATTATAACAGAGTACCCTAAAGTTGGTGCTGGTATTATTAGCTTTCTGGGGATATAAAATCCGCTGAATGTCCATGTAGTATATAGTCAGCACTCATCTTACTTGGAGTGCACTTACAGTGACAATGTGGTAGGAAAAACCTGAGTCTGAGCTATAATTGATATGGGTGCTCCTGCGAACATTGTCTCCACTAAATTGGTGGCAAAGGTTTCTTTAAAACCTGAAATAGACCACTGGATGGTGTATGGAACCGCTGGAGCAGAAACCACAATCTCCGAGGGAGTGTATAGCATGCTTCCCTTGCAGTTCATATCCATTGCTGTGGTGGCCGCGGTGGTAGTATTACCAAATAGTAACTACAATCCGTTGATTGGGACTGCATTTATGTGACACTATGGGGCTGTAGTTGACATGATGGAAGAGAACTTAGCTATTTAGTGACAGCGGATTGCAATTTATTTTACCTCTAGCGGAGTGCCAAAGGGCTCAGGGCATATGGGACAGATCAACCTTGCCTGCAGTGATGGGGTGATTCTAGTGCGCTACCATCGGCTAAAAACAAGACCTGGGCCCTTCCCATCAAATATATGAATACAAAGGGCTACCTCTTAGAGCTGATGGGCCTATCTCCATCCCCTCAAGACACCATATAATATTAAACACCAATTTGGAGGTGGAAGTGTCTGATGGGCTCTATGGGGAGGTCATTGGGCCTTATCAGCAATTGTGGCTTGAGCTCCACGTGGCTCCAGGCATCATATTCCTGGGCCATGGGGAGATCAAGGTATTTGGAGCGAACCTTCAGAAAAACCAATTTGAATTGGCCATCACCAGAACGTATCATATTTACTTTTGAACCCAGTTGGGGAGGTCATCCAGGTTCACAAATTTGGGTCGCTGGATGAATTTGGTCTGCCCATCAAACCGCACCTCAGCATAATGGAGGTTGTACCATGTGAGAATTTAATGGGTTTTTAAAAGAAAGAAGGATCAGGCGGAATCTTTGATTTCTAAAATACAAGGTGATTTTTGCTGTCAACAATCATGGTTTAGGGTGCGCTCAGGGGGTGGTTCATCAGCTGGACACTGGGGATCATCCCCATCAGGTCTTGGCCAATCCGCCAATCAAGGGCAGCTGAAGAAGTTGTCACTGAGGAAATCAACAAGCTGCTGGAGCAGGGGATGCTCAAACCATCCAAGGGTCCTTGGGATTCATTTGTTTTGATTGTAAAAAAGAATGATGGCACTAACTGCATAGTGATTGACTACCGGAAGCTCAATAGTATCACCAAAAAAGATTTCATACCCTCTGCCACAGATTAATGATTCGCTGGATCAGTTAGGCGGAGCTCTCTATTTCCTGGTAAGGGATTTGATATCTGGTTATTGGCAAATTGAGTTGCCCATGGTGGATCAAAAGAAATGCGACATAATCACATCCAATGGGCTTTTCCAACTGACTCATATGCTGCAAGGGTTGTTTAACGCCCTGGCTACATTTCAACAAGCAATGGATGCCATCCCAGGTGACCTGAAGTTGTTGTTCTTACTTGTGTACCTCAGATATCAACATCTTCTCCCGCATGTTAACTGAGCACCTCAACATTTGGAATAGGTATTCCGCCGGCTGGCTGAGGCCAATATCAAGATCAAGCCCGGAAATGTCACTTCTTCAAGGATCAGCTGAAGTACTTTGGTTTTGTGGTTGATGTGATTGGGCTGAGACCACAAACAGCTAAGGTAAAGGCTATCCAGAAGATGACTCACCAACTAGTAAGCAGGACATTCAGGTGTTTTTAGGAATGGTGGGTTATTACTGCTACTTTATACTCAATTTCAGTTGCGTTGGAGGTTGCTGTTTGAGCTATTAAAGAAGGATGCCGCGTTCAAATGGACAGAATGTTAATAATGTGTCTTTGATACACTTTGAATGGCACTTATCAGTGCGCCCATGTTGTGCTACCCTAATTTTGATAAATAATTTATTGTACAGATGAATGCGTCCCTTTCCGCTGTTGGGGTGGTCCTGTTTCAGAAAGACAACGAGGGGGAGGAGCACCCAGTGGCGTACTACATTATTAGCTTGAATTGCCATTAACGTAATTACACTGTGACTGAGTGGTATTGCTTAGCGGTGATATATGTGTATGGGCAATTTTGAGTATATTTTCATGGAGTAAAGCTTAAGGTCATAACGAATCATGCATTGTTGCACTGGTTGCAGAATATAAGCAAGCATGAGGGGCGGCTAGCCCAATGGGCTCTTAAGCTGAAGGCTTGTATCTTCGAAATCCTTCACTGATCTGTAGCAAAACACTATAATGCTGATTGCTTATCAAGATTGCCAACAATTGTAATTATGGCGGATTTAAGCAACATAATGTACAACAAAATGCTCATCGAAAAAGTACAATGATGATCCGCCTCAAGTTATTAAGGTACTAGTTAAGATCAGGGCAATACGTTTCAGAAAAACGTGGAATTGTATAAGACGATAGTGAACACTACCGTGAATATCCACAGACTTTCCACCAGACCAAATATCATTATGAGTGCACACCAAGCACTGGGCCATGTTGAAGTAAAACCTTTAAATAGTTTCAATTGTGTTATTATTTGGAAAGCATGCAATTTGACATGTTTGAGATCCTATTCTGCTGCACCAGTGCTAGGTGGAGAAGCCATTCCAACAGAAGACTTCAAACCAGTTAGTAAAATCTCACTCTGCTTGGCATACAGTTTCTATTGATGTCGTGGGGCCCCAGCCAACTGGGGCTAACTGGTCTAATTAATCCTGGTGGCAATTGACCACATGACCAGGTGGGTTGAGGCGCAGGCCATTCGGGATCAGGAAAGGGGTTATTGTGGCTAAGTTTGTAATGGAATGTATTATTCAGCATCACGGCTGCCCGCAGTTTATCCTTACTGACAACAGCACTAATTTTACCACTCAAATCCTTTCCAAGCTCAAAAAAATGATGGCCATCCGCAGGGTTATAACAACCCTATATCACCTCAAGTCCAATGGAATGGTCAAATAGGTTAATGGGACCCTGGTGAACATACTATGGAAGTTGGTTACAGGTAGGCCTTCCAATTGGAGTACCCTCCTTTTCACCGCGGTGTTTGCCTATAATATTGGTTACCATTCTGCCATGGGGAAAAGCCCCTACCAATTGCTTTATGGATGGCATCCACCCTGCTCGTGTTCCTATATGCCTGTGTAGAAGACAACGGCGGAATTGATTGCAAGGCTATTTGACCACCCTAGCAAATATGCTGATTAAGTTTCAAAAAAAAGCGAATTTATTAAGCGCAGTCAAAAAATTAAAAACCACGCTGCAGATCAGATATGGCGGAGTGGCTTAGCACAGTTAATGATAGAGATATGGTGCTATTCCATGATCAGAATGGGTTTGGGCTGAAGCACAAGCTTGAAAATATTTAGATTGGGCCATTCAAAATAATAGAAAAGATGGTTGTTGAAGCCTATACTATCAAGGACCCCACAAGCAGTCAGATAATAAATTGAGTGCACGTGAAATTCCTTCAGCCATATAAGCAGCAATAGAGCCTCCTAAAAAAGAAAACAAAATAAAATAAAATAAAATGGAAAAAGTTGAATATTACTATCACCATCATGAAAGTTATAAGCTAAGTTTATTTGTGGTTGCTGCTTGAGGTCTTTTGCTTCTCTCTCTTCAACTTTCCACCTTTTTCGTTTTTTAGCAATGTTCCTTTTGCTTTGGCTGTTGGGAACCTCATTTCTTTTTTTTGCCACTTTGAGAGTGCCACAGATTCTATGGACCCTTCTTAGGTTGGGGGTGGAGGCAAGGGCTGCTGTGATGAGGGCGAGGGGGTTGATGTCCACTCAGGGGCCATTGTGCTAGCATGTGGAGGGGAGGACTGTATGGCGTAACTGGAAGAGGAGGATGGACTGGGGTTCCAGGGCAAAAATCGAGGTGGTGAGAGCTTGACCAATTGATCAAGCTGAACCTGTTCTTGCCCCAATAGGAGCAAAGCCCTTAACCACATGCGTTGATGGTCCCAGGAGATCAATGAGTAAGCATCCAGAGGGGGTCAGAATTGTAAGGGCTGGCAAATAAGAAGGTGAGTCCCAGCTCAAGGGTAAAATGCTGCGCCCAGCTCCAGGCAATCTACAAGGAAGTCCTCCATGCTTGTATATGCCATCAGTAAAGGAGCAGCTGCAGTAAATGCTGCTTGTCAGGCCCACTCAAGAGCTTCCCAGTGATGCTCTATTTCTGATCCTAAAGTGGTTGCGGGATGAAAGATTATGTTACCTAGGAGCGCCATGATGGGGAGGTACTAGGACAGGTCATTGGTGATGAGGGCGGTGAATGCTTCAGTGACCCTAGAAAACAAGCGAGCTAGTCAGTTGTTGCAAAAGCTCACCCCAGGGACTGGAAGTGAGTAGGAGCACGGAGAAAGGACCCCAACCAGCTGTCTATCACCCACTGCACAAAGCTCAACATAAGCTGAATGGACAAAGCTAAGGGATGAGGCTCAGCAGGAGGTAGGAGCACTAGATGACTGAAGCAAACCGCCAGGAGCTGGGCCGCCTCATTAAATGAAGGCCCTCAGCTCTGCTCCCCTCCCCAGCATAACTGGGCCACTATGTCCTTGAAAGGGCGCTCCAGGAAGACAAATGGCTGACGAATTTGGGAAGGAGCTCTTCCTTAACTAGGATGATTGCGAGGTTCACGTCAGCCTCATCCTCATCAGCTGGGGAAGAGGAAACTGGGGAAAAGGAATGTGACCTGGGTCAGAAAAATCTGCATCAAGCCATTTATGGAAGAAGAAGTTGAAGTCACAGACCCATGCTTGTTGGCGCATGATGGGTCACATCATGTTGAGGAAAGAAGACGTACAGCTTATCATCCAGTCAAAGGGGGGTATTGTCACAAATCTATATGATTGGACGATAAGCCACAATTATGACTGATGGATCATTGGATGAATTACACTGAAGATTCAATGGGTAGAATCCACCGCGGATGTTTTAAGCTACAAGTATTCAAGCGCCTTAGGATGAGGCTATATTGGGTTATAACAGGTTGTTATCAGATTGCCTCCAAAATAAGGCAATAGGGCGATATCAACATTTTATGAATATAATTTAGATTTACTCGAATTAGGGCAATAGAGAGTTGTATAATAACAAGCCAAAACCAATGAGAATATGGTGGAAAGAATAAGCTAAGCAAAAGGGTCAGTGCTTACCGAGGTTGCTGAGATATCAGTGAGAGGGAAAGGTTGAGAAGAGTGGGATTTTGAGTTATTTAGAGAGAAAGAGAGAGAGTTAGTGGACGAGAAGAGATCTGCTGAGATTATTACATTACAATAAAGAAGTGTTGTTGGGGAGATTGCTCCCTTTTATTATTATTATTTATTTACATGTGTTCTGAGATACCACCAAATTTCATATCATCCGTTCTAATTGCTCAGTGGGCTTAACCCTGCGCAAAAGCCCTTTGGTGGATATATAGGGTATCACCAACCTTTTAACAAAGGAAAATGGTGATAAGCTGGGTTTGATATCAAATGGGAGAGGAGGGCTTCCCTGAACCGTGCAGTGAATTGGGGCCCCATTCACTAATTATCTCCTGATGCACCCTAAATTGGGAAAAACAATGGTTGAAAAATAACTTGGCTGTCTCCTCAGCTGTGATGGTTGTATGATAGGGGATTAATTTTGAGTATATGGTGAACCAATTGACTACTACATGGTTGAAATTGAAGCTTTCTTAAGGGTGAAGTTCCACTATAAAGTCCGCAGATACTGGAGTACATGAGCCAGAGGCTATCGTAAAGGGTGAGGAAGGCTTACTTGCCTGACCAATCAGGGTTTGGCCCTAGCGCAAGAAATTCAGGTAAAAACTCATTCTTGAACATCACAGAAAAGACCTATCCAGTTGTAGGATCTCTTCAACAAACCGACGCATTCCCTGGACCCTGGGTGGCCCAAGCAGGGTGGTTCATGATGTTCTCTCACGACACGTTCCCTGAGTGAAGGGGGTACCCAAATACACCCCCTGTTTAATTTACCCTATCCTTGAGCGCATAGGATTATTTAGTGGGTGGGACCAGTGACAAGCAAGAGAAAAGATCCCTCGCTTCCATGCAGGCAGTTTGTTCGGCAAGGACAAGCTCTAGAAGAATCAGTGAGGGGCCAGGTGCAGCGAGCAAGATGGTGGAAAGTTCAATGGAGAGGATAATGGCCAGAGGGATAAATGTTACTAGCTCAGGGGAAGTTTCCAGGTGTGTTCCAAGGATGGGTTGCGACTTAACATGTCTGGTAATACATGCAAGGCTCCTTTTATAAACTCATATCTAAAGGTGAAATTATTGAGGTCCAGTAGATTCACTCTTGGCGGTGAGCCAACTATGTGGTTTGCGGTAATAAAGCAGAGTTTGGTGGTCTGTGCATACTTTGACTTCATGGTGGTCCCCCTGGAAGAAGTAACGCCAGTGCATGAGGGGTTATGCGACTGCAGCTAACTCTTTGTCATAAATAGCCCAAGCCTGTTTGGTGGCCATAAACTTTTGGGAGAAGTATGCATCTGGGTGCTCAAGCCTATAGTGCTCCTGAAGGAGAACAGCCGCAAAATCCACTGCATAGGCATCACAGGCAACAATAAATGGCTTAGAGCTATCTGCATGATGGAGGATGGGGAATTGAAAAAGGTGTCCTTGATAGCCTCAAAAGCCTGCTTACAGGCGGGGGGCTAGACAAAAGTAGTGTTCTCGCCAGTAAGGCGATGCAGAGGTGCTGCAAGCTGGGATAGTGCAGGATAAGACTTTTCAGAAAGGTTACTGTACCAAGGAAGCACCACAGCTGCTTCTGGGTTGAAGGAGTGGGCCATGAGCAAATTGCCTCAACTTTTCTAGGGGAACTGCATAACCCTCTTTGAGCAAATGTTTCCCAGGAAGTTGACCTCTCCCTGAAGAACTTAAATTTTCTGGCTTTTCTAAAAGCCCAGCTCTGTGGATAACTAACAGGAAAGCCTGGAGATCCTTCTCTTTTTTAGCACTAGTGGTTCCCAACCCATAAAGGGGAGTTTCCATGCATCTTTATTTGCAAATGATTCAAACAAAGAGATTTTTGTAAATAAAAATTTCCAACATAGCTCCTAAATTATTAGCTTCAAAAACCATATCAAAAGGTGAGGAAGCTTTAGATAACTTTCTTTTATTGCATTTACTTTAACTGACGGACCATGGCAGACAACAATGGGTTGGGGCATCAGTGACATGTGGCATAAGGAGGTATATTTTTGGGTTTTCTTCATTAATGAGGCTGGCGGTGTCAAACGCCTCATCATATTGATCAAGTTGATGCTCAGCGAAAGTGATGAGAGCAAGCACACAAGTGAAAGGCTTGATTCACTGTAAGGTTTGGGATAATTAATGTAAGTCCAGGGGAACGTCCCCTGTGTGTTGATCGGGCCCTCTTCCCATTTCCAAGCATTAAGGCTCCAAAGAGGGTGGCTGTAACCCTCATCACCCAGGGTGATCTCGCCCATGTGGTAGATGAGCGCTGGGTAACAGTTCTACCTCTTCATATTTCTCCCCCGGTGCCCACAATCTCCTCTCCCAAACTTGTACGCCTGATCATGGAAATTTGTGCCAAAATTGCCAAAATGAAGTTAATCAGTCTGAAAATGAGTGGAAACGGGCCTGATGATTGGGATCCACATAGTCAAAAAGGAATGATTATTAACTCATCAGCTGGAATCGCCAACGGTTTAGATTTGATCAACACCTTGATCATCAAAATTAACCCCCTCCCAAAATCGTAGGTATAATCCCCAACGCGCAGGTAGCAGCATTGAACACCATCAGCAATAGTTTGAAGCTCCCTTCCAGCCAATCAGGCGTTGCGGCTAATGCAACGCTTTTAACCAAACAAATGGCCCAGCAACCGGGCATGGGTGGGGTGGGCATCCTGAACCTGTTTCCAACCAATTGGGACCGCCACTACATGGGGTGGCCTTGGGGGATTCCCGCTGCTTATTGGGCTAAATGCCATTGCACCAACTGTTATAAACATAGTTGAGTTTTGGTTCAGACGTTCAAGGTTGAACTGACAGTAAATTGGCCTGCTACCAAATCCTTTGATGTCAGTTCCAAGTTAGCTTATCTGTTTCTCATTCCCAAAAAATTCACCAGTTAGGTCAAACTTGAGGGACCTGATCCCAGCTTGTTTTCTCTCTAAATTGACCACTATTTTATCAGTTTCATCACACTGAGAAAATTTTTGGTCAATTTTTCTTTCTTAAATTTTCCAAAAAAAACCTTTCCTAAAATCTAGTTTTTTATGTTGAAAAATAAACCGCCTTTTCTGCTGAATCTCACACTCCCCTTGGGGTTAATGGCCATACTTGTATGGTATTTTATTATGTGCATGTATGAGATTCTAGCTCACTGGCAGTTATTGGGAAAAGTCCAACCAGTTCCATATCCGTTGTACCAGAAGCAGTGCCTTTGGCATTCTGGTTTGCCATTCTGGTGCTCTGGCACCTAGGTGGGCAGGCTGGTCTAATTCTTATATGCTGTTTGCCTGACAATTAAGGTCAAAAAGAGAGGTTTTTGCTGCAGCGATACTGGCATGGCTTGCACCAAAAGCAATCTCCTCAATTTCATATTTTTTAACCTCATCAAAATCATGGGAGAAATTTGAGATGGGAATACCCTCAGCAAGGGGTTCCATCGCCCCAGCCTGGATGTCCTTCTCATGCTGTGCCTTAGTGGGAGAGTAAATAAGAATTACATCAATATAAGCAATGTCACAAATGAAGCAATGTCACCAAGGACATCATCATTGTAACGTTGGAAATTGGAGGTAACATTCCTGAGACCAAAGGGAATAACCCTAAATTGGAATAACCCCGGTGTATGCAGATGGCAATGAGCCACTCTTGGCCCTCAGTCACCCTTACCTGGTTGAAGGCGTTAATAAGGTCCAGTTTGTAGAAGATCCTAGACTTAGAAATGTCCTGAGAAATTGCTTGTTCAAGGGGGAGAGTGTATGAATCTGACACTGTGATGCTGTTAATGTGCTTATAATCTACACATGGGCGGAGGAAGCCATCAGCCTTTTGGCAAAGACCATTGGGGAGACACAGGAGGAAGACTTTTTTGAAAGTCCAGCCCTTTACCAGCATATTGTCCAGACATTAAGCTAGGGCTGCCTCTTCTTCTTCAGTATATAAATATAGGGAACAATGACATTCACCATGTCAACTGTCAAGTGGAAGCTCAGGTCATATTCGGAGTTTGGAGGGAGCCTAG
>JAKSZP010016618.1:0-25361 GCA_022478985.1 Massospora cicadina | reverse complement strand
ACTCTCCCATGCTCCCAGTTCCAGTTTCCAATGGTTTCCATTCTGTTGAGGACACAGAAAGTGAACATAGTGATCAAGAGACGGTTGCAGAATCTGATGGATCTTCTTCAGATACCAAGCAGTCATTAACCACCCAGAAGTTCAACTAATCTAATTTAAACAACTTAGTACAAGATCTGGACTTCATCAAGAAAGCAGCTGAGATATTAGCTTCCAGGCTGCAAGAAAAGTAATTTACTTCACCGCTCAGTTGAAGCTTATCTCAGAAAGTGGGAAGCAATGTTTCTGGTTTTCTTTTATGAAGACAAAGACTTTGTTTACTGTCATAATATCAAAGGTCCTTAGCCTTTTAGGTGTTACCTCATGTAATTTAATAGAAATGTGCCTCTTTCTTAATAGCTCTAAGTGCAGTCTCAAATATGTTTTTGTACAATGGGAATATTTATGCAGCAGCTCTAATTGGTCATTCAGTTCATCTGCGTGGAGAATACATTGTTATCAAATTAATGATCTACTTAATAAAGTATTCTGACCATAACTGGATCATTTGTTTGTAGCTTAAAATGGTAAACTTCTTACTTGGACAACAGAGAGGGTTCACAAAATATCATTGCTACCTGTGCATGTGGGATACCCATGCTTGGGAAAAACACTGGATACAAAAGGAGTGGTCTGAATGTGAAACTCTTAAAGCAGAGTACCAGATTTTGTGAATGAACCTATTGTCAGCTTAGATAGAATCATCTTCCACCCGCTTCATGTCAATCTTGGCTTGATGAAGAAATTTGTAAAGACTCTGAATTTGAAAATTAATGGTTTTAACACATTGTGTCTGTTTTATCTAGTCTGTCATTTTGACAGAATAAAAGTAAAGCTGTTTAATGTTTTTCACATTTAATCCCTTATATGTGACAATAAAATTTGTTAAAAAAGATGGATCAAAATGAAAGAGCAGCCCGTATGTCTTTTATAGCAGTTATTAACAACTTCCTTGATAATAAGAAGATAGAAAACTATGTACCTCAAGTTCAAAGGATGCTAAAGGCACCTTGCAATCCTGGATGCAACATGAGTATTAAGATGCAAGTTTTGATTAGCCATCTTTATAAATTATCTGAAATCTAGGTAATGTTAGCAATGAGCAGGTGGAACGCTTCCATCAAATTATAAAGTAATGGAAGAGCATTATCAAGGGCAATGGGACATCTATATGATGGCTAACTACTTCTAGAGAATCAAACAAGAGCGTTCTGAGCAAGCCCAAAAATGTAAGAGCTATAATTTCTAATTATTACCTGAATGATTTTGGATGCCCCCAAAGTCAAATTGTTGCATTAGTTAACATTTTTCATCTGTATGTATATATCAATGCTATAATTAAGAAAAGTATGTGTTTGTATTTAATAGCGGTTTATACCATATTTATACTCAAAATAAGTGATTTTAGCTTTTGCATTTCAAGACTATATGCATAATTGTACACCATAGCATGTTTTTGTGTTTAAATAACTTATATTATCACCACAAAGGTGATAAAGATAATATCTCACAATTGTAAGTTGAGATAAATGATGAAAACATCAAAATTTTAAATTAATATAAACTTTGTTAAAAATAAATTGCAAAAAATTATAGCTTGCAGAGAGAAACTAACTTACAAATTTAAAATAGTGCTCCAAATTAGTCAAGAACAAGTGTTTTTATCAATGCAAAAAAGATTTTGTTCCTATGTGTAATCATTTGTAATGCACAGTTATTAGATATTGAGGTTGTGTGTCAGACATTCTCCTTCTCAACTTTTGAATTAGAATGTTGGAGGTAAAAATGCCCCCTGAATCCACTTCTACAATCGGAAAATTACATGTCCAATTTTCTAACAATACTATGGTTAATGAGGATATGACTACCATCGGCCAAAAGACCCTGGCGGATTCTCAGTGGAGCCCTACTCATTGGGAAAACATGTTTTATAATCAAAATCAGCTTATTGAGGTAAAAACTGATAGTTGGATTGCTCCGACTCCTCAGCTGAATTTGGGGTGTCCATTACATGGTTCCCCCACAGCTGTGTCTCATTCCATACCACTTCCTAAGCGGGGACCCCCCCTTTTTTTAGGCGTGGAAGAGGTCCCCCGAGGTGAGAAGATTTTACCCACCAGTGATTGGGTGCAAGTTATTAAATCATTACCACATGGGTTTGTTCTCCCCTGAGGTGAGAAGATTTTACCCGCTGGTTTTTGGGTGCAATCTATCAAATCATTACCGCATGGGTTTGTTTTGCCTCATAGTATTTTCCCTCATTATGATAGGCTGAAGCCTATTTTTCCTAATTCAGATGACTAAGCTTTTTGATACTATAGCCCTAAATTCCCATGGCCCCTATATTTAAACTAGTTTAAATATGAAATACTAGTATCAAATAGGGGATCTTTTTCTGGCTTGCCCTGCACAAATAATAAAAAAAATAAAAGAAAGCATTTATTATTACTTTTATTTTTTTATTCTAAAGGTAAGTTTTATATATATATAAGAAATATTTGTGGCATCTGTCGGTGGATCCCACAAACTGGTGCTCACTACAGGGGTTCACCCTGTATACTTTGATAAAGTATTAAAGCAAGGGAGAGTGTCACCCGCTGGGTGCAAAATGGAGAGGGAGTTGAAGATGATGATTGGATGGACAGCCCTACCACTTTGACGTTTGGAGAAGAATGATTTGAGCGCATCTTAATACCTGAATCTTGCCGCATCACCTGGCTGGCCACTGAAGCCGTGAGAGACCTTACCCATGGCATCCTTATTTTGGTGACATTGCATCCCGCGAATGAGCGTCGTTGGTAGAGGAACGCCACTTGTTTCTCTATGAGATTAGTGTCCTCCTGGAGACCTACAGCCAGCTCACAAATTTGACCACCTACATACACAAGTTTGCTCACCCCACTTTGGTCCATATGATGCATCTCTTAGCTAGCCATCATGAAGAGCTACATCAACACCTAGATACTCATGCAGCTCTGAATTTAGCCTATGATAAGTTGTACCAACTGACCTCTGAACACCTTGGAGCAGTCAGATCTGGTGTGGAAGCTAATCGCAACTTCATCACTCAGCTGTATGATCAACTTGCTACCATGGACACTGAGATTGTAAAGTATGTCAAGGAGGCCATGAAGATCTTTAGGGATGAACTGAATGCTTCCACCGCTAGCACTCGCTCATTGCTGGAGGAGTTTGCTAAAGAGCTTGAAAAGCACAATGAGCAAATGCACCGGGACCTTTTAGCCCCCATAACCGCCCCTCAAGTTGAATATGAACAACGTGTGGCTGTGGTGGAGCAACAGTTAACCCAGGCCTTTTCACATGTTGATGAGCTTGAACGCCATCTGCTGCTTGAACCCTCTAGCGCCATCACCACCCTTGTGGCCAAGGTTGTTCAGCTAAAAAAGGAGCTAGCTCTTAAAGCTTCATTTGAAAATACTAATTATTTGGCGCGATGCCTGAATGAATGTGAAACTGAAGCGAAAGTGATAAAAGCTATGCTGGAAAGCCCTGTGCTGTTGAAGGAAGTATTTAGTCAAATAGCGCAGGTTGAGTGGAAGTATGAGCAGATCAAGGATGGAGTACAAGGCTCAAGCTCACACTCTCATGACAATGAAGGGTGTAAACAAATGAAAGAAGAGCTGAAGAAACGTGTGGAAGCCGTGGAAGATGCTCAAATAACCCTAAGCTCACTGGTATCACAACTCCACTTCCAAGTCAATGCTTTGGAGAGCTGAGTGGAAGATCTTGAAACTCACAAACTGGGGATCGAAGCTCAACTGATACTATGTAAATCTGGGCCCCAAGAATCCCTTTCCAAAATGAAAACCCGGCTTAAAGTCATTCAAGACCAGTTTTATTGCCTTTTGCACACCTTTGACCAGTTAAACTATCGATCTAAAATCCCAGAAACAGAAGCTCCAGCTATTCATACCCTTACCGGGGGTGACTTCAGTTCACATAAACTGACGTTTAAAGACAAGTTTATCCTTGGCGATGGCAGCATTGCTTCATTTTATATGTTTATGAAGTGGCAATGGAAGGGGCGACTGATCATCAGAAGGCCAAACATATTCTTTCCTGTTTGGGCCACATGGCACAGGAGGTGATGGTCCCACATATGGATGCTCTTAGCACCTGGTCCAAGGTTAAAGAGGCCCTCATAAACACATTCGGCTCTTAACAGGCTTTAAGCATGAAAAAGTAAGCTTTTATGCGTATGAGTATCCAAAAAGTAGTCAGTGGTCGCCTTTATGGAACGATTTTATATAGAAGCACAGACATTATTAACTTCAAAGATGTTGACCTTGGATGATGCTGTAGCCGCTGTTTTGACTGGAGTGGCATCTCACCCTCCTTTGGCGATGCACATCACCTCAATTAAACGCTATTTCTATACCGTTCAAGATATCAAGGAGGCGTTACTAGATGTCACTGACTTTCATAAGCCAAAAGTTTCTTGCAGAGCAGTATCTTGCCCTCGCGTTTTAGCCATTGAGGATCCAAAGCCCAAGCCTCGGGTCCTGGCTATTGAAGACAAGAAGGAGCCCCTTCAGATAATGGGCCCTGAGGAGCAAAATCCAAAGTGAAACATCCTGAACGCCCTCAGTGCGAATACTGCTACAAGTTTGGACACAAGGAGGCTGTGTGATGGAAAAAGAAAGCTGATGCAGAGAAACAGGAGCAGGGAAAAGAAATGTTGGCGTAGGGAGAGGCACACCTATTGCCAATGAATCTCATGTGCCTGACTCATTTAAACAACTTATGCCAATACCTCATGTTACCAATACCCCTGAGGATGATTCTGAGGAGGGTACGGATGAGGTCGAAAATTTTGTTATAGGAGTACCCGCTGAAGTGGAAGTTCCCAATCAGGTGAACGCTGGAGGAGTATATGAGGCTACCATACCTGAAGAGATGTATCTCCGCCAAGTTCTAGGGGAGCCAGCCATTATTGACACTGCCAGCAATGCGGATGAGGTCTTGTCTAACCTTATTCGCCCTCTCCAGCATGGCCATACCATGCAGTCCATCCTAGGAAATTACCCCAAGACCGCGCGTGTAAATTAACCTCCACTTTTCATCTCAAGGAGGTCTTAACGCTATCACCAAATTTGGGGGGGATACTTACAAAGTTTGAAGTAGTTTTTAAAAAGTTTGGGTGATGGCCATCCTAGATACAGGCTCCCAGTGAATGTAATTTACTCCAAGTTGATGAAAAAGATCAAACTTGTGCCTAACTTGAAGTACAAGCAAGAATTTGGAACCACTGGTCCCTACAACACTCGCGCACTTGGCGCTTACTTGTCCCTTCCCATTCATATTGGGAAGCTTATACTATAAGCCCCCGCAGTGTCTTTGGATAACAATGTTTATGATATGCTCATAGGCACTCAGTTTCTAATTGAATATGAAGGCATTATCAATATGAAGCAGGGGTTCCTGTCATTGCTCAATTATGAAGTCCCCTTAGTTCTAGCTAATAAAGAACCCAGCAAGAAGGAATACTCTTGCATGGTTGAGTACCCACTTTCCGCTTTACCTGTACATTATACCACCTCTGGGAGAAATACAAAGAAATTGCCTGATTCAGTGGATGCTATCAAAGGCATTCTGTTTTATGCGGCTAATGAAATGGTGATTAAGCCAGGTGAACAACAAGTGATAGACACGAAAATCACTCTTAAAATCCCTCGCCATTGTTTACTACACCTCTTAAGTATTGAGGGTGTTAGCCCTTTTGAGCCTTGGGTATTGCCTGGCATTTTAGACCCAGCCTACCAGAGGCCTATTACTCTACTGTTGGGAAACCTCACCAAAAAGGACATAATTGTAAGAAAGCATCAGGAGGTGGGCTGAGGGTTTTTACTCCCTGTGGAGGAAGTTGAACAAATCACTTTATTAGCTCGTTGGCAGATTTAGGCCTGCCCGCAGATAACCTGGTATGTACCTTACCAAATGTCCATATCTCGGATGAGCTGACCTCAGATGAGTTGGAGAAAGTGCATACTCTCCTGGATGAGTATAGTGATTATTCTTGAAGTCAGACAATGATTATGGCCACATGAAGGGCTGGTGCCACTCCATCAATGTGGGTGATGCCCATCCTATTAGGTCAAAACCTTACTGCAAGTCAAAGGTGGAGGAGCAACAAATGAGGATGGAACTATGCAGTTATTAGACGCGGGGTGTTAGTTCCTTCGCAAAGCCCTTGGTCCTCCCCCCTTTTGCTAATTAATAAGAAAACGGAGGTCACAGGATAGTTATGGACTATCGCAGGGTAAACAATCTTATGAAAAAGGATAGTTATCCTATCCCACGCATTGACGCCGCCCTGGCCCAGCTTTCAGGCTCAAACTTTTTCTATGCCATGGACTTGGCTATTGGCTATTGGCAAATAGATCTTTCTCCCCAAGACCAGGAGAAATGTGCTTTGATATGCAGTGAAGGTCTTTTCCAACCCACACGATTATCCCAAGGGTTGTGCAATGCACCTGCCTCTTTCCAGCGTGCGATGGATCACATTTTGCAGGATCTTAAGTTAACCTGCGTCATCGTTTATCTTGATAACATTACCATATTCTCAAAGTCCTTTAATGAACAGCTTGATCACCTAAAGGAGGTGTTCCAACGCTTACAAAACTCAAATATCAAGTTAAAACCTTCGAAGTGTACCTTTTTCCAAAAAGAAATTAGACTTACTCAGACATACCATTTCTCAAGAGGATATCCAACCCATACAAGATAAGGTTGAAGCGATTGCCAGAATGCCTCCCCCCAAAAACCTACGGGACATACAGGTATTTTTAGGGATGATGGGGTATTACCATCAGTTTTTCCCTAAGTTTTCCCAACTCAGCAAGCCCCTTGTTACTTACTAAAAAATAATATCCCTTTCCATGGGGCACTGAACAGAAGGCCGCCTATGAAACAATGAAGTTGCTGCTACAAAAATGGCCTATCCTAAGGCATTACGATTATGGAAAATCGTTTATTTTGTTTACAGACGCTTCAGACTACGCCGTCAGGGCCATTCTAGCCCAATTAGATGAAAAAGGGATAGATCATCCTGTCTCATATTTCAGTAAGATGCTATCAAAGGCAGAACACAACTATAGTGTTACCGAGAAGGAGTGTCCTGCCATTCTACTAGCAGTGAAGCATTACCGCCCTTTTCTGTATGGGACCTCTTTTACTGTTATTATGGACCACGCATCCTCAAAATGGTTGCAAAACATGAAGGACCCTACGGGGCGGTTAGCTCGCTGAGCTTTAAAGCTCCAGCATTATGACATGAAGATTGAACACTGAGCTGAAACCTGTCACATGAATGTTGATGGTTTAACTCAGCTGCCCATCCTCCACTTAGATAACAGTGAAGTGGAGCGGCTGTATGATTTTAATGACCCAGAATGACTGGGAAGATGAGGATGACCCTGTACAGAAGATGTTGGCCTGGCACTCCAATAACACTAAAGTAGAAAATGGGAAGTTGTATAAACAAGTAGGGGCGAAGTGGTTGCCTTACCTACAGCCCTCAGAACGCGTACCTAATATCCTGGAAGCTCTTTCAACCTTAGGTTATGGAGGAGCAAAGAAAACCTACGAGTGGATTAAGGATTGGTACTTTTGGGAGGGAATCATGGAAGCCATCTTTGAAGTCTTGGATTCTTGCCTTACATATAAGAAGCAGTCTCGGTTCAAGACTAGATACCAATATCAGCCAACTACCCTGCAACAGCCATTCCATACCATAAGCCTGGATGTAGTAGGGCCGCTTCCTCAGACCACAGGTGGAAACAGATATATTTTGGTAGGTATTGACCATTTCACGATGTGGGCTGAAGCTGTGGCACTTCCAGCCCAAACTGCTAAGGCCACTGCAACCTTTCTCCATCAATATATTTTTACTCAACACGGGTGCCCTCAAGTACTACTCTGCGACAATGGAAAAAAATTCACTTCCAGAGTAGTCAAAATTTTGGCTACCTCCATGGGAGCCCAGCAACTATTCTCAGCTCCATATAACCCATCAACCAATGGTACGTTGGAGTGAGCAAATGGCACTTTGGTTTCCATCTTATGGAAAATGGCCTTGTCTGATCCCCTTCATTGGGATCATTATCTCCCTAGTGCTCTTATGGCTTACCAAATTAGCTATCACCAGATTCTGAAAATATCCCCTTTCCAAGTTTTGTATGGCAGGGAACCAGGCATACCTGGACTTCTAGCTAAGGATGTCCTCTCTAGTGGTGAGGAGCCTGAGAAAGCCATGCAAAGTTAGCTAACCGCATCATTCAGCTTCAATTAGAGGCTATGATCAACCTAGCCAAAAAGGTCACTAAAGAAGGCAAGCTGCCAATGAGCTTTGGGCTCCCCTACCTTCATTCCAAGTGTCAGATATGGACTTATATTACCACAATTGCATAACTCCTTGAAGTGGCAAACTTTGATCAATCTGGGAGGGGCCATTTACCATCACGTATAAGAGAGGAAATGAGTATTCTATAAAGTCTTTGGCTACAGGAGTTACCATAAACCGAGTACATGGACACTTCCTACAGCCCTACACTCCCCCCAACATTCTTGAGGGGGGCAATGTCGGACATTCTCCTTCTCAACTTTTGAAAAATAATGTTGGAGGTAAAATTGCCCCTGAATCCACTATTACAATTGGCCAATTACATGTCCAATTTTCTAACAATACTATGGTTAATGAGGATATGAGTACCATTGGCCAAAAGATCCTGGCAGACTCTTGGTGGAACCCTACCCATTGGGAAAAATTGTTTTATAATCAAAATCAGTTTATTAAGGTAAAAACTGATAGTTGGATTGCTCCGACTCCTCAGCTGATTTTTGGGGTGTCCATTACATGGTTCCCTCACAGCTGTGTCTCATTCCATACCACTTCCTAAGCGGGGAACCCCCCTTTTTTTAGGCGTGGCAGAGGTCCCCCGAGGTGAGAAGATTTTACCCGCTGGTTTTTGGGTGCAATCTATCAAATCATTACCACATGGGTTTGTTTTGCCTCATAGTATTTTCCCTCATTTTGATAGGCTGAAGCCTATTTTTCCTAATTCATATGACTAAGTTTTTGATACTATAGCCCTAAATTCCCATGGCCCCAATATTCAAACTAGTTTAAATATGAAATACTAGTATCAAAGAGGGGATCTTTTTCTGGCTTGCCCCACACAAATAATAAAAAAATAAAAGAAGCATTTATTATTACTTTTATTTTTTTATTCTAAAGGTAAGTTTTATATATTTTAAAATATTTGTAGCATCCATTGGCGGATCCCACACTATGTCCTAAAATTCTATAAACTTGATACAAAAAATTAACGCTGCTTTGAGGGTAAGGATCAATTGGAGCCTCCGTTAGAAGTTGATGTAGCCTGAAACAATCATTAGTAAGTTATTTCTATAAAAAATGTAGGCACAAGGAAAGTATCTATAGTAAAATAATACAGTGGTGTTGCACTGGCAATGGGTAAGGTATTTGTTCAGAGGTCACATTCTAAGCAATATTAATATATATAATTAAGTTTGAGTGTGTTATTCTTATGAATGGGCAACACAACCTTACAAATGATAAATGCTGAAGCACTATAATAGTGCAGCTCCCGCCTTTTAAACCTCTCCTAAGCCTTTTTATAGCCTAGTAATGGGCAGCCAACCCAAGTACATCCACTTCATAAATTATATTTGGAAGTATATTAATTATTTCTATATGATATCATCTTAAGGCCAAGAAGATTCTATGAGCTAGCTTCATACTAACCTCTAAAGTTTAAGGGCAGGTATCACTTAGTAATAAGTCTGCTACCAGCACCTCAATGGGAACCTAAATTCTGCATATCTACCTTGTAGATGAGAATAAAATAGTAGTTGCAGCAAAAGTTACCCCTTAGTTACTTCTCAAGGATTTTCAGACAGGAGACAAGGATACCCTATGTAATGGAGGAGATATTCAGATGATGATGTCTTCACTGTATCCATTAATAAGATAGAGCGGACACCTACTGTGTGATAACTATAACCATGTTTTTTTAAGTATTTTCAATGCTCACACCAATGTGAAAATATGAATCTCTGTCAAATCTATCATTTACATTTACAAGTATGTAAACAAAGTGTTGAATTTTGAGCCTACTTAGGATGGCTGGTTATTCTTCTGCGATAAGAAGGAGTATAAACGTCTATTGTATGGAGACAATAGACCAGATGGTGACTATGTTAAAATATAAATCCTTAGTAATTACACTCTAAGCCATATTCTTCTGTCATTACATAGAGAAGGCACACTGTACTAATCCTTCTGATCCCAAGTAAATTATCAACTTAATACAAAGTAAAGTATTAATACAAACAAGCTTATATATTAGACTATAGGCTTGTGGTAATAGTTGATGATAGTTTATTAGTATCGACTTGGGATAATTTATAGGGTTTGATGTTCACCACATCTTACCCATGACGCCTCATTTTCAATGGCACTTGGCCAGAGAAAGTAATACGTTTGTTTGAGGATCTACAATCCATTTGACTCAGAACATCACAAACGCTTCAGAGTCAGTCTCAAACTTAGAAAATTCTCAAGACAGCATTTCTAACACGTCTGCAAATAGCTGAACAATGCTCTTCTCAAGAAATTGGCAGCACATACCAAGGAAGTTAGTACCACTAATTAGTAACTAATTTGATTAAAAACTTTATTGACATTAAAAATTAATTAAATATAGACCAAAAAGCCCACGTGCCCAAGTCATCCAAGCAACTATAATTTCAAGTCTGACTAAACCACCAAAGCCCTCAAGCCCAGGTCATCATAGTTGAATATTTTAAGTTGAATCGCTAGGATGCAGATCTTAAGTTTTTCATAAGCTTAAGATATTCCAGATCCATAATTACTGATATCTGATATGAACTGTAATAAATTAAACATGTTAACATTATTATGTCCCTATTAAATATCTGACAATTAGATCCAGTCAACAACTCAACACTTCCCCCACCTTGACTAAATCTAAGCGGTGGTTACTCTTTTCTCTGGTTCAAAATGTCTAACTTTTCGCGCTCATCAAAATATGAACTATACCTCAATAGTCTTTCTGCCAAGGACAGACGAGTCTTCTTAAGACTAAGCAAGTCTATGTGGCACGCTATGGTCAACTCAGGCATGTTGCCCACAATTTCTCAAGCTGGATTGACAAGCTACACTTCCACGGTACCTGAGAGTTCAGCTTCACATACTGATGCAACTTCACCAATCATTGATGAACCCAAGCAGGCCCCCTTGGCTTCAAGTACTGTCCATCAAACATCTCAATGGGTCGAGTGGGATCCTTTTTTAACTCTCTCATTAATTTTTTGGGCTTCTGAAGCCAATAAACCCCAAGAAATCCTTATCTGGCATCAATTTGCTTCAAATGGGGATCTCCTTCCTGACTTCTTGTTTGCCCTTTTTTCTGTCTTCCCTTCCAACAAACTTGTTTCCTCCTTCCGCATGGGCAGTGTGGTTTCATTGGGTTTTGAGCTCGATTTGATGTTGGAGCTCATAAATGCCTACTTGTCATCTGCACTTGTAATGGCTCTGATGTTGCCATGTACTTTATTTTTTGAGGCCAATCAGGCTAATGTTTTCACTAAATCAGTTTCTAGGCTTTGGTGTGAACCTGCTTCAGTGCATACAGATTACACATCCTGTTGGGCCTTAAAACTTGGGTTTTAAATATTGGCGCATCCTGGTGTTATACAGAGCCCTTTATAAAAAATTCTGGCAAAAGAGCTTCCCAAAAAGCATGTCCCACAGATAGCTCTTCTGGGCGCATGCGTTTGCTTCCCTCCTTCCTTGCTCTCCACCAATACCATGCCCGACATGTGCAGGGTTTTAGATGAGGCCCATCTGCAGATGTTTTGCATGAAAGTGTTTCACCCCCCAGTTTACCCTGCCTTGAAAACCTTCTTGCCAACTGTATCTTCCTTTCTTCAGCATTTACTCCAAAATTGAACCTTTTTCGCCTGTTCCAAAGTCCCTTACAATGGTCTTTCCCTTTGGTTCAATGGTCTTTCTTAAGCTGACAAGGCCAGTGTGCCTGGTGCCAAGCCTTTTTGGGTTTAGCGCATCTTTGACAGGGTCTTGATAGTCAAGACTTGTATGAGATTTTCATTTATCAGATTCCATTGCAGGCTTCCCCAATTTGATCTCACTCCTTCTTCCCAAAGAAGGGTTACCTAGTTTCAGTGATGACATGGTACACCTCCAAATAAAATTAAATAAAATTAAATATTTTTCATCTTTTTTATCTTTTATTATTATAATCATTATATATATTATATTTTCTTTTTACTTTTTCTCTCTCTTTTTCTTTATTTTTTCATTATGCTTTATGACACAGACATAAAGCTTAGTATGTACTTGATTCACAACCCAGACACCTTAATCCTTTATGGTATATACATCTTTGGACGATCTATCCAATACAATAAACAGACCTTTCCAAAGTGAGGCAAGCTTGTGCGCGTCACCTGCGCTGAGTGTCACAATATACTACTAAGTCTCCTCCTTTAAATTTAGTTACTGTAGCTTGGTTAGCATCAGCATAGCTCTTCTAATTAGTCTTTCAACTAATTACGTTTTGGTAGGCTTCAGATTGCAACTTGATTAGGGTCTTCACTAATTGTTCAACATAATTATTTGGGCTAATTGCTTTGGTTGAACTGAGTACTGAATATATTAATGGAGGTAGAGCGGGCTGTCTACCATACAAAAGTCAAAACGAAGAGTGGCCTTAATGCTGTGGTGTCTGATATTGTATGCAAACATGGTAAAACTAATAAAGGTAGCTCATTGCAAAGGTGCTAAGGCTGCATTTTTGCGTAAAATGCCAACTAGAGTGCCATTCACTCGCTCTACCATACCATTAGTCTCAGGATGGTATAGTGTTGATAACACTTCTTTGATAGACATCAAAACATTAAACTGTTGTACCATCTGAGCAGTAAGATTTGTGGCATTATCTGTCAAGATCTTCTGGGGGCATCCATACCTATAAATTATATTGTCCATGATGAACTTGGCAGTAGTTAGAGCCCAGACGTCTCAAATTGCTTTCAATTTCACCCATTTTGTTAGATGGTCAATAACAACGATTATGTATTTGTTGCCTAAGCTACTCACAAGCAAAGGGTCAAAAACATCAATTAACATGGTATGCCAGGTCCAGTTGGGTTTGATTAAACAAAATTTCACATCTGACTTCATAGGGTTTGCAATCTGGAAAGAATGACATTTGTCAAATACACCTTGAATATCAAATCACATGAGATCCCAGTATTAATTTGACCAAATTAATTCTAGCGTTTTGGTCAATCTTCCATGCCCTGTGGCCTTGTGTGCTTGTGTAATAATCTCCATTTGGTTGGAAGGTTTTGGAAAATTTGACACTGCCCATCAGGCCTGAGCTTGTATAAAACTCCATTCCAACATTTGGTGTCAGTTGATGATTTTTTTGATCACTTTTTGCACATCAGGTGGCTTATCTCCATATTTCTTGGTAATCATCTTTTCAAGAAGCTCATCAGCCAAACTTCTCAGGACAGCTACAATATGAAGTCACACTGATCTGTCTGAATTTTAATGGGCCGCTCCAGCTCTATGAATTATTTGATAATCATATGCTTGTAATTTCAGAGCCCATCAGGCTAATTGTCCCTCAAGTTCCTTGAGGTTGTGGAGCCATCTTAACAAGCTGTGATACATCACTACTTGAAACTTGGTGCCATGAATGTAATTCTGAAATTGTTTACATGAATAGATGACAGCCAAACACTCTTGTTTGGTCACTGTATAATTATGCTCATGCTTATTTAGCGTCCTGCTGCAATAAGTGACTGGATATTCCTCATCATCCCCAATCTGAGATAGCACAACCACAATCACAGTCAATGAGGCGTCAGTTTGTATGATAAAAGGCCTGCTGAAATCTGGATATTGGAGGACAGGTGCCACGCTCATTTTGGTTTCAAAGACTCAAAGGCCTGTTGGCACTCATCTGCCCAGCAAAAACAAACTCCTCCTTATAGTAAATGAAATAGAGCTCAGCGATCCTCATGAACCCTTCTACAGATCTTTAATAGTATCCTACCATGTCTAAGAATATTTGAACATCCCTCATACTTGTTGAAGGTTGCATTTTGTTAATTGCCTCCACCTTTTGAGGTTGAGGCTGCAAGCTTCTGGAATCAATGATGAAACTGAGGTATTCTAATTGTTCTTTAAAGAATTGACATTTTATAGGTTTTATTATCAGATTAGCCTTCAATGGCCATTCAAACTTTTGTTAAGGTGCTCCAAATGTTTAGGAACCATTCATGAAAAGACATTGATATTATTCAGGTAAACCAGTACACAGGATAATTTAAGTCCCTCAAAATTTATGTCTACATGTTAAAAAATTTCTGGCGTATTGCACAGCCCCTGTGGCATGTGAATTGGTTGAAACAGCCCTTGAGTAGCAATAATTGCGCACTTTTCCTTCTCCTCTTGAGGCAGTTCAATTTGCCAATATCCTGAGATAAGGTCCATTGCAGTAAAACACTTTGCCCCTCCCAAACGGTCCAAAGCATTATCATTTTTGGGCAACGGATACAAATCTTTTTTGTAATGGCACTAATGTGTCAAAAATAATCACAACTTTATTGCTGCTGTCTTTTTTCTTTACAGTTTAAAACTGGACTGGATCATGGGCTTTTAATGGGAACAATCATTACACTTTTCAGCAATTTGTCTAAATCTTCTCCAACTATTTTGTAGCTAGCCATGTGGTGCCAGATTAGCCTCATTCTAATAGGCGCATGGTCCCCAGTTTCAACAAAATGCTGTACTCCTTTTGCACAACCTAAATATTGGTCATCTTTGGCAAAAATTTCAGAGTATCGTTCAAACAACTCTAATGCTTCATCCTGCTGTTGTTCTGATAATCTGGTAAACAATTCTCAAGGAATTACAGTATTTGCCCCAAGGTTTTGGTCATTAAACTGAGCTCATATAAATTACCAAATTTGACAGCTTTTTTAATTCATCCTTCAGAAACAGATGCACTAATGCGACTACTTGATATTTTTTGACCTTAATACTATGGCTGGTCTAATATGCTAATATGACATCAATTTCTTCATTCCCTGATATAAGTATTCCAGGCGCCACACTAGGGTCCATTTGAGAATGATGCCACGGGGATATAACCTCCCCATATACTCCTTCTGGAATATCCAGCATGGTCCCAGTTTTCATAACCAGTTGATGGCCTGGAGCTATTGTCACATCCTTATTCACACATAGAGGTATTCCTTGATTTTTATTTATGGAAGTTGGCATGGGGCAGCTTTGGTTTCACCACTATATATCCTACTGGTATTATCTCATTGCATAAGATATATTGATAAAGTTTCTATGATGGCTTTCAGGCTTTGTTTTGTCACAAGAGAAATAAATTGGAAGTGATTGGCCAAATATCATTGAGATGTTTTCTTAAAATTGCATGAGATCCCATAGGTCCTTAAAAAACTGGTTTAGTTAAGATGTCATATTTGGTGTTTGAAATCACTATTGTGGGTGCGGCTACTAAAACTCCAAATTGCAGTGGCAAGGTGCTGTAAGCTCCTTCACTCTTAGTGCTGTTGAGGCCCGTGGTCCCATATTCCTGATGATGGTCAATGTCTGGAGCAATTTTTATTTATTCACCAACTTGATAGAAACAATGTTTACAGGTGCTCCGCTATCAACAATAGCTACAATTTTGATCTTTTTGGCCATAATGTCCATGTAAGTGCAATAAGAGTAATAGGAATCAATAGAGTTCACTAAGTGAATATGTGAAAAATCCAGAGAGTTAAGAGTGTGCTTCAGAGTATTTCCAATACTGGGACATTCATGGATGAATGTGTTGATTAGCACTGCTATATTACCCCTTTTCAAGCTTGGGGTATCTGCTGCATTGCTCAGCCCTTTGGCTGGAATATTATCAAGTATTTGTTGTACATACAGTTTAGTGACTACTTCAGAGGCTTCAGGTATGACAACCCTACTACTAGAGTGAGTTACCACATGTACACGTGTAGAATCTTCATTCAATACTAAAGTGGAATTTGTTTCATTGTTAAACGAGGCTTTGTGGCATGCATATTCTTGTTGATCAGGTGGGGCTGGTTTTTTCAGCATAATAGAGCATCCTGAGTCTATTGTGCTTGTTCTTTTCCATCCTCCTGCACATTATCGGAAAGGACTACATTGACATTATGCTGTTGGCATCAAGAAGCAAAGTGTCCTTTACAGTTGCAGTTAAAGTAATTTTATTCATTGGGTGTGAGGCCTTTGTATTTGGGTTTTACTCAGTTTTCACAGGCAAATTACTATCAATCTTCTTATTAGTTTTGAAGGGTTTTCAGCAGAGGCAGCTGGTCCTGATTTTTACCCAGTATTAGGAGGGACATAATTTTGTGAACTTCTGAGCGAATAATCAACCAATTCAGATGTTGCAAGATTTTGCACAAAAGCAGTCATTGAAACGTTCTACAAATTTCAGTAAGGTTATACTGAATTTTCTAGCACATTTTTAGCGTCAAAATTGCCCATAGCTTTTGCACCTAGGAGAACTTGCGCTTCATGATAGAATCAATCCGCAAATTTGTCAATTGCTTCATCTTTCTTAAAGCAGATGTTCATAAACTTAGATCTTATAGTTTATATTTGTGATGGACCTCCAAATTCATAAAGCACAGCCTCTTTGACTTTGGTGTAGCCTGAGTTTTTGTTGATATGAGCATAATCAATTCAACGCTCCACTCATCCAAGAAGTTGATCATAGTGGCTGCTTTGTTATGGTCGCTGGCTCTATAAAAAGCCAAAACAAAGCGTTTGACAAGTGTGGTTATAATTCCATTATTGTCAAATGCAGGCATATTTGCTAATTTGTAATTATTATTTTCACATCCATGGTTACCACAATTACTTTTTTGTTGGCTTGAGCCAAGTGTACTAGGGCACTGAGGCACTGCGCCATGGTTTAAGGTGTTGGTGTTGGCCAAAGCAACCATATTTCTAGGAATTTGTCAACGTGGCACAGCTTCCATTTCAGTAGCTCCTTCTGAAGCTTCATCCTCATAGTATTTGGTAGCGTTTTTGTTTGATTGTTTATTTCATTTTTCCAATTGACATGATTTCAATTTTTTAACTTTAATTTCACAATATTTTCATTCAAGCTAGTAGTTTATAGTTGCAAGGTGGAAATCACTGGTCCTTTTACTTAATTGTACTCTTACATTGTTTTGCTTTTCCATGAAGAATATTGTTTGACTCGTTAATAATGGCAACATCCTCATTAAGATTATTGATCTGTTGATTAAGGCAATCAACAGAGCTTGAATTTTTTTATTTTCTGCCCGTTGGCCTTCAAATTGTGTGTGCCAGTAGTTAATTTTTTTGTTGTATTCATCCTTCATCTGCGAAATTTGGGTGCACAGTCATCAATGTATCACAAAATTTAACGTTATGGTTAAGTTGTGCCTCTTGGGCTTTGTGATTAAGCCTAATGAACTCCAAAACACTAATGGAAGTCTGAGCAATATTACAAACCCAAGTTTTGGTAATTCCTCTTTTTTGAAGAAATTGTCAAAGATGGGATAAAATCTGTCATTTAGATCTTGTGCTAATTCTGCTACCCAGTCATTAGCCCAAGTAGCTAGATTATAGTTCACTTTCAATCTAGAATGGACCTCAGCGCAGTTGGTTTCTAATCACTCATTAAAAATTTGGGCCACCAGGCTGGAGTTGCATGAGAAGCTTACCAACTTAGTAATGGCCGCATGGTGGCGGGAAATTATCATATGAGAATTTCTGGAGATGGGGTGTACGAATTTGATTCAGTAATGGGCGATATTCTATATCTCAATTAAATTGTTTTGGATTTGAGCTACGCTCAATTGATAATGAGCTAAATATCTCATCCACAACACATCTTGCTGTCATTGGTGATAAAAAGGATTACTACTATTGTCTGCAGGCCCTTGTCCCATTTGATACCCTCTTAACAACTGAAGTTCAAGACGATTCAGCTCTTCAGATGAAATGGGTTTGTCAGGGTAGGCAATAATAGGTACAATATTCCAATTAATCTGGGACACAGTCATTTCAGTATTCTCATTAAGCCTGGTATTGGTTCTTAATTGGTTGGGATTGCTCCCATACTCAGTGTGGTCACCGCCTGCGTTCCCAGCCATGAGCACAACTTATTGAATTTTGGGCCTACTTAGGATGGCTGGTTCTTCTTCTGCGATAAGGTGGAGTATAAACGTCTATTGTATGGAGACAATAGACCAGATGGTGACTATGTTAAAATATAACTCCTTATTAATTATATTAAAGCCGTATTCTTCTGTCATTACTTAGAAGATGGAACACTGTCCTAATCCTTCTGATATTAAGTAAATTATCAAATTAATACATCTTAACATATTAAATATAAATAAATCTGTATATTAGACTCTGAACTTGTGGTTATAGTTGACGATAGTTTATTAGTATCAACTTAAGGTAATTTATAGGGTTTGATGTTCACCACATCTTACCCATGACGCCTCATTTTCAATGGCACTTGGCCAGAGAAAGTAATACGTTTGTTTGAGGATCTACATTCCATTTGACTCAGAACATTACAAACGCTTCAGAGTCAGTCTCAAACTTAGAAAATTCTCAAGACAGCATTTCTAACACGTCTGCAAATAGCTGAACAATGCTCTTCTCAAGAAATTGGCAGCACATACCAAGGAAGTTAGTACCACTAATTAGTAACTAATTTGATCAAAAACTTGATTGACATTAAAAGCAAATTAAATATAGACCAAAAAGCCCACGTGCCCAAGTCATCCAAGCAACTATAATTTCAAGTCTGACCAAACCACCAAAGCCCTTGAGCCCAGGTCACTATAGTTGAATATTTTAAGTTGAATCGCTAAGATGCAGATCTTAAGCTTTGCATAAGCTTAAGATATTCCAGATCCATAATTACTGATATCTGATATGAACTGTAATAAATTAAACATGTTAACATTATTATGTCCCTATTAAATATCTGACAATTAGATCCAGTCAACAACTCAACACAAGGGCAGTGATAAGGCAACTTTTCCTTGAAGAATGAGAAGGACGAGGGAAAGTTGTATGAGAGTGGGGAATACATCAGCAGCTCAGAGGCAATTTTAAGGATATTGGCATATCCCATTACAAGAGGTACTTCATAGTCTTACATCTTACTTTTTTCTTGTGTATGATCAGCATATATACTTTACCTTCACTACTTTATTGATTAGCTTAAAAATTTCTCCTCATACAACAACCTTAGATTTCTTTGAGCTAAGTAAAAATAACATTTTTAAAAAACCCTTCTGTGCTCTGAGGTCTTTTTTACTTTGTTTAAAAGAACAAAGAGATAAAGAGAAGGAGGAAGAGTGGATGTTAATAGTATCCATGTGTGAATAAGGACTATGAATTTAGAAAACTATATACCATCCACCTAAATAACTTGAGAGCTATTATCTCCGCCTACTGATACATGATGATCAAGGCCTATAAGAATTTTATATGGACATATTAACTAGCTTAAGATTATTTAAGTTCTTATTTATTTAAATATTGGTTCATATATTTAATTTAGCTTATTGATTAAAACTTTGAGATGTCAATTTAATTATATCTTTTATTTGGCAATAATATCTGACCAAGTGGTTACTTATAATTTACAGAGGATTGTATCCAATGATAATTATGAGTACAATTTTGTTAGGGATTGTTGCTGATAATGCGGATATGAGTAAGTCTTCCTGAAATGAGCAATTGCTCATAGGAAATTGTCAGGTTTAGTAGCTGACATATGGCTGATTTAAATGGCAAAATAATAAATGAATTCTCATGAAAATTAGCTAGAATCTTTCCCAAAATCAAAATCAATATCCTTTTTTACACACTTTTTCTTTAACTCGCTGTCACGTCTTTTTTTCTGTCTGTAGTGGAACCTTGTGATTGATCTTTAGCTATCTTCTAGACTAGCTAGAGGTTTAAAGTTTGCCACACTTATGTATCTCCCATGACAATACAATAATCTATTAGAAGATTTTGTAAAGTGTGACTTTTGCAAGATAAAACGTTTTATCTATAATCATTATACTGTGTTAATGTTTAGGTTTGCTGAATCTCTCTTTACACTTGGCATAACTTTCTGAGCAATTTTTATAAGTAATAAAAGTAGAACCTAATTGCCTGCAGTTGTTTTTCTCTGATGTCATTGGATTTCCCGCTGGCTGCCCCAGTGTGGGGCAGCGGTAAAACTCCATCTGCCATTTTCTATCCAACAGAAAAACGCGCTTGAACTGGCTCATCAAGACATTCCAAACCCATGAAATAATTCATTCCTCTCAAGGATCTCGATGCCCACCTCATGCAATCCCAAGTGGTGCACCGTTGCCCCCTGATGCTCCCTCAGAGCAACATGCATTTCAGCCTTGGGGTCAATTATAGGAAACTTTTCCCATACAACAACCAAGCCATTATCAAAATGGCTCAGACGGTGATGACACCAGCCTGTTGTATTGACTTCCGCCCCTATAAGGGGTATTTTGATCTTGGCTTCACTTGTGAAGCTGATGCTGCCACTGCGGCAATGGTGCCCCTGGCCTTCCAGGACACACCTCCCCCAACAACACACATCTGGCTCCCAGTGGGCACAACCTTGGTGGTTCAGTTTGCTAGTTTACCTACCCACCTTCCCCCTGAGGTGCTCCACCAGGACTGATGGAAGGTTTGGCAGCCTATGGCTCCAACCTCATCTTGCAATTTGTGGTCCCAAATGGGGCCACACGCCTCACTGGGCCTCGGGTGTATGCCATGATCAGCCCTGAAACAAACAAAATTGCCCCATAAATTCCCCCTCACGCTGCTATCCCATCTGCCCCTAACCATCCGTTCTGGGCCCACGTCAAGGGCGGATGGATGATTTGTCCATCCTATGTTGAGTTAGACCACTCAAAATGCAAGTGACCATATCTAGCACCTTCTGATGGCGCTGATAATTTGTCTGACAGCCAAAAAAACGTCGCCCACCCTACGCCAAAGTCATTATGGGGTACAATCCTACCTCCCCCTCCCCCAAAGCCTGTTGCTGCAGCTGCACCTGCAGCCACCAATCAGCTTCCACCGTGCCCCATTGCCATGTATGGATATTCCAATAAAGTGCAGGATTAGACCCCAGTCCAATCCCATGCTACATCCAATAAATCAACCAATCCTCAACCATACGCCAATTTTCCAATTCAATTTTACCAGAATCCATGGGATTTTTCAGATGAAATTGAAGAATCAGGTAATATTATCAAAGAACTATTGCTACAAGTTGACCAGTTCTGCAATGCAAAATGGGATTCAGAATTCCACCTTGTTTATATGCCCCAAAGCCAAATGCTGAACCATTCCACAGTGACCGTCAGCTTTCAGTAGAAGCAGCCACCACACCAGATTGCCATCCCCTCCGCAAAGCCACCACTAAATCAATGGCAGCGCTCACAGGAGGAATTACACCTCCTGTTATCCCTAAAAATCTTACTTAAAAAAGTAAGATTAACATTAAACAACTTCACAAAAATGTCACCAAAGCTATCCAGAACATGGTAACTGTAGCACGAAATATGAACGCTAAGATCACTTAAAATAACATGGCAATGTTCGTTAAATTACCAGATGCCCACATTAAAGCCAAAAAGGCTTTAGCCGAATATATTAATGCCAATTTTATGGTTGGCAATTGCTCAGAAGTACCAATCATCAGTGATATTGAACCACATACTGCCAATGCCCTGAAACCCTTGCTATCTGGTTTGACATGCACCCTACTCTGGGAAGAGATATCTGCTGCTGAAGATGAGCCCCCTCAATCCCCCCCTTCTACCATGGAGGGATAAGTGGTTTCTGCTGCCCAACTGGTTGGTTGTTTTGTTTGGTGCGATTCATTCAATTGCTCATTTGGGCATTTTGTTTGAAACAATTAGTTACGTTACTTTTAGTTTAAGTTTTTGATTTTGTAATGTACATCTCCTGGTTGCTTACCTCAGTTAAATAAAATGTTTAGGTTTGCTGAGTTTAGGTTTTGAGGAAATGAGAAAATTTAAACATCATTGAAAGTCAAAGGTAAGTTACAGAGATACGATTGAATAGTGAGTGAAACCACTAAGATAAATAAAAAATTAACTAATACCCCCAATACATATAAAACAAAGTCAGCCTTCACTAATGATCAAATTAAAACAATTATTATGTAAATATATAAATTGTGCAATAATTGAAACTTTATAGTCAATTAAGCTACTATATTGGAGAAATTTTTAAAACAACAAAGAAAGAGAAATACACCCAACGTAATTGATGCTTGGAGATAGTTCATTAAAAACAATATTAATAGAAAAATAGCAAAGATGAAAACGCCAAAAAACCAGACTAGAATATCAAAGTGAATTTATGAGGAAATAAAGTGCTGAAACAACAGAGCAGCAAGAAATTTGATTAGAATATGATTGTCAGCAACATTCACAACTTCATGCATCTGAAAGCCAAAAAGAATTCAAAGCTTACTTACATTCCAATCGCCAGCAACATTCACAGCAACAAGCAAGTGAGAGTCAAGAAGAATGCAAAGCTTGCTTACTGTCTGATCGTCAATAAAAATCAAAATGCTGGGCTGTAAAAGATTTGAAGAATTTTAAATTTCTTAAAACATGAACGTCAACAGCGGCAACAGCAAAATGCTAGTATGGCAGCGTTAAAAAGGCGTCAACACGTTTTGTGACAAAATCTGTGAAATTTGTACAAAAAGATGCTATAATTCAAGTCACAACGCTGATGTTTGCTGGAATAAACCATTCTATTTTCCTGACAAATTAAAGAAGAAGAATCAACTATTGCTTTGTCAAAGATACAAGACACATTTGTTAAACTGTTATTCTGCAACTCCTTCAAAAGCTTACAGGAACAAGTTTGATCCCAAACTAATCCCACCAGAGATTGAAGTACTCATGCAAGTAGAGCAGCGGTTACTATCATGAATCATTCCATTTGTCAAAATTGTCAAATTTGATGGCAGATTTAAACATCATGGCTTTAAAGGTCAAGTAATACTATTCACCCAGGATCTATTAGAAATCAGCAAGAAGTTGCCTCAAATGTTGCCTAGATCACCAGAAGATGTGAAAATAGTGGTTGTAATGGAGAACCTTAAAGATTTTAAACATCACTCAATAGTTTTCAATATCTTGTTCTAACATTTACGCTGCACTGCAATGGTTGGTTGTGAATAATCCTCTCTACTGAGATGTGATTATTGACCAAAATGTTGAACTAAACAAAAAAGCATTTTTACGCATCAAACAACAACTATCTAAGGCAACTGATGTTTGTGATGATAATCCACAATCAACAAGGGTGTACGTTACTGTCAGCATGTCAGCCAGCATTCTTAGAGCGTCATGGAATTAAGCAACTGTGAAAATATTCCAATCTTCACACACCAGTGTACTATGCTATGCTATGGCACTCACCAACATAGTTAAGCTCCATACTCTCACTAAGTCAATGGAATCATATGACATTGGACAGAAACTTGCTTTTTGGGCAACAAGATATACATAAGAGTATGATTACATACTAAGGTTCAAGGCTTTTATTTCCTGTTACTATAACTATTAGGAACACAATTCTCCATAAATTATCTGAATTTGACAATCAACCAGGAAAATGAGCTGATTTGTACGCATCAACACCAGTTGGGCAAAAGTGGCCAGAGCAAAAGGCCCTAAACCCAGCCAATTCATTGGAGAAAAACGCCTCAGCAGTACGTTGGGACAACCTCCCCCAAAAAAGGGTGAGCATAGCGCCGCACCTGGAGTTTTGCAATTTCTGCAAAAAATGGGCGCTTTTACAAAAATTGAACATTTCCAACCTTTGTCCTCCCTCAAGCACATCCTTAGAATTATGGTCAGCGATACCTCCCTCAAGTTGTGGGAAAAATGGGGGAGGCCTTCTCCGCAATTTTCCTGAACATTGTCTCAGTAAATTTTAAAAATTTACATAGAGGATGGGTGGATATCGGGTTCATGACCATGGAGGAAGTGGCAGATGCAGCAAAAACCAAATTTTCTGTAAAAATTAACAATGAAGATCACATTATCTGCACGGTGTGCACACAATGGAATGAGGCAAATGACCTATACATCATATTCAACTGACTCCTGAGCACCATGCAGCGTGATATCCTCAAGGATGACTCCGTGTGGGTTTCAAAAGTTATGGCAAAATTAAACAATTTGAATTCAAAAAATCTCCCCTCCTGCCCCACCTATGCACAGGGAAGACAATAGCCATTATTGAACCCAACCAGGATGTGGTAGATGATATCACCCTCATTCCAAACATGGCGACCATCAACCTCCCTGATGGCAGCATATCTCGCCCCTTCTGCAGCACACCAGAACACACTCCACCCATCTGTGGCTTCTGCTCAGCTCTAGGCCACAAAGACCATGCGTGCCCCATCAAATGCAGGGTGGAAGCACCAGAATTTTGTGAGGACAATATGGATGAAACGTGCCCAACCTTTGTAAAATGAAGGGCGCCACTTGCGCCTTCCATTGGGGCGAAAGAGCCAAAATTACTTTAGTTGAACCCATTTTGCGCAAGGATTGTCATCGCGCACAGGCTGCCCACAAGCAGGCTGCAAGTTCCGCTGAAACCCAAGCCCACACCACAATTTTCCCAGACCAGATTCAGTCAGATGCCATGGCAGCATGGCGAAATAACCTTTCAGATCACCCACATAAAACCCAACAAAATCAAAGCAAATTTCTTAAACACAACCAATCAAACGCCTCCAACCACACTGAAGCAGAACCACCATGCACCACTGTGGATCCTCCTAGCTAATCACACATGACCAGTAACAATGAGGTTCATGAGTATGATATGGAAGATCATCCCAGCCAATCACAAAGTGACAACGCTCCAACACAAAACCCAATTTGCCCCAACACCTAGCTTCTGCACATCTAGCCCACAGGTAAGCAGCGGAAAATTTTACGCTGGTAGGGCACAACACAACCAACACCAGAGCAAAACTCCATGGTGTAATCTGAGCCCAAAGAAACATAACAAAGCTGACGCTATGACCATTGAGCAACATGCTGGAACCATTCTGGCTGATTGGCCCCAAACTCATAGTATG
>JAKSZP010016617.1:0-25477 GCA_022478985.1 Massospora cicadina | reverse complement strand
TGTATTATACCAAGTCTGGGATAATTAAAAAGAAACCTCCTGATTTAGTGAATGCATTGGAGGGAATTCCTTCCTAGGCCTCAGAAGAAATAATGATTAAGCCTGGTGAACAATGAGTGGTTGACACCAATATTAAGTTACAAATATCATAGCAGTCTATTGCATATAAAAAGTTTTAATGGAGTTAAACCTCTGGAGCCTAACGTATTGCCTGATATACTAGACCCAGCATACCAGAGACCTATCAATATCCTGTTGGGGAACCTTAACAATAAAAATACCCTTATAAAAAAGCAAGGAGATTGGAAAAGGCCTACTGATCATAGTTGAGGATATTAAACAAGTTCACTGCATCGGGTCTACGTTGGATTTGAGCCTACCCACTGATATTGTTATGCGCTTTGCTGAACGTTCATATCTCAGATGAACTAACCTTAAGTGAGCTCAAAGAAAGTCCATACCTTATTGGATGCCTATAGTGACATATTATTTAAGTCTGATACTGACTATATGCACATAAAGGATTGAAGCCACTCCATTGAGGTTAATGATGCCTGTCCCAACCAGTTTAAACCCTATTGCAAATCAAAAGTTAAAGAGCAGCAAATGAGGATAGAGCTCAGAAAGTTATTAGACGCTAGACTACTAATACTTCCCAAATCCCTTGTTCTTCACCTCTCTTGCTTATAAAAAAGAAAATGGAGGCCATCAGGTAGTTATGGACTACCTCAAGCTAAACAATATCATTTAAAAAATACTCTTTCTATCTCCCACATTGATGTTGCCCTGGTCAAATCTGGATCTAATTTAAATCCTTTATGGACTTGCTGCGGATACTGTCAAATTGGATCTTTCCCACATGATCAGGACAAATGCGCTCTTATTTGCAGTGGAGACCTATTCTAACCCACCTGACTACCTTATGTGTTGTTTAACTCGCCTGTAACCTTCCAGCAAGCAATGAATTTTATCTTATAGGATCTTAAGATAAGTTAAGTTAAGTTATAATCTATCTCAATGATATCAAGGCGTTTTCTAGAAACCTAAAATGAACAACTTACACAACCAAAGGAAGATTTTCAACATCTATATAAGTCCAACATTAAGTTAAAACCTTCAAATTGCACCTTTTTCCAAAAGAAATTAGACTTTCTTGGGCATGCTAACTCTCAGGAAGGAATCCAACCTTTAGAAGACAAGGTTGAAGCGATATCAAAATACCTCCCCCTAAAAAACTATGAGATATTTAGATGTTTCTGAAAATGATGGGTATAACCATCAGTTCATATCTAAATTTTCCCAGCTCAGTGAGCCCATTATCCACATTTGACTAAGAACATTCCTTTCCATTGGGGTGACAAGCAAAAGGCTGACTTTAAAACTCTGAAGCAATTGCTACAAGGACGTCCTATCTTGTGGCACACAGACTATGGTAAACCTTTCAAGTTGTTTACCAATGCCTCACATTATGCCGTTGGGCCATCATGGCTCAATCGGATAAAAAGATTGTATTCATCCCATATCATACTTGTTATAATTTTGGGCGGTACCACTGAAATCTGCTGTAAGAGTCTCAAAGGTCAAACCCACTGAACAACAGACAGATGATATGGGGATTATCAGTCCTCTGAACACACTGAAAATATAAGAAAATAGGAGCAATTGCCCCAACAACACTTTTATTTATTTTAATATATACAGCGACTCTTCGCCGTTCAACTATTTTCTCCACTATTAACAACTTCCTAATTTTAATTGCCCATCTCACTTATATATCAGCGACTTCAGATGATGCCATTCTCATAGCTTAGACTGTTCTATTCTTCCAATTCTTATTGTGTTTAGCTTGTATTCTTAAAACGCTATTTCCCTAATTTGAGGCAATCTAATTTATATTCATCAAATGTTGACATCGCCTTATCACCTTATTTGGAGGCAATCTAGTAACAACCTGTTATAACCCTAAAATCGCCTCATCTCAAGGCTCTTGAATACTCATAAATATCATCCTATTCGGCAGATTCTCACAATTCCGCTGTAACTCTTCAAGGCTTATCATCCAGTCATATCAGAATCTCAACATTGCCCCCCCCCCTTTGACTGGATGATAAGTCTCATATTGTTTATACGCTTGGAGATACTTCACGTGTACACAATTAATGATTTGACCTTTTGCTGGGTCTTTAATGGTGTATGCATCAACACAATTTTTCTTAATTATTTTGAATGGACCAACCCAGATGTTGGCAAGCTTGTGTTTCCACCCAAACCCATGCTGGTCGTGGAACAAAACCATCTCACCTTCTTGGAATTGGGTCAAACTGCTATGTAATACCTAATTGGTGGTTTGATTTCTAATCTTTTTAGCCAAGCTGAATGAGTACGCTTCCATTTGCAACTTGATCAATGTGTTAGATAAATTCGTCAAGTAATGATCAGGATCCATTCCACCGGTATTTTCTATGCATGAATAAAGCAGTGCCAAAAGAGTAGGGTGCCATCCATATAACAGTTGAAAGGGGCTCTTCTCCATGGCAGAATGGTAGCTGATATTGTAAGCAAATATGGCAATAGACAGGAGGGAACTCTAATCTGTCAGAGTAAATCCTGACATTAGTGGAATTCCTGAGATTATAGATATTTTCAGTCAGATCAATATGATATGTGATGAAGTTAGATCGAATAATTGCATATCAAATTAATGATTGTAGTGAAAATATTCGATTAATCATTTAAATTACTTCATTTGAAATAGTATCCAGTCAATTAATCGCACCAAAACAAATTTATGATGAGACTGAGACGATTCTCACTGCCTTTCAAAATCACATGCAAGTTGCAATCCCATAAGCTCCAGAGAAGATTAGTGCATTGTTTAAAATCAATTAAGCTTAGGTAAGTCCAGGAAGTTGGAAGGTATATAAAACCAAGGCATTCATTTGGTTAATCTTTGCAGTCAATAAAATTATTCTTATAATGCAAACACTATTAAGTTTATTTACTAAAGTGTTATCATTACTGATCTACTACCCCAGCCTACAAGAAGCTCCCTTCCAACTTTCTCCTTTTAAAGCCATGTCTTTAAGCAACTCCCATACCAGCTTACCCACCATTCCTTATACCTGGACACCTCTAATGTCCTTGTTATACTGGGCTAAACCCCTTGGTTATGCTAACTCATGGTTAGCTACCCCCAACCAGGTCAGTAGTACACCAGTCCCTGACACAATCAGAGGGTCTATCAGTTACCAGCTTCCTAAGGATGTTCAACAGGGTCCCATTAACCCATTTGACCAAGCTGTTGGACTCAGAGTGATATAATGTCATCAAGACCCTGCGGATGCCCATGAGCTTGGTCAATTTGGGGAGGATGTGCAAGGTGAAGTTGGTTCCATTATTGGTAAGAATGAACTGAGGGCAGCCATGTCACTGGATAATACATTCCATTATGAACTTGGCACTGTGACCACCCCCAAATCCAATATTTCCTGCGCTTTAACCCACCTGGTCAAGTGGTCAATAGTCACCAGAATGTACTTAAACCAGTTGGCTCCCATTGACAGAGGCCTGACGACATCAAGGGAAACTGTATGCCAAGAAAACTGTGGTTTCATTAACCGGTATGAGGTCATCTAGAGGAATGGCTTTTCCACTTAGCGCTGGTGGCAACAAGAAATGGTTTCAAGCACGTCAAAATTAATGCTTTCCCAATAGTACCAAGGGCACAACAGCTCTATTTTCTTGTGCACACCACCATATATGACTGCCTCATGGGCGCTCATAATGATCCCAGGCTGTGCTGAGGGTCACAGAAAATTCACCATAGAATCGCTGATCCACTTGTACAGTTCCCCCTTCCATTGGAAGGTATTCACTCACATCTCGTTTAATTCTTTGATCACTTGGGGCAGTTAATCATTATATTTTCATTGAGCATCTTATCATACATCACATTGCTGAGATCCACTATCATGGTAATGGTTGGCAATAGAGATAAACAGTCAGCATTCTGATGCTTTACTCCTCGGCAGTGAAGGATCTCAAAGTCATAATCCTACAGCTTAAGAGCCCATCAAGCTAAACGCCCTTCAGGCTCTTTGAGGTTCTGCAACCAATGTAATGATGCGTGATACGGTACAACTTTAAACTTTACCCCATGCAAGTAAACTCTAAATTGCTTATATGCATAGATCACCGCTAAGCACTCCCGCTCAGTCATGGTATAGTTACACTTATGGCAGTTCATACTTCAACTGCAGTATGCAACGGGATGCTCCTCTCCCTCATCATCTTTCTGAGAAATGACTGCCCCAACAGTGGAAAGAGATGCATTCGTCTGAAAAATAGACTCTCTATTAAAGTTTGGATAGCATAGTACCAGCTCACTGATTAGCGCTTTCCAAAGTGTATCAAAGGCGTATTGATGACGTTCCATCCATTTGAACATAGCATCCTTTTTTTAACAACTCAAATAGCGGCCCCCAAAACAACTAAAATTAGGGATGAAGCGCCAGTAATAATTGACCTTTTTCAAAATTACCTGTATGTCTCGTTTGCTATTAGGTGTAGTCATATTTTGGATGGCCTCCATCTTAGCTGGCTGTGGTTTCAGCCCTTTGTAGTCTACCACAAACCCTAGGTATTCTAACTGATTTTTGAAGAAGTTACATTTTTAAGGCTTAATTTTGATGTTCGCCTCAGCAAGCTGGCAGAATATTGATTCTAGATGATCAAGGTGCTCAGAAAAGGTTCTAGAGAAAACATTGATATCGTCAAGGTATACAAGGACACATGACAGCTTCAGGTCGCCGAGGATAGTGTTCATGGTTTCTTGGAACGTATCTGGGGCGTTACCCAGCCCTTGGGGCATATGGGTCAGTTGCAAAAGGCCTTTGGATGTGATTACAGCGCTGATCTCCTATTCCGCCATTGCAAATTGATTTTCCAGTAACCAGATATCAAGTCCATTGCTGAGAAGTAACGAGCTCCCCTAACCAATCCAAAGAATTGTCATTCTGCAGAAAGGGGTACAAGTTTTTTTTGTAATACTATTGAGCTCTGGTAGTCTATTACTACGTGGTTGGTGCCATCCTTCTTTTTTACAATCAGAACAGGCAAAGACCACGGACTCTTGAATGGTTCAAGCATCCCTTGCTTTAGCAACTTATCAATTTCTTCAATGAAAACATCTTTCACTGCCCTTGATCAGCGGATTGGCTGAGACTTTATGAGGGGATGTTCTCCTGTGTCTAATCGATGGACCACCCCCTAAGCACACCTAAATTGTGGTCCTCAACGGCAAAAATTTCCTTATACTTCTGAAATAAAGCTATTTCTTGGTCTTTTTGCTCTTTAAATAACCCATTAAATTTTTACGCATGGTACCACTGCCATTGCGCCAGGATGCAGGTCAATGGATAGACCAAATTCATCCAGCAACTTAAACTCATGAACTTGAAGGACCTCACAATTTGGGTCAAGTGTAAATACGCCACTATTTGGTGTCAGAGGATTTGCATTGGTTTGTTCTAAAGATTCACTAACAAAACCTTGATCTCAACATGACCTGGGAGTATAATCCCTGGAGCCACATGAGGCTCAAGCCAAGTTTGCTGATAGGTCCCAATGACCTCACCATAAAGCCCAACAGGCACTTCCACCTCTAACTCAGTGTTCACTAGGACTTGGTGTCAGGAAAGAATGGATATATGCCCTGAAGATCGGAGAGTTGGCCTTTGGTATTTATATATCTGCTGAGGGGAGGGGATAAGTCTTGATTTCTTAGTCGATGATAGCAAACTGGAATCACCCCATCACTATATGCAAGGTGATATGACCCATGTGACCAGATTCTTTGACACTCTGCTAAAGGTGAAGTAAATTAGGATATGCTGTCCCAAAATTGTGAAGGTCTCCTCCATCATATTAATGACAGCCCTGAAATTCCACAGGAAAGCAGTTCTTATTAGAAAGTCATAATTATTGTTTGGTAGCACTATTGCCGGAGCTGCAATGACAATGGACCCAAACTGCAAAGGTAGCGCACTGTATTCTCCCTCAGAGATGGTGCTTTCCTCTCCAGCAGTCCCATACACCATTTGATGATCCACATCATGTTTTAACATCAACTTCACAATCAACTTAGTGTAATAATATGTTGACTTGAGCCTGTTTTATTATGGCATAAACTCTATTTTCACTGCAATCATAAACTATGTACATTCAGAATAAGAAGAATTTTGACTGTTTAATACATGGACGTTTACAGGATCTCTTTTTTTTAAAAAACTCATTATCCCCTCACTGACTTTGGGGTATTCTTTAACAATGGCGTCTACTGGAAGGGCAACGTTTACTCCTTTCAGAGTTGGCGCATCTGCGGCGGAATCCAGCTTGTCCAAAGAAGCTTGATCAAGTATTTGACAGGCATATGGCTCCATTTGCTCCCGAGGTCCTTCATCTACCATGGCCTTGGCTTGCGCTCATGCTACTACATTCACTCCTCCAACTGGCCGCTGGTATAAATTCCTGTCATCATATTGAAGGACTTCAGCAGGATATACTACTATTGATTCAGGGATGTTTAAGGATAGGATCGTAGAGGTAGAGAGTCCTGTCTCTACTCCGCCCCATCTTTTCCCTGGCAGTATTGATCTTGTTGCATGTATAGAACATGACGGATAGAGCAGCTTTATGCCAAGTGGCCAGGGAGGCTGCATTAATAGCAACTAAACTCATAAGATCCAAATCCTTGGTTTTCATAAGAGGGTCCAGGTCTGAAATTTTGGGGACGTTTGGTGTAACCAGGCCAGGTTGGTAAGATGATTGCTAGCATTAAGCATAACTAGGTCCATGTTGGTAGTTAAGTTGCTGATGATTTTTATAAACGGCCCCAGGGTGGTAGTCAAATTGTTGAGAATAATATAGCTGAGGACAAGGCATGGAATTATAGCAGGGTTGGGGGTTGCTAGGCGGAGTGTGGGCTGGACGAGCATATTCCCCCAAATTAGAGAGTCCAGCGGAGGCAGTAATTTCCCATTCCATATTTGGTGCAGAAAATTAGGGGATATGCGTCACAAAAAATGCACAATTTTGAGCAGGGGAACGTCATCATCCAGAATTGGTGAAAGGACATTGTGAAGCTTACTGTATGGCTTTACTGCAGATGTCTTTGTGATGCACATGTTTGCTTCAGCTATTAATACTGCCCCAATCAGCGCATGCACTTCCATCATAAATCGATCAGCAAACTCTGTAAGGGTCTCATTACAGCGGAACCCAATAGTTAAGAATTCCGCCTTTTGCTGTGACCTCTTTGAGTTGCTTCTGAACAGTCAAAGCACGGTATCTTTTACATCTTGGTAGATTATGGAGCTGCTTGGGAGGTAGCAGGCGACTTGATCAGCACTCCCAACATCCAAGGCAGATATCAACAGTTTTTCTTTACATCAATCGCATGCACCTTCTGCTGAAAACTCAAACCGTTTGAAGAAGCCATGGATATTCCCATTTCAATAGAATGGAGGTAGCTTCTCAATATTGACCTCCTCATACTGTTCATAGACGCAACTTTTCAGGGCATACTGAGGAATGGTCGAGATCCAAAAGCAGTCTCTCAATGAGAAGCTGGTCTAGCGGAGGTTGGGATGTCCACTGCTTCAGAGGTAGCGTGGCCTTCTGCCATAAAAAGCACTACCATCTCTTGAGGGAATTGGCGCTCTGATTCATACTCATATCCAGAGCTACCCTCCTTGGTGTAGTAGCTCTGACCAGCGTCATATTCCTCATAATATTATACCCCCCTTATCGTTCTTCCTCTTCCCAATGAGAGGGCTGGGAGGTACTGGTCAATTTCCACTCCGTGCAATGCAGTTGCTCAGTAGTGTCATCCAAGCAATTGGCGAGTTCCTTGTTTTGTTGTCCCAGAATTTGCAATTGGCTAAACGTGCTATTGGGATGGTTCATAATGACATTCCATTATTGAAGAAGTTCATCCTGTTTCTTGAGCACTTCATCTAAAGTGAGTTTGAGTTCTTTATATTTGACTGGTGCAGTACTTTGTGAAGATTTACCAGCAAGGCAGGCTTTATGAGACATAGCCGGTGAGAGGAGATTTTGATTTTTTAGTGGTTGATCAATGGGCCACCTGTAGTGAGCACTACTGTTATAATTTTTGGGCGGTACCTTTGGGATATACCATAAGGGTCGCACAGGTCAAACCTGCTGAACAGCAGACTGACAATATGGGGACCATTGGTCCTCTAAACACACTGAAATATAAGAAAATAGGAGCAATTGTCCTGACAACACTTTTATTTATTTTGATAAATACAGCGACTCTTCACTGTTCCGCTCATTTCTCCACTATTAACAACTTCCTTCTTTCAATCGCTCATCTCACTTATATATCAGCAACTTTGGACAATACCATTCTCATAGCTTAGACTATTCTATTCCACTGATTCTCATTGATTTTAGCTGGTTTTCTTCAATTCTCTATCGCCCTAATTTGAAGCGATCTAATTCATATTCATCAAATGTCACCATCACCTTATCGCCTTATTTGGAGGCAATCCAATATCAACCCATTATAAGACAATATCGCCTCATCTCAAGGCGCTCAATTACTCATAAATATCATCCTAGTCGGTGGATTCTCACCATTCCTCCAAAACTCTTCAGGGCTTATAGTCCAGTCATATTGGAATCTCGACAATACTCTTGAAAGATGCTTTCAAAAGATGAACGCAACTATAGCGTTACTGAAAAGTAGTACCTTACCATTTTAATGACTGTAAAACACTATCACTATTTTATGTATGGAACTATCTTCACTGTGATTAATGACCACGCTTCACTGAAATGGTTACAAAACAAGAAGGACCTACTGGACGTTTAGCTTGTAGGTCTTTAAAGCTCCAGAATTATGACATGAATATTGAACACTGCACTGGAACCCACCATATGAATGTCAGTGTGTTGACTCAGGTGCCAGTCCTTCATTTTATAGCAGTGATACTGAGAGGTTATATGACCTCATAATGACCCCTGATGATTGGGAGGATGAGGATGAACCTGCCCAGAAAATGCTAACCCAATACTTATAAAACCAAGGTGGAGAGAGGGAAGTTGTATAAACAATGGGGGCAAAGTGGTTGTCAAATTTCCGACCCCTTGGAACGCGTACCTGCTATCCTGGAGGCTCACTCTACCCTAGGCCATGGCAGAGTGAAGAAAAACCTATTAGTGGATTAGGGATTGGTACTAGTGGGAGGGAATCATGAAATCTATTATAGAAGTCATGGATGCATGCCTAACTTGTAAAAAGCAAATTCAGTTTTAATACTAAATACCAATATTATTCTACTACCCCTCAACAACTATTCTACACAATAAGCCTAGATGAGATAGGTCCCTTATCCCAAACTATCAGTGGTAATAGATATACCTAGTAGGAATTAATCACTTTTTTATAAAGTGGATTACAGTCATTGCTCTCCTAAGACAAACTGCAAAAGTCACTGCAACTTTTCTGCACCAATGTATTCTCAATCTCCATGGATGTCCCCATGTGTTACTCTGTGACAATGGGAAGAACTTCACCTTGATAGTGTCAAGATCCTGGCTACCTCCGTGGGATCTCAACAATTCTCTCTGCACCTTATAATCCTTCTACAAATGGAACCATGGAGAGAAAAATGGAACATTGGTTTCTATTTTATGAAAAATGGCCACTACAGACCCATTTCACTGGGATCAATTTCTGCCTAGTGTCCATATGGCCTACCAGATTAGTTATCACCAGAACATGAAATTGTACTCTTTCCACATCTTATATGGTCAAGAACCTGGGGTACCCGCTCTTTTATCTAAGGATGTTTCCTTCCAGGGTTGATGATCCTGATAAAGCCATGAGAAGATTGGCTCAGAGAATCATTCAGCTCCAATCTGATGCTATGACTAACTTAGCTAAAACTGTTACCAAAGAGGGTCAAGCTGTTAATGAGCTTTGACCCCTCTAACTTCCTTCCAAGTGTCAGATATGGTCTTGTATTACCACAACTGCATCACCCATAAAAGTGGCAAGCTTGGGTCAATTTAGGAGGGACCCTTAGTTATCACCTAAAAAGGGGCGATGAGTATTCTATTAAGTCTCTGGATATAGGATCATTATAAACCAAGTACATGGACGCTTCTTATGCCCCTATTCTCCCCTCAATCTTTTTAAAGTGGGTAATGTCAGAAAATAGTTTTCTCAACTAAGGGAGAATAATGTTTTGGGTGTAAATAGTTAAAACTTTCAATAATTATAGGCCGCCATCCTCTCAGAAGATAAATCACCCATAGTAATCATTTTACAACTCGCCTTTGGCCAAATAGGCAAGATCAAGTTGCCCCTGTCACTTCCAACCCTTGCAGAATGGGTCACCTGTGTTGGAGGTTCGCCCAAGCACAGCTCCAGTTCAGTGCTGTTGTATATGAAAGAACCACTCCCTTTCATAGGCTTAGGTGGGTTTCAAAGGGTGAAGAAATTTTACACCACAATTAAAAGCTAGATCATGAGGAGATTGGCTACAATGAAACTATTTTAAGAGTGATGACTAATTGAAATGTATTAATTCCTTATAACATGATTTTATCATACCTGTGGTTGACCAATAGTCTAGCGTTAATAAAAACCGAGATAAAAAGATTTTCATGAGCTCATATAGATCAGTTCTTCCTCTCATCAAAGCCGCAATAATCTCGTCTATATTGAATCTCATTCCATATCCTATTATTAGCCCACAAATACCCCAAATACTGGGATAAGACAACTTACTAAAGTACTTTACATTACATCTAAGCACATGATCGAGAATTGATATATTTATAGACCATTTTGTAGTTTTATATATTGTAAGTGCTGCCAAATAATTTGGCATCTCCAAGTTTGATACATTATTGAATTTCTGCTGAAACTGCACATGCAAGCAACTAGATAATAGATTTCCAACAAGAGGTTCTGTTGCACAAAGATTAGACACTAAGCGGCCTTCTGAAGATGCCTGCTAATACTAAATGCGTAAATCTTTTTTGATGCTAACCAATTTAGCATTGATGGCTGAATGATCTGCTCATTGCCCCAGGGCGGTATTCATGTTGACACTCTTAGACATATCTTCAGAACGTTGGACTAACACAAGACTCAACAGAAAACTTGACCAACCTCTCCCTTGGCATTATCAGCAACTGATGTATCCTTCTAAATGAGTGTCCTGTTCTATAGATCCCAGACTGGTTTGTAGTAATCTCTTCACTTAAACCAATATAAGTGGAAACAAATGGTAAGAATTGAAACTTGTGGTATAAGACTTCCTTTATTAAAAAATAAAGTATTTTTATGCTACCTCTATAAATTTGGGTATAATTTAAATGTAAATTGAATTAAATGAAGTGAGTTATGGCAATATAATTGAGGTTTCATGAACCCCTGATTAATCTCTTCTTGATTTTTGCCTTGGTAGCGGCATCTATCTGGTTTGATGCTTGTATTTGCTAGCTCCATCTCATGGTGGACATCCCTGAACCAGGCTGTTTGGTGGCCCCTTACGCAATAATTGCTTCTGGGTCTAGAGCTTCAATATCGCTTTGTTTTTTTGTTCCTTTCACAATTTAGTAATAATCTGATCGTGTCAGGATCTATATAATGGCGCAGTTATGATGCTCCCCAATTTGGGTGTTTTGTTGACCTTCAATATTAGTTGATTGCCATTTTTGGATAATATTTAGACGGATGGTTATATTGCTTTCATTATTATACCTTTATTTGGATGGTTGTTCTTTTTCTTTGTAATTGGACATTTCTTATAGAATTACTTCATCATTGGGAGATTACAAAATATTTAGCACCCTGAAGGTATAAAAGGGGTGAATTGTATAGTCAACAACACTGTCTTCAGACTGTAAACCTCGCTAATCATCAGTCATTAAACTATTGCGTGTGAGATCATTTTGACCAACTGGTGAATTTCTTAGGTCTTCAATTCTATAAAAGGGAGTTATCTCCATTATCCACGTTTAATCTTGCATATGTGTATATTGAGGTAGTAGTATACTGGCTGGGTTCCTTCCAGAGGGTAATTATAATTATACAGTATACTCATGGTACTTTCCGTTACAGTAGCCATAAAATTACTGAGTGTACATAAGTATTCTCCATAATAGATGCCTCTGAAGGAGGGGTGGTGCCCAAAAAGCCAGAGGGTAATGCCATTTCTCATGACATCATCAATGGTTTTAACCACAGTAATAAAGGGAAAGTTGCTAAGTCTAAGAATATCAAGTTGGCTACCCTTTCTAACATCAAAAACACCTTATATCAACGCTTCATATAGCTAAGAATGCCCAGGTTGGTGCCAAAAGTCTTGTGATGAGGTCACTAGCATTACATCAATGGTTTTAAAGTTAACAAGTTGCACTACTAACAAAAATGGTGGTTTTTATCTTGAAATAGTGCTTTAAACAGTTCTGAGATATGTTATCAAATTTAAGTAATAAACATGCCAGAAATTTAAACCAGATGGATTCCTCCAATGATTAGATGAGATTTGGGATGAAAAGCTAATCCTGGCGGAATGGCTCATTGACTGAATTTCATGGTGTTTAGTATGGTTGTGATAGTTGCTTCTCAATTGGGTTGAGCCAAATATAGTATTCTGCCGAGATTGGAAGTTAGGGTTGGTTGGGGCCAATTGATGGTCCCTGTCAAACATACTATAATTCCATAATATTCCATTGGAATAGCAATTCCCTGTTCAATGAATATTCATTTTTACCTTGATTTCAGTTGATTATCCTAGAACATTCTAGGCACTGAAATATCCATAGAACAGATATAAATACTTCCTTTGGTCTTATCATAATAAAGTATCAGATTATAGAATTTAACTTCCTGTGGTGTTTGTTATCTTCCAGTTTTATGAGATTTCCTTCCCTGGACATTTTTAGTTATAAACACCCAGTATTACTGATGACAACTGCTGAATTAATGGCCCTGAAACAACTGAGAGTTACGCCACACCACCAGCCACTCGTTGGGGAATACAGCTTAATCCCCTAGTTCCCCAAAACCCCAAATTGGTATATGGATCATCAGCAACTAGTAGTTGAAGATGATCCACTTATATTAATTTTTAAATGATGATAGAAACTGACAATCCTGAGTTTGAGGCAGCTGAGAATGTTTCCAGCGCCTAGTTTATTAAACAAATATTATCTGAGGAAGGCAATTCTAAGAATGATCAACTATGACAAGTTGAAGCATATCATCAGCGAGAAGATGAGAAATCTTGAGTTTGCCAAGCGGCCAAAGATGTTTCTGGCACATATTTAAGAATTTAAATTCAGATCTGATATTTAATTATATTATCAATTATGCAGCTCACCTGCAACTGAATGCTGAGGATGAGCCAAAACTAATATTTGGTCATTGGAAAGGATGGGGTGAGAGGGTTGACTCCAGGAAGAGAGTAAGCACAGCGGAAAGAAGAGAGAGTGGTTGGCTGGAAGAACTAGCGATGAGCTGATAGGTTGGTGATGGGCGCAGTAGCCCTTTTGTAGATAAAAATACCCGGAGCTTCTCTCTCAATAAACGTTTCCCTTTTCTTAATCTCCCTTTTATTTACGTTTTTGTTTATTTTTATGAGTTGGGGTTTAAGCTGGGGGATCCCTAAATGGCGCGGGTGACACGCCAAGGGGTCAGCTAGTGCTGCTGGCCCTGTCACCTAAGGCGAAGTGGCAAGGGCTGACCAGTTACCATACTGGTTGGCCTGCTGACCAGCAGAGCCCACTATTGTTGGAAAAGCGATTTTCCAACAGTGGTGCTCACTACAGGGGGCTTTGCAAGTGGACTGCTCAAGTAGTTAAAGGACAAGTAAGAGTGTTGAAAGCCACTGGTTTAGACCTGCCGATCTTTGAAGGGGGCACTGGGGTGTGTTTGGCCCACCATAAGGGTGGGTTGCACTGAAGGAATACCATCTGGTTAAGTGGGGGGGGGGAAATGTCAGAAATATAACAAGATGGATTCCTCCTGATAATATAAGAATTATAGTGTCAGTTAGTTGGGTATAATTTTTGGCTAATTGCCTAGTTTGATGTTATTTTAATGTTATATTTACTAATTAGTGCTCCCCATTCAGGTGGGTTGAGCCTTTTGAAGTATCAAGGATAATCCTGATAGTAATGTTATGTAAAGGTTGACACCAGTGACTAATGCCGAGGATGTTGACCAATTAAATACTAATTAATCAGGTTCAGAAGATTCCTAATTCAACGCCAACTGCTAAATTGTGGGTCATTGTGGAATTTTCTGGCAGAAAGACATTGTATTTGTTATCAAATGCTTGCTGATGATTTCTCTGCCCTGAATCTGAGTACTGGTGACTTATTCTGAGGATGCTCAAATATGTTTATAATAGAAGTTTATATATGATTGACCAGCAAAACGTGCCAAAGATGGGTCAAAATAAGACTCAGTGTTTAGGATGAATTGATCAGGAGGGAATTGGAACTGTGGACAACTGACAATTAAAAGAGGTTCTGGATTGGATGGATGATGGTCTTTGAATAGGCGTAGTAGCCTAAGTATATTTAGTCATCATTACCTCCTAATAAAGATCTCTCTTTCACCCACCTTTATTTACTTAAAGTAGCAAGAGCAACTAAGATGGGTAAGGGTGGTACTAGAGATTCCTGAGCCAGGCACGGGGTGATGCGCCTGGAGTGGCTTACTGCTAGCTCCCATACCTAAGACCTACAAGAAACTCACAATGGGAACCTGGCCAACCAGCCACCGACAATGATGGGCTGATGGTCGTCAGCCATGAGGGTGGTGCAGCGCAGGAGTGCTATAGCTGCCCAGGATGGGGATGGACTTCCAGGGCACACCTAAGAGGGACTGGCGATTGGTCATGAGGGAGAAGGAACAAGAGGTCAGGACGCCCAGGAAGGGGCTGAGGTCCACCAGTGCACTCCCAAGAAGGACCATGGGACTAAGGTGAAGTTGTTGGTCTGATGAGTTGGTGGGTTGGATGCAGACTTGTAGGGGGTTGGTACGCCTATGAAGGTAAAACAGCAAGGGTCAGCCAGTCTTCATACTGGTTGGCCTGGCGCACTAGCGGAGCTCACTATTGTTGGAAAAGAGATTTTCCAATATTGGTGCTCAATACTTAGGTTCTGCAGGTTAGTGCCAGAGTAGATGACAGATGGTTAATAGGTGGCAGGAATGAGCTGCCAGTTTGGATGGGAAGGGGAAGAGCACACTGGTGTGACCCAAACCAATGGTTAGGTTCTAAAAAAATGTTGGTGGTGGGGAGGGGCAAGCCCCAGACGCCTGCCCCACATACCAGGGATGGAAAGTAGGAAGAATACCATCTGGTTAAGTGGGGGGATATCTCAGAATTTTAACCAGATGGATTCCTTTAATGAGTGAGCGAGAATTGGTATGAAACGGCCAATCTTAATTGAATGGCACATTGACAGGAGATCATGGTGTTCTGTATGATTGCTGATAGTTGCTCCCAAAATGGGTTGAGTTAAATCTAATATTCCATCAAGATTGGAAGTTAGGGTTGGTTGAGTTCAATCAATGGCCCCAAATTGGTATATGGATCACCGGAGACTAGTAGCTGAGGATGACCACTTATATTAATTTAGTAAATGTTAGCAGAAACTGACAAAACTGAGTTTGAGGTAGCTGAGGATGTTTATAGTGTCTAATTTAAAAATCAAATATCACTGAGGAAGGCGATTTCCCAAACAATCAACTACAACAAGTTGAAACAAGTCATTGGCAAGAAGCTGAGAAATCCCAAGTTTAACAAGAAGCCAAAGACATTTCTAGTGCATATTTACTAATTTAAATTCAGATTTGATATTTATTTATATTATCAATTATAAGATCAGCAGCAACTGAATGCTGAGGATAAGCCAAGACTAATATTTGGTTATTGGGAAGAATGAGGCGAGAGGGTCAATGCCAGGAATAGAGTAAGTGCAGCGTGAAGAAGAGAGAGCGGTTGGCTGGAAGAACCAGCAATGAGCTGATAGGTCGGCAATGGGTGCAGTAGCCCTATTGTAGATAAAAATACCTGGCACTTCCCTCTCAATAAACATTTTTCTTTGCCTAATCTCTTTTTATTTAAGTTTATGTTTAATTTTATGGGTTGGAGTTTAGGCTGGGGGATCCCCAAATGGCGCAGGTGACACACCAAGGGATCAGCTGGCGCTGCTGGCTTCCTCACCTAAGGTAAAATGGAAAGAGCTAATCAGCCTTTATACTTGTTGGCCTGCTGATCAGCAGAGCCCACTATCATTGGAAAATCGATCTTCTGCAAAATACCTCCAATCTCAAGCCTAAGTTCATTCATACTCAAATCATATTACTACCATCAATGGTAGTCTTATTTTATTGGTTAAAATTAACGTAGAGCCAAGGAGAAATGACCTTGTCCACCCCTCAAATTCTCTTTATAGTCATTTTTGTTAGAACATTCTTTATTTGTAATCTTTTTTTATTGGTATAAGCTATAAGACCTATTCTGATATACCTTTTTTCTGGACTAGTGACATACTTCTTTGGAGGAGTACCCAACTAATGAGGCTCTTTTATTATTTGAAAAATCATGATTATCCTGATTCTCCATTTACAAAGTTCAAACCAATGCAAATTAAATCTCTTCAGGCCTATAACGTGACTCCTAATTTGTAATGAACTCTTCCTTTGGATTTTAGACAAAAAAATTATTTTTCTAGGTCACTATAAATCTTTGTGACCTTCATGTTTATGTTTTTAGGCCTCAAGGGCTTAAACACCATCCATGTCTTAGTTTGATTAATTATTAGTTAATGCCCTGGATTAATGGAATTTTAAACTACAGCACCTCTTTGAGAATAAGGGTTATAGACACTCTTCTTGCATGGAGCTACCAAGTGACTCTTATTTAGTGAAAGTAACCTAATTAAGTTTTTAATTATATTTATTCAGGGAAGGTTGACCAGGGAACATTGTAAGTCCCGGGGAACGTCCTCTGGCCATTGATTAGGCCATTTTCCCATTCCCAAGTAAGAAGACACCAAAGATGATGGTGGTACCCCTTGTTACTCAGGGCGATCTCGCTCACATAGTAGACAAGCGCTGGGTAACAGCTCTTCCGCTTCAGATCCCACCCCCAGTACCCACACTTACCTAGGCAGAACTGTTATGGGGAATCAGCGAAATCTATGCCAAGCTTGTTGAATTGTAGTCAATTAAATTTAATTCAAGTGGTAATCTAGCCAATGTTCAGATCTCAAATGGCCGGAAAAGCATGAAGACTGAGTTATTGGATGAAATGCCCAATGGTTCCAATTCAATTAATGGGTCAATCAAACAAATCACCTCCCTACCAAAGTCACTGGGGTCATCCTTAATGGGCAGGCTATAGCATCAGACACCATCGATGAGGGTTCAAAGTCCCCTGTTGACAATTTGGGTGTAGCAGCCAATGTGATGCCTCTGACCAAACAAATGGCCCAGCAACCGAGCGCGGGTGTATTGGGCGTCCCAAACCCATTCCCAACCAAATGGACCTGTCCCTATGTGGGGTGGCCTTGGGGAAATCCCATTGCTCGTCGGGCTAAACGCCATCACACCAACTGTTAGAAACGTAGCTGAGCCTTGGTTCAGACGTTCAAGGTTGAACTGACAGCAACTTGGCCCACTGCCAAATTTTTTGATGTCAGTTCTCAAGGAACAAACCTGCCCATTCCCAAATAATTCGCTGGTTAGTTCAAAGTTGAGGGTCCCAATCTCAGCTTGTCACTACCCCAATTGATCACTATTTAATCAGTTGCATAGCACTGAGAAAATTGTTGGTTGATTTTCTTCCTTTCCTATTAAATAAAATTTTGCCAAAAAACCGATCAATCTTCCTTTATTATGCTGATTCTTCTGGCCGCATCCCTGATGGCGTTTCCCTGGTGGCCTGTAAGTCCATATACCGGATGGGATCTACCAGTACTTATGGTCACTATGGCCCCCTCTGTCATTGATTGGATTCAGTGAGTCTGATATTTTTGGCTCTATAACCCTGCTATCATGAACTTCCGGCAACAGTACACTGGAATCTTGTGGCCTTATGTCCACCAATTGCAATAGAGAATCCATCTCATTGGCTCCCCTATTGAAATGACCCCAAATACCAATGACCTTATTGAAACTATCTCTGTGATCCCACCCCCTGCAGCAAGGCCCCCTGGGTCAGGAGTGGGCTCATTGTGGTTTGTCGTCAGGATCAAACTCACTGTTGTGTTGAACCAACAATTTGTCATTTCCCAATGCCCAGCTCCATATCAAGTTGTTCAATCACCAATGTCTCTGGCATTATGGCTTGCTTTTTGGGTGCTTACGCATCCTGACTGGCAGGCTGGTCTAAACTTCTTCTGCCATTTCCATGACAGACAAGCACTTCTGATATAATGAGAAAACGAATGAAATTTGAATATTAAAGACACCCCAGAGGGTTCAAGGCCCCTCTTGTTGTCTCCAGGATCACCAAGATTAGGATGGTAGGGAGGGGGAGTTATGCTGGCTTATTCTTGGATGCAGCATGTGTGAAGGAAAGGATCAACTTTTAGGAACCATATGAGGAACCATGTGTTGATTGTCCTTCTGTTATAGGGGGTCATATGTCCAAACAGCCATGCTTGGAAATGTTCCAATATATGGCTGTGGAAGCGATGAATGGCTTCTTAATTGTTGGCGCTGCTCCTGTGAACAATTCCAGTACCATTGTATGTATCGTCCATAGTGCTATTGCTAATATTAGCGCCCTGAGAGATGGGTGGATAGGAGAGTCCATGTTTATAGCGAACATGTTCCTTGCTAGGCTGTATGGATATCCGTTTTCTTGGCGGAAAAGGCGCATGGCCTCTTTTCATACCACCACTGACGTTGGTCATTGTTCTAAACGGTGGGCTAGGCTTCCATAAAACCACATATTGCACATGAGTTGCTTTTGGCGTTTGACCGTTCAGCTGTTCAGTATACTCTCCTCATACACCTTCATACATGTGCTCTTATCCTGGGTTGTAGTAGAGGGTGATGTGTGTATCTCCATACTCTTCTTTGGGTCTCCAGGTTGTAGGGCATGTCCATATAGTCCAAGTAATCTATCCTAGCTATGGTATTTGGGCTTTTGTTAATTATATTGTCTGTGACTATTTGATCATTGGTCTCCTATCTGTGAGTTAGCCTTGGGCGTCCTCGGTGACTGGTTTGGTCATTTATGTGAATCCGCCATGTCGCTCTTCTCATGGCTAGGAGTATTCGTTTGAAATGTGCAGGAGTGCCATGTGGTCCTGCAGCTGTGGGATGGGATGCCAAATACTTGATTAATGTGTTCTGGTGATCTGGGCTTCTTAATTGTAGTGCACTTGTGAAAATATCTTGCTGTTCTGGCCCAGTGTGTATCTGGAAGCTCTGGGATAGTCACCTGAGCTATCCAGGATCCCAGTATATGGGTTACTTTCTCTATGTAATTAGTAAGCCCCATACCTCCATTCCTTCTAGAGCCAAATAGGGTTTCGAGGCGTACAGTGGGGTTGTGGTTGAACCATATCCATCCTTGTAATAGGGCGTGGACTGTGTTGAAGAAAGATGGTGAGAAAGCGATTTCATGGGCCGTGAACCATATGATTGATAGAATCATAAAGTTGGCTACCATGACCCTTCCTATTAGACCTGTTTGGTGTCCATGTAAGGAGGCAATGCGTTTTGTTATTTTGTCCAATAATTGATTTTCCATCATGGAGCTAGCGTAACCTCCTGCTTCCAACCATACTCCCAAGTGATGAACAGGGCCAGCTGTTGGATTGGTGATGAATGGAAGTTTCAGTGAGGTCATTGCTAATTTTCGCCTCCTATGTCTGGTCAGGAGTCTTGATGTTGTACTAGCTTGTTGGCCCTGTGTAGATGGCATCCACTGGGTCTGATAACTCTCCAGGAATATAATTTCCGTTTTCTCAGTGTTAAGTGATGCGTTACTTATGGCTGAATAGTCTTGTATTATCTTCTCAATTCTGCAAGTGTCCCGATTGTTGGATATGCCACCACACAATCATCAGCGAAGGCCATCATTTTGACTGGTGGTTGGCCCTTGACGTTGATTCCTTTGAGCAGTGTGTTTGTATTTCAGATTAGGGGATTTAGGCTAAAGTTGTAGAGTAGAGGGCCTAAGGGTCTACTTGTTTTAGTCCTCTCTGTGGGATAACTGGGTTGGTTAAGAAGCCTGCACCCCGCACAGCCATGGTTGCATACTCTGTAAACAACATTACCCAGTTTATAAATCTATTTGGAAGCTTGAATTTTTGAAGGTAGGCCCTAAGATAGGTCCAGTTCACCCTGTCATATGCCTTTTGCTGGTCTAAAAAGACAAGTGCTCCAGAGGTTTTGGACTGGCAGACATTTGCAACTGTGTGGATATTATCCCATATGGTTCTTCTTGGGAAAAATCCATATTGTGATGGGGATATTGCATCAGTTGCAATTTCTCCTAGTCGTTTAGCCATAATTTTTGTGAAAATTTTGTATCTGTGTTGGTTAGGGAAATTGGGCGCCAGTTGGATAGGTCTAATCTGTCTCCTTTCTTACATAAAGTGACCGTGTAGGCTTCTTTGCCTCCAGGTAGGAGGCATGTTTCCATAATACAGTTGTTCATTGAGGCTAGAAGAATGTTAGAGATGTTAATAAAATATTTTGTATAAAATTCATAAGGAATCCCATCAGGTCCAGGGCATTTCCCTCTTGGTGCACTGCGTACTACTTCCCATAATTCCTCACGTGATATTAGGTTAATTAAATTGTTATTTTGAACCGCGGTGTTGATATGTGCACTTCTAAGGAATTTTTGATTTTTTCTGGTTTGACTGGCTCAGATTTATAAATTTTTGTATAAAACCTGTGCACTTCGGTTGCAACTTCTTCTGGTGTTTTTGTTATAGATTTGTCCAGTCAATGGACCTGTGTACAAGATATCATTTTTTCCTGGTGTGGAATCAGTGGAAAAAGTAGCTCGAGCAAGTTTCTCTGTCTCTTATGTTTTTGCCTTTATATTGGACTCCAACTCAGTGTTGGTGTTTGCAGATCAGGGGTGTTTAGCCGAGCAGAAACCTCTGCCCATTTGTGACCCCATCCATGGCTGTATCCCATTCTTGGTACATTGTTTTCTAGATGGTTAATTTCAGGCAATGTGTGTTTGATAATGGCTGAAACTGCCCTGTGTCTTCTAGATGATGTATGTTCAATTTGTTGGGTTTTTGATTTTTTGAAGTTTTCCCAGGTGGTTAGTGGGTCCGAGCAAAAAGGTATTTTAAAATCCAGGGTTGAGGATATTTCCTCCATACAGGATTGAATTTCTGAGTTAGCTAAACTTCTGGGCGTATTCTGTACCATCTGGGTGCTTGGGTACTTGGTTCCGCTGGTTTGTAAGACACTGAAATAAGCCAATGGTCAGAGAATTCAATTTTTGCAGTTTTAAATTTTTGAATTTGATGGAAAATTATTGGTGCGAGTATTGGGTCTATCCTTGACATAGAGACAAGTGTACCATTGTGTACATGTGGGCGTGTCATGTTTTGTAGCAGGGGTTGCCTTTTTGGCAGTGGATCATATAATCCCAGGGTGGCCTTTAGTACTCAGAGTTTTACTTGCCCTTGTGGTATCTCCATTGTGTATGGCCATTGGTCCATCTCTGGGTTAATCCATCAGTTCATGTCTCCCATTATGAAAGTATTTGCTGGTAGATTTAGTTGGGTTAGGGCTGTGAGAAATTCTATTCAGTCATGTGCACCATTTGGGGCATACATACAGGCTATTGTGTGCACTTCAGTGTGCTATGAGAAGGTTATGGTGAGTATGCGGCTGTCCAGGAATGAAATTTTATTAATAAATTTAAAGTTTTGGTTTGCGCATACTATCACACCACAGTGGAGCGACCAAAACAATATTGTTGGGAGGAGCATTTTTTCCCATGCCTCCTCCTCTCCCTGTGGACAGTAGGTTTCCTGCACCGCCAGGATATCCACAGGTGGGTTTTGTAGGAGACTCAACTTCTTGGCCCAGGACGTTAAGGCCTTGAGTCCCGCTATGTTCAGCAACCCTATCTCTACTGAGATGCCCAATGCACCTCAGGAGCGGTTGCAGGGCCTCCTGGCCCTACTCCCTCAATCACATTGCTCTCCACTACACCTCTACTGCGGAGAGCATAACCATGAGTAGGAGTTGGGGTGTATTCTGCCCCTTTCATCGCCGCAGTTTTTGCTCCTCTCTTGGCTTTGCTTGGTTTCAATATGTTATTGTGGTGCACTTGTGGGTTTTTATTCGCCACATTGTTTTCTTGCGCATTCCATTGTTGATTTTCCTTCCTGATTATGTTAAATTCTGCAATTTCTGGGGTGCACTGAACCCCAAAATTGCTGCATTCATTTCCAAATTGGGTTCTTCCAAATTCAAACTGGTTGGATTGGGTGTATGGTTTTCTGCAGGATCTAATTGGTTCATGGACTCAAATTCCTCCATGTCTTCCTGGATCTTCTCTGGCGATATAGTTAATTCCGCTGAGGCCTTTGCCTTGGCCGCGGCCAGCTTGTGAGCTTGTTTTGCCATTTTTCATTCTTTCAGGGAAATAGGGTCAATTATTTTATATTGCCCATGTTCTCCCCAGTTAAAGGCTTGTGTAGTATCCATGATTTTGGCATTTTCTGAATCATCTTCGCCCATTTCCTCCTCCAGAATTCCATTTCTCTCAAGCCTTTTTTATGGGACAAGCATGAATCTTGTGCCCAAAGGCCTGGCAGTGGTTGTAAATGGGGGGTGCGCTTTCCACTGTTTTGCGGAACAGCTGGGATTTCTTCCCATCAATTGTGAAGGATGTGATGTGGGGGATTTTTGTAATATCCTCTACTACATCCTGGTTTAGTGAAATTATTGCTATTGCCTTCCCCATGCTAAGAATCAGCATCAGCTGGAATCATTACATTTCAAATTGTTTAATTTCTCTGTAGGCTTCCAAGCCTTCTCAGAGATGACTTTTGACTACTGTGCACGCCAGTGTGGTCAGAATATAGTCAAAAATTATGAAGATGTCTTTGGATTCAGTCCAATGGGTAAATTTGGTCAGGACCAATTGCTGTCCATTGGGGAGGTCAAGTACCACTCTGACCTTCACTGCTTTGTTCACTTCTTCTGCGGTTTCAAACCCAAGATCTACCCAACCTCTGCGGATAGTATGGGTTGTTAAGTACACCACATGTGAGAAAAATTTTTGTTGGGCTTCTTTGAATTTTTCCCACATTGTCAGTGTTTCTACACCCAGGAAAACTCATATCTCATGTTCTACCAATGACAGTGGTTGCAATTGGGATACTTCCAAATAGCTGCAGTATTTAACCAAAAAATTGACAGAACCCGCAGGAGGTGCCACCTCAGGTTTTTTATTTTTGCTGAGATTTTCATTTGTACCTGTGCGCTTAATACCTTTGGGTGGTGCAGGTCTGGGTCCGCTGCCCTTTACCATGTTCGCCCAGCTCTTTACCTTATTATTCATACTTATCTCACCTGGTGTTGATTATCAAATTACGCTGTTTGAATTGAATTGTATTACTAAAATTGATAGTAATTGGAAAGAAAAGCCCTTTCCTAAGTTTTTAATTAGTCATGCTTTTTCTGATTTTAAGACCATAAAAACCCCATAGTATCAGAGGTTGTGATCTGATTTCCTGTAGGTAAACTTTGTTTTGCAAATTATGTTATTTGCATTATTTGGAAGCTTTTCTATTTTTACAAGTTGATGAGTTGGAGATTGTCATCCCTTTCTCAATCACCTTCATCAAATTACCCTAGGTGTAAGTTTGCAAGCATCTGAAGTATGAACATCATTCAGATAAGCAACTTTACCTCAGAGGAGTCCAATGTCAATGGAAGACCCAGAGAAACACCCATTTTAATACTCTTGGCCTGGGTGGCCTGGTGACTGCCTATTCCTGAGTCACATGAATCCTTCCTTTTCAAAGTCTCTTTTCCTTCAGCTCACGTTTAGGATGCTGGTCATGCAGGGTTTCCTTTCAGTTTAGGGTATGTAAGTAGTTGAGCAACCCACTTTTAAAATGTAATCACCTGGGGGTGTCCACACCCCCTGGATCTCCTTTCACCCACCCCTTAAAAGTCCAGAAGCATACCACTAGGATAGTACAGATGAGCAAACAGGAATAATGCTAGGATTTTGGGTATGTCCACATCATCCAGATTTGATAATAATAATAATAATAATAACTATTTGCCTTGTCTTAATTTGGTTGGCTTTTTAATAAGCAACATAAAAAGGATGTTGGAGTTCAAATGTTCACTAACTTTTGTATGGGGATATTCTTAAATGAACGTTAGTTTAGTCTTATTTTGAAAATCTATTTAGAACTTGATGATTTATGACTTGTTGGGGATTATTGACAATGTTTCTACAGGTTCAATTGGTTGTTATATTATAAAAGCAACTTACTCATGCAAATTGATTGGGATTTGTCATTGATTGTAAGAGTATTTTCAGGTTTAATGAAGCGTTTTAACAATTTCTTGGATTAACTTGCAGGTTAGCCTGGGCGATATGGTCTGCTGAGAATGGTAAACTGTCCCATTACAAATCAGGCTGAAACCTTGTAAAGGCTTATCTTATTTGTTGGATAAATGCGTTGGGACACACTATTTTTGGAATCCATCCTATAGATAGTCAAAATCTATTTGGTTGTGGATACCAGCTAAGTGGATGGTAGGTGAAGGAGTTATTCATCGTTTTTGTGACTCTTTAGTTTAAGCTCATTAGTAAAGGATGTCATTTCATTGGATGCCAACCAAAGAGTTGAGCATTAGACTTCCCTATTTAAACACTCTTAGCTCTTATTAAATAAAGACAGTAAAAATTAGATAATAATACAATCTATATATTTGTTCTATGGCGGAAGAGTTAGAGGGATTGTTTACCTTATCTATTTTTCCATAAATTTCCTGGTGTGAGGTTGTCATTACCTATCTGTTAGAGGATACCTGAGTGGGGTAAGGACCACTTGTAGTGAAGAGACTTGACTGGATAGTTGTCCTCATACAAATATTACACTCCCATATTCATATAAAAATCTGTCACATGTAACGGATGAGTTTGTCTCATACATTACATTCTGACTCAGATTTTGATTTTCTAAATCTGAGTCAGAGCACTTTTAAAATGCTTTTTGATTCATTTTAAAAAATGGTTTTATTGGTTTGGTTGTTTCAGGCGCTGGGTTGTTCCTTGGCCAAGTCATAGATATGGCTTGTGCGAGCCTAATCAATGACTCAGGTGAGGCCCCCAAAGTGCTGCCTTTATAAGGTGCGCCTACCCATTCTGAAGTTCACTTCAGAATTTTCACC
>JAKSZP010016616.1:0-25564 GCA_022478985.1 Massospora cicadina | reverse complement strand
TGGCCAAAAGTGCAGCGGGAAAGTGAAATAGGAGGAGGTTATCCATAGTGACCCTGAAGGGGGTATTTTGCCCATTAATTTCCACAAAAGTGGTGTGGGGGTTTTTGGGTCAAATTTCTGCTACCCCCACGGATGGGGTGATAACAGAATCGTTTTGCCTGTGCACAGATCCAGAATGATTGTAAAGCGCTTCATCTCAAAGGATTGGATTCTCAAATTTGGTGAGCCCAGCCTTCAGGTTTTGCCCCCAGTACAGTCCCTTAACTGTAGTAGGAAGTCGAAGGTAACAAAATCTTTTTGTTGTATTTAGTCCAGTGAGTGCACTTCATTTTGACTACCTGTTGACTGTTGGGAGGTCCACCACCACCCGCAATTTTGCAGCTTTGTCTGCAACATTTTTGTTTTAAAACCAAGGTCCACCCAAACCGTGAGGATGGGTGCCGTACACTATGTTAGAAATGTGTGGCATACCCCCACAAAATTTTAAAGTGCCGTTTGTTTGTATCCGAAAACACAAACCCATGTTCCAATGAAAATGGTAGTTGGGAGTGGGGTATTGATGAACTGGTTTCAGCCCCTTGCCGGCCAAAAATTTCTGGGGAAATGATAATTTCGGTTTTTTAATATTAATTTTCTTCCCGCCAGTTTTTGAGGTGTTTATGAAACTTGGCTGATGTGGTGCCTACACCTGTGCCCTTAACTTTGCCGCCCAACTGCTCCCTGAATTGGATGCAAATAATACTTGAGAAATTATCAAACTTACCTGACTTGAACGAATATGTTGCAAAAGTGTTTGAATGAGAGAGAAAACATTACTAAGCATAACAAAAGCGTGGTGGGATTAATAAATAATGTCTGAATTAGTCCAGGAAAGCAAATAACTAGGGTTTGAGAATTTCTATCAGAATCAATATGCTAAAGTCTTGAGATACCCGTGGATGGACATAATAAGACTAAGGGGCCCTTTATGATTATTTTACACTGGTTCAAGGCAAGGTTTTATAGAAATTAAGATAATTAGTAGGTATAAGAAAATTAAGCTACAGCTTTAGTAATCATTAATAAATAACATAGGTTATGTGGTTGGGTAAGGATTCAATCTTCTGATGACTAATAAATGAATTCAAGGGACCCGAGAATTTAACAGTTTTTTACATTTTTGCCCATAGAGTCAGGGGCAGTGAAAAAATAAGACAAAGTTACAATTGAAACCTTCCATAATTATAAGTTTAAATCAAAATTCTGTAAATATATAATTTTTTCTATTAGTCAAATTAATCACTAAGCATTTCTGTTTTTATTAGTCTAAAGTTATAAAATTTTGTTAAAATTTATACTATTTTGGGATCATCACATTTGATTAACAGAGATAATGCTAATTTATAATCCCAACAAAATTAGCACGCTAATTATATATAAACATCAATTGATCTTTTTATTTTTTTCAAATTCTTTAGAAGCAATTTATCAAAGTAAAAATAAAATTAAAACTTTGACCTTCTGTTCGTAAGCCCTTATGCCCTTGGATACCTTCCAGCTAAATCAGTATTTGGGGTAGTTTTCCCCCCCAGCATTTTCCATCTGAGGGAAAGATGGCTTACCTGGTCTGTTCAGTCTTAACAAATCCTTGGGACTTTTTATTCCTCTTAAGGATCTTGACCAACACTTGAACACTGGAGGTGCCTCCACCCCCTTCCCCCCCAGAGCAACATGTGTTTAAGCATTCAAGTCAAATATGGGGAATTTTTCCCATATGCAGATCATCAATCATCAAAATTTTTGACTCGGTGGTGAGGGAAACCCCGCTGAATTCATTGACTTCCACCCCTATAAGCATATTTTGCTTGGGCTTCACTTGCAAAGCTGAAGAAACCACTGCAGTAACTGTGCCTCTGTTGGGTGTCCCCCCCCACCCCACCTGAAAAAGCAGACACTACTATTTTGGTTCATTTCACAGGTTTGCCATTCATTTTCCCTCCGTGGAAAAAAGGTAGCTGTTGGTTAGTTTGGCCACCTACAGATCTGACCTCATCCTTCAGTTTGTGGTCTCAAATGAGTCCACGTGTCTAGCGGCCTCATACATTTTCCATGATCCCCCCTGTTCAAAAAAATTTCCCCCAATTTTCCCCTGATCTGTTGTACCTTCTTCCCTTCCATTAATTCTGGGTACATTTCAAGAAGGGGATGATGATCTTTATATCCTGTTTCAAATTGGATTACTCAAACCATTAATACCCAAAAGCTTCCATAAGATCTTAGTCTCCTACACTGCACCCAACTTGCGCCAATACCATGCCATTTTCTGTTTGGGGTACAATTTGCCCCCTTTTCCCCAAAGCCCCATGCAGTGGTTTTTTCCACCTGATCCCCTCTTCTGTGACCTGCAACCACCCAAAACAATAAGGAAGTTGCTGAACCAGGTTAGTCCCAAGCTTCCACCCATTGACAGTCAATCCCCAATTTTTATGCCAATCCCAATTTTGATTAACAAAATCCCCGGGCCTTATTGACTAAGATATTTTAAAACAAGGGATTTCATTAAACCATCCCCTTTACCTTGAAATGGATTTTGGAAATTATTATGGCTAGCTCTTTATCAATTTTTTTTTCCCACAAACAATTTCTGCACCATTTGCTCTAACCATCATCTTGCTGTTGAAGTGGCCGATTTTCCCCAAATTTAACTTTGTCCTCTCCGCAAAGTTGTAGTTAAGTAAGTTTCAAATGATAAATGGATTTCTCTCCCCTTTTTAATATCCTTATGCTTCAGGTAAGCAGGACCTCTTCAAAATTTATTTAAAGCCCATGTATCACTCTTAAATGTCATGGAGGTGGCCCATAACCCCAAAAAGATCCCCCCCCCCCAATATTGCCACCATAATTAAGCTCTCAAAGCATTTCTCCATCTGGGGAAAAATCTTGTAATTTATTTACTGCCTTTGTTGCAAAGAACGGTGTCTTCCGGCCCCCTGTTGGGGTCATATTAAAACGCACACTGTTGGTGCCCCATCCCCCTTACTTTCTGCCTGAACCTGCACCTTGCTTCATGCTATAAAGCCAAAGAAGCGTCCCCTGATCCACCTCCCAATCCTCCATAATAAGCTGTTAGCCTGCCATTGCAAACCTGGTTGTTTTTTTGTTCAGTTCTGGTGTCATTTTGGTCATCTGAGCATTTTAGCCCATTTTTATCTTTTATTTTTTACTATTTTTGCTTTTTTATAATGTCCATCCACTACTTTTTTTACCTTGCATAAACATTTTATATAAAAATATAACACTTTTTATAGTCTTGACTAATTTTTGGGATCTTAGGTCATTCAATAATAATTTCACAAAATACAACAAAAGTTTCTGAAAAGGCCATAGCACCAAAAAACCCTTTTCCCCAAAAGGAATGGAAGGATTACCTTAAATAAGCCTTTGTATTAATAAGACCATCAGATGTTCTAAAAATTTCTTCTAAATTCCCTAATTCCCATTAAAAAAGAATGGAAGGATTGGCCTATAGAAGGCCTCCAAAACCATGTTATTTTGATACCAATTGGATCCAGTCCAAAATGCATGCAAATTTTTTAGTATAAAAAGATATAAAAACTGATTGAGGTTCCTTAAACAAAAATGATTATAGAGTCAATTGAAAAAGGATTCAATATATACATGAGCTTGAAAAATAGCACAAAGTTTAAATATAAGTTTTTAAATTTTATAGAAACTTTATTTTGAATATTGCTAATCAACTAGTCCTATACAATTCTGAATTATATTTCTTGTTTTAAAAAATTTCTATTGCCCTCAATTCTGGCTTCTTTAGCAAAAAAAACGAAATTTACTTTTCACTATAAAAATTTATCAAAAATAAAAATAAAGGAACCAAACAATGCACCCTTATTACCAAGGACTCAATTGGACTTTTCTCTTTGTCCACATTCTCTTGAAAATAAAGGCGAATTGCTGAGTTTTGCATTGCTTTAACAGTAGTAAAAAGGTCAATCAACCCAAGTTGATGGTATATGGACAGATCCCCTACTTTCTGGAGTAATCTCACATCTGTTAATAATTACTAGAATGGTCCCCCCCAATACTTAATCAAATTTTAGGAAGCTTCCATCTAATAATTTCATGCCTTTAAATTTTTAGTTGCATCAGGATCTATTGCCTACTTTAAATGTCCATACCAAATGCTGAAAGTTAGTAGCGCCATCAGTTAAACAAACCCCATGGCAAACTACAGCAATTATAAACTAGGAAGTTCTTTATACATTATAATTAAAATCATTGCTTTTCCCAGATCCATCTTTGTTTTTTAACCTGATAAAAGATAGTAAAGAAGGTTCTTTTTCAATGAGAGTTCTATTATGTTTTTTTCTTTAGTTTTATTGTTTACAAATAAGATGAGAAGAGAAGAAAGAAACAAAAATCTATTAGAAAAAACACTCAGATATGAACTCTTTTGTAAAAGGGGTTTTAAGGCAATAGTTAAAAACCTTTTAATTTTCAAATGACTAACGTCCTTATGGAAATTTTTTCATATATAGATTTCTCAGTTTGTATAGGTTTATATCATTGTAGATGTTATTAGATGTCAATTGATAAAGACTAGAAAAATAATTTCAGTAAAAAGACTAATTTAGTGCCTATCTATGTATTTGATAAAATTCTTATTAGAAATTTTTTAACCTAGGAACCTTAATTATATCAACATATGTCAAGATCACATACTGTGAGCAACTCAAGTATTTTTTTAAAAAAAAACACCAAAAATGATAATGGTCATAAAATTTTCATGGATACCATAAACTAGACGTCACAAATATTATTATAGCTTTTTTAGTACAAAGTAAAAACTTTATATGTTACTATATAAAAACTGGTTTTCTTTTTAGCGTGGTGCAAGGTAAATGTTAGACTATCACCACAATTTTGGGTATTCAAATATGCGTTACTTATAGTGGATTGGAAAGGGTAACAAACTGTAATTTTGTTAAACAAAATATGTGTTCATACTACTTATTCTTATAAAAATGTAAAAAACTGCAAAAATGAAATTATGATACATGCATAAAATCATCTGCTTAATTGCGTTAAGGAACTATATTAGAGCATCTGATGACATACACAACTTTTTCGCAAAGGGGGGGAAGGGAGTAAAATAACGTTTTTTAAAACCCATTAATTTTGATAGTATATGATATCTTCTTTTTTCCCCACACAACTGTAAATTTTCATTTAATATTTAAATTTGTTTAAAAAGGGTCAATCTTATAGATAAAATTAAAATTTTGGTATGTATATTCATAGGGACTGTGTAACTTTTGGAAATATCTCATCTTATAAATTTAGGCTTAAAGGGAAAAAACTTTTCTTTTCCATAACAATTACTTTAGTTTATGAAAAATTATTTAAAATTAGTAAATTTGCTAATCACACAGGAAGATGGCAATTAACAAAGTAAAATTTAACTGGGAAAATTCAGGCAATGGGTAGAATGGTGCACCAAAAGGGAAAAAGCCCCAAAGGGGGGGGAAATAGTGCTGTAAAAAACCTAAAAAAGACACCGTCTGGGGTTTTTGTTAAAACCAAACAAAACGCATATCTCAATATTTAGTATTCTCAACCCTCTCACTGGTAGAGAATGGGGCTCTGACTCTACCTAGGGGACAACTTTTTAACCTTGTGGGAGAAAGTGAACGATGCAAAGGCCACCCTATTTCCCTTACGCAGTGTACATAACCACCCATACAATCCACTATGGCTGGATTGACATGGGATTAAAAACCAAAGAAGTTGCAGATATTACCACAAAAGTCAGCATTGAAATTGCCCTCTCCAAATGCAAACAAGTTGTGTGCACTATGTACACCATTTGATTCAAAGAAAAATGTTTTATTCATCTCTTTTGACTTGATCCCAACCAACCTCCCTGAGAGATAATTGAGGAGGAGCATCAAGCTGGACTCGCAGCTACAGTGAAATCTAATAATTGAACTGCAATAGTTCCACTTGATGCCAAACCTGTCACACAAGTAAGGCAATAGCCATGATCTACCCGCTCCCTGAGGTGATTGAAGACATCAAAAAGGTCCTGCACACAGCAGTGTTCCGCCTCCCTAATGGGGGTGTCTTAAATGTGTTTTGCATCACATCAGAAAGTGCACTGCAATCTGCAATCACTGAAGCGCCTTGGGGCACAAGATACACACATTTCCCGTGAAGGAGGGTCTGATGTCCCCCAACTATTGCAGTGACAATGTGGATGAAGATAGCAAAGACTTTGCCAAATTAATCAAAAAACAACCACGCCTTCCTCTGGTGAGAGGATGGGCAGTACATTATAGTAGAAGAAGTTATACAAAAGTGTGCAAAATTTCGCAGAAGGCTCACAAATGAGCCGTGCCATGGGAGTGTTGCTTGTGACCTCCTCCATCACTCCTGGCCAAATTCAGGAAGACATTGGGATATTCCCTGAGCCAACTAATCAGATCAGATGACTCAAGACAAAAAATCTCAAAACTTGACTGAAACAACAAATGCACAACAATAAATTGAATTTAGCTGTACAATTAAGCTCCCTCGCTGGCACACATGTGGGACACACACAGGTGCAAACCCTGCAACCACGGAAAGCAACCAATTCACCACAATAGGTCACCATGAGACACAAGTGGAAGAGACCAAAATAAACCCACTCAACAGTAAGATCCACGCAAAATCAGCATTGTGATGGATTAAACAACTGCACACAGATGGGACAGGTCCGGTCACCCATAGCCAATACTGAAAATGGTCAAAGGGTTAGGGCCAGATGGCCCTCCCAACCGCTCCTGAGGCGCCGTGGGACCTCAGTGTCCATGGTAATTTAACATTGGGGGAGCCAGGTCTCAGTTTCCTAAGCCAAAAGCTGGACTTCTGCAGAAACCTCTTCATAATATCTTGGCCATCTAAGAAACCCACTGTCCACAGGGAGAAAGAGTCCTGGTCAACCAGTGTCTTACCATCCCAATCAGTATGGAAATCTCATTGTGTGGTGGTCTTCCATAATCACAAAAAGCTAAAAATAATAAATTTGGTCATTTATCTGCACGGCTGCGTCCTATAAGCTACAATCTAATGATAGTATGACACAATCTCAATAGCATGCATCAATGCACTATGAACTACATCTGAGAGAAAAGAAAATTTTCAAGATTATCCCAACACTCGCCCTACCCCCAGACACAACTCTCCTGGGTGACTTCAACTGCTGGGCTGACCTCAGCATGGACCAGTGGACTAAGACTAGGGGATACCCCCCAGGGCACATTAAATTCCGTGCAATGAAGGCATCCCTCAGCCTATACAATGACCTCACTGCCGTGCCACCACTCCTCTCCCGCATGACTACTTTAACGTGCGCAAAGTAAAGCTCATCTCAATGAGCTGCATTGGTTTCATCATTGCTCCAAAATCCCACCGCTTGACCTCTCCAACTTCTCAACTAAGAAGATAAATTTCTCCAATCACCAATTTGTTTTGGTGCAGCTTTCACCAGCCTGCCCTCCTGCATAGGCGTTGGCCTGGAGAAAGATGCATCGAATAACATAAAATTGCTCAAACTATCTTAATAGGTCAAAAACAAGACTACAAATCCTAAATTTTGCGACCCCATTTGCATTGACTTTATCACAACCTGAGAGGATTTAAATCAAGATTAATCAACAAAAATCGCTATCTTGCCTCACAAATACACCTCCAACACAGCCACAATCAAGCGCACTTTGGCAGAGTTGGACCAACTTGAGCCAAACACTCTGAATTCTGGTTACAGCCTTAAATGGGGCATAAATGTGCATAAATATCCGCCTGCTTAAATGCCCTCATATTAAAACACCAGGATAGACTCAAGTGCAAAAAAGGTAAGTTCAAAAATGAAATGATAAACCTTCTTGACATACTTCTTTTGCCAATTTCACTCCCCACAGCAAGCTTCTCACGTGCACAAAGGTCCACAAAAGTGATGGCAACGTGGCAACTGATACAGAGGAGGTTAAGGCGGAAGTGCACCATTACTACACAGAACTATACTGCAACAATCCAACCAAACCCCAAATTATTAAAAACTGTATACACAACGCTAGAATCCTAACGCACTGCTGAACCTCAATCTAATTAATCTAATTACACAGGAGGAGCTTGGGACACAGTCTATGGGTGGCACTTCATAGGGAATCCTTAGGCCTGATGGGATACCTTACAAATTTTTATAAAAATAAACAAACAAATTGCCCCCTCCTCATGGCATCAATGAATCAATTTTTGCTATAGACCCGCCTCCTACCAGATGAGCAGAATTCCTATCATAGCCCCGTTTTAAAAGGACAACAAACTGGAACTGTCAAACTTGGCACCCAACAGCACTATCTAACACAGATAAACTTATAACTAAAATTTTATCCATCAGACTAGGCGAAACAGCCTCTATAATCATGTCCCAACCAGTTTGGGACTATACAAGGAGATCTGCCTGAACCAATATACACTATGTCACCAACGGCTGCCAGTAAAAGCAACTGGAGCCCTGGTATTACTAAACCAGAAGAAGGCATGCAACAGCATCAGCTGTTCAGTACATGAAGGAATGCCTGAGCGCCTTCAGGATCCCATCCAGATATATAGACTTGGCAATGCTTTTAACAGAAAGTCTGCATCCAAGGCTGTCTGCAGCCATAAATTTCTAACTGACACAATCACACCACGCAGAGGGCTTAAGCAAGAAGACCCCCTAAGCTCACTGCTGTACAATTTCAACATGGATCTGCTACTTCACATCACTGGTTCACGCCTCACGGGCATCACTGCACAAGGTCAACCAGCAGTCAAGATACTGGCCTTTGCGGACAGCTGCATGGCAGGAATAGCTAGCAACTAAGATGCCTGTCAGTTGGAGCACACCCTAAAGGAATATTCCAGTGTAAGAAATGCATCACTTAACAAAAGGAAGATGAAAAATCATCCTCTTAGGCAAGTATACTAAAAACTGTACTAGATCAACCAAGCCACACAGATCCTCACAAAGAATCAACCCAATCATCCTGACCTTTTCAACACCCCCTGGCCAACCCATTCCACAACCTTTGAATGTGGCTCTAAATAAGGGTATGCCAATGAGACAATCAAGAGCAACCTACTACAGATGATTTCCTTACATTGCCTACATTAAGGGAAGATCACCAGGACTAATGGGGCGAGTAACAGCTGCCAACTTACTTATCCTCTCAATGCTTAAGTTCCCCACCCACGCAATCTCCTTCTCAACCTCGTACATAACATAAGTCCACGCCCTAATTCAAGGATGGCTGTGGCCTGGGCCCAGACACCTGTACAAGTGAAGATGCTCTTTGGCTTGCGCTCAAGCGGTGGCCTGGGACTAATGGACTTTGAGGACCACGCCAACTGTATACTTGCCATCTGGATAGAGGAAGTCAGCCCCAGACCTTCCACACCAGCACTGGTCTAGAGAAGCGAGGGCTAACTTTTCACAGTCATTCAACCTATCTAACTCCCATAACCCATCCAGCCTGCTCACATACCTCGCAAACTGTCCTAATTCAGTGGGCCCACATGGAAACCCATCATTTCAAATGCCTTCTCTGCACTGTCTGGCACAATATAGAAGCTTTCATATCTCCCACTTTATCAGTCAGATGTAAGAGCAAGTGTTGAGGAATTGACTGGACCTAATCGTCAGATATTCAATATCAACAATTATGGTTCAGGTGTATCCTAAGTATCTGAACTTGGGACTTGTGGCCTAGTGATTTCACTTAATTATATTCAACTATGATGACATGGGCTCGAGGGCTTTGTTGATTAGGTTGAACTTAAATTTAAGTTTTGATTTAATGACTTGGGCACATGGGCTTTGTTGGTCTATGTCAAAATTAGGTTTTAATGTCAGTCAAGTTTTTGAATGAATTAATTACTAATTAGTGATACAAATTGCCTTGGTATGTGCTGCCAATTGCATGTGAAAGTGAATTGGTTCAGCTATTTTGAAGATATGATGAAACGCCATCTCAAGGATGATGATGGTGTTTACTCTGACTCTGAGGCTGAGCATGATGCCCTGAGTCAAGGTATTTGTAGACATCAAAATAAAATTTTTACGTGGCCAAGGGTCACTGAAAAGTAAGGCGTCATGGGTAAGATGTGGTTAACATCAAACCCTATAAATAACCCTTGCAATTACACTAATAAATATATCCTTTAACTTCTGGATTAAGTTTTGAATTTATCTTATAACCTTTTTGCATTATCACTTTGTTTTATATTAAAGTCAATTTTTACTTGGGATCAGTAGGATCAGGGAAGCGTGCCATCATCCAAGTGAAATGACCAGGTATACAATTGAAGTATTACCAAAAAGCTATATCATAAATTTAAAGCATCATTTGTCTATTGTCCTCACACAATAGATGCTCAAAGCTGCAGTTTCCACCAAACAACAAACCAGTCATCAGGCGAAGCCCAAATTATCAACAATGGCGCTCATGGCTAGGACCACAGATGGTGACCAGTATCAACATTTGAGCGACCAAATCTCGCAGATGAAGGACGAATACATCAGAAAAATCAATGATCTCAATGATGATCTTGACGCTATTAATGAGGCAAACAATAACCTCCATGGAGAACTAAACCAGTGCAAGAAGGCAATAAAGGAAAAGGACCAAGTGATTTCCACCTTGCAACTACAAGCTACTAGCCTGAATGAGGAAATTGCAAAATTAAAATTAAAAAACCGAAATCATGCCCATTGGGATAACGAAATCAATGAGCAGATTTGAGCTCTGGATGGTAAGCGTTGTCAGTGTGCTACACCACATTCAACTGAAAATTCTTCTGAATATTATGAGGATGAAGCTTCAGAAATAACCACTAAAACAGATGCTGGGCCACGCCAACAATTGATTAGCAAAATGGTTGCTTTGGCCAACCATATCACCTCAAACTGGGATATGATGCCCCAACGCCCTAACACATCTGACTCTAGTCAACCTAGAAATAAATTGTGATAACCAAGAATGAGGAAGCGATAATTATAAACCTGCAAACCTGCCAGCCTTTGACATGAACGGAAGTATTACCACCTTTGTCAATGTTTTGAAATGGCTATGCATAGGGCCAGCGACTGCAACAAAGCAGCCACCATGATCAACTGCTTGGATGAGTGGAGCATTGAGTTGATTATGCCTCACATCAACAAAAATCCAACATATGCTGAATTCAAGGAGGCCATGCTTCATGAATCTGGAGGTCCAGAATGGATGTCGACCAGAAAATCCAAGTTTATGAACATCAGCATTAAAAAAGATGAAGCAATTGAAGATTTTGTGGATTGATTCTATCATGAAGCTCAAGTTCTCTTAGGCACGCGGGCCATGGACAATTTTGATGCCAAGATTGCACTAGAGCATGCAGTAGAACCTTACCCTAATCTATCCAACACTCTATTGCCTGCTTTCGTGCAGAACCTTGCAACATCTGAATTGATCGACTATTTATGCAGATGCTCCAAAAACTATGGCCCTCCTAATACTGGTTACAGATCGGGAACCACTACCCTTGCTGGGAAGTCCTTTGAAACCAATAAGAAGACTGACAACCCATGGCCATTGAGTGAAATTAATTGCTTTAATTGCCAATGTAAAGGTCACTATGCTTCCCAATGCCATCAGAGAAATGTCAACATAGTCCTTACCAATACCGTTCAGGAGGAGGGAAAAGAACAAGAACAAAAGATGTGGGACACTCTTATTGTGCCTACAACACCAGTCCCACCAATCAATATGAAAATGATGCCCATGGGGCCTTGTTTGACAATGAAATCGGGATCTTAAATATCAAATAAAGATTCCCCAAATGTACATGTGGTAACTCGCTCCCAGAGTAAGGTTGTCACACCTGAAGTCTCTGAGGTAGTTGCTAAACCCTATGTGTAACAAATACTTGAGAATATTCTAGCTGAAGGGCCAAGCAATGCATCAGATACCCCAAGCCTGAAAGGTATCAATATAGCAATGCCAATCGACACATTCATCAATGATTGTCCCAGTATTGGGAATACTCTGAAGCACACTCTTAACTCCTTGGACTCTTCCCATATTTATTTAGTAAACTCTATTAATTCTTACTATTCTGAGTGCACTTATGTGGATATCCTAGTCAACAAAGTTAAAGTTGTAGCTATTGTTGATAGCGGAGCACCTGTAAACATTGTTTCTACAAAGCTGGTTAAGAAATTGAAAATAGCTCCATACATTGACCATCATCAAGAATATGGGACTGCAGGCCTTAACAGCACTAAGAGTGAAGGAGCTTACAGAGCCTTGCCATTGCAATTTGGAGCTTTGGTAGTTGCCGCACCCACTATAGTGCGTCCAAATGCCAATTATGACACATTAATTGGAACTAGTTTTTAAGGACCTATGGGATCTCATGCAATTTTAAGGAAAACATCTTGACGATATTGGGCCAATCGCTTCCAATTTATTACTCTTGCAACGATATGAAGCCCATAATCTGTTGTAGGAATTTTATCAATATATCTTATACTAATGGGATAATACCAGTAGGGTATATTCAGAGGGGGAATCGAAGTTGCCCCATGCTAACTTCCATAAAAAAAATCAAGGAATACCGCTACGTGTAAATAAGGATGTGACAATAGCTCCAGGCCATCAACTGGTTATGAAACTGGGACCACACTGGATATTCCAGAGGGACTGTATGGGGAGGTCATACCCCCATGGCATCATTCTCCAATGGAACCTAGTGTGGCGCCTGGAATACTTATACCAGGGCATGGAGAGATTGATGTCTTACTAGCGAATTTTTTTATCAGCTGAAATATTAAGGTCAAGAAATTTCAAGTAGTAGCTTTTGTGCACCTACTTCCGAGGGATGAGTTAATATCAGCTGTCAAATTTGGTGTTTTATCTGAGTTCAGCTTACCAACCCAAGCCCTCAGGGCACATGCGGTAATACCCCAAGAATTGTTCACCAGATTATCAGAACAACAGAAGGATGAAGCACTAGAGTTATTTGAACGATACTCCAAAATTTTCGCCAAAGATGACCAAGATTTATGTTGTGCAAAAGGAGTTCAGCATTTCGTGGATACTGGGGATCATATGCCTATTAGAATGAGGCCAATTCGGCGCCCCAGGGCCAGTGACAAAATAGTCAGTGAAGAGCTAGACAAATTGCTGAAAATGGAATGATACTGCCAACCAAGAGCCCATGGGCATGCCCCGTTTTAATTGTAAAGAAGAAAGATGGCAGCAATCGAGTTGTGATTGATTATTGATGCCTCAATGCCATTACAAAAAAGGATTCATATCCATTGCCCAGAATTGATGATGCTTTGGACCGTCTGGGAGGGGCGAAGTACTTTACTGCAATGAACCTCATCTCAGGAAATTAGCAAATTGAGCTGCCGCCAGAGGAGCAGGAAAAGTGCGCGATGATTGCTGCTCAAGGGCTTTTTCAACTGACACGCATGCCCCAGGGCTCTGTAATGCACTGGCAACCTTTCAGCGCACAATGGACATGATTTTGGGGGACCTTAAATTGTCCTGCGTTCTGGTGTACCTGAATGACATCAAATTCTTTTTATGTATGTTTTCTGAACATCTGGAGCACCTCAAGCAAGTGTTCAAACATCCGTTGAAGGCCAATCTGAAGATAAACCTAGAAAATGCCAATTTTTTAAAGAACAATTGGAATACCTCAGGTTCATCATTGATTACAAGGGCTTGCAGCCTCAGCCTCAAAAGGTGGAGGCGATTAACAAAATGCAACCTCCAACAAGTATGAGAGATGTCCAAGTGTTCTTAGGCAAGGTAGGATACTATCAAAGATTCATGGAAGGGTTCGCAAAGATTGCTGAGCCTCTATTCCACTTGATACAAAGAGGAGTTTGTTTTTGCTGAGCATAAAAATGCCAACAAGCCTTTGAGGCTTTGAAAAACAAAATGAGCTTGGCGCCTATCCTCTGATATCCCGATTTCAGCAAGCCTTTTATCATACAAACTGACGCCTCATTGACTGCAATTGGTGGTGTGCTATCACAGATTGGGGATGATGGTGAGGAGCATCTGGTCACTTATTGCAGCAGGACACTGAATAAGCATGAGCGTAATTATATGGTGACCAAAAGAGAATGCCTGGCTGTCATCTATGCTTGTAAACATATTTTGGGCTTACATTCATGGCACCAAGTTCTAAGTAGTAATGGATCACAGCTCATTATGATGGCTCCATAATCTCAAGGAACCTGAAGGACAGTTAGCCCACTGGGCTCTGAAATTACAAGCGTACGATTATAAAATTATTCATAGAGCTGGAGCACCCCATCAAAATGCAGACGGACTATTGCGACTTCCCATTGTAGCTGTCCTGAGCAGTCTGGCTGATGAGCTTTATGAAAATGATTAACTGAACATATGGAGATGAATCAACTGAAGTTCAAAAGGTGATTGAGAAAGCATTAATTGACACTAAATATCGAAATGGAATTCTATAAAAACTTAAGGCTGATGGACAACGTCAAATCTTCCCAAAACCTTCCAACTGAATGGAGATTATTACACAAGCACACAAGGCCGTCAGACATGGGGGAATGACTAAGATGCTAGAATTAATTTGAGCCAGTTACTATTGGGATTCCATGTGATTTAATATCTAAGACATGCTTGAGAAATGTCATTCATGCCAAATCACAAAACCTATGAAGTCAGATGTGAAATATCAGTTGATCAAACCTGACTGGGCCTGGCATACCATGTCAATTGATGTAATTGGCCCTTTGCCTGTGAGTAGCCTAGGCAACAAATACATAACTGTTGCTATCAACCATCCAACAAAAAGGTGGAAGCAAAAGCAATTCGAGATGTCAGGGCCCTAACTACTGCCAAGTTCATTATGGATAATATTATCTATAAGCATGGATGCCCCCAGAAGATATTGACAGACAATGGCACGAATTTTACTGCCCAAATGGTACAACGGCTAAATGAGTTGATGTCTATCAAAGGAGTGTTGTCAACACCATATCATCCTGAGACTAATGGTATGGTAGAGCGAGTGAATGGCACTTTAGTCGGCATTTTATGCAAAAACGCAGCCTTGGCACCTTTGCAATGGGCAACTTTAATTAGTGCGACCATGTTTGCATACAATATCGGACACCACAGCAGCACAGGCCACTCTCCGTTTTGACTTTTGTATGGTAGACAGCCCGCTCTACCTCCATTATTATACTCAGTACTCAGTTCACCTGACGCAATTAACCCAAATAACTATGTTGCAACTGAAGACCCTAATCAAGTTGAAATTGGAAGCTTATCAAAATGCAATTAGCCAAAAAACTATTCAGAAGAGCTATGATGATGCCAAATGGGCTACTGTGAATAAGTTTAATGAAGTAGATTTAGTATTATATTGTGACACTCATAGCGCAGGCTGTGCACATAAACTAGCCTCGCTCTGGAAGGGTCCATTTATCATTTTGGAGAAATTGTCTGAAGATGTATATACCATTAAGGATCAAGGCAGCTGGGTTGTGAATCAAGTACACGCTAAGTTCCTTCATCCATATCATAAAGAATAATAATATAAAGAAAAAAAATAATAATTAATAAAATAATAAAATAATAAAAAGTAAAAAAAAAAAAATAATAATAATTGCAAGCCGTAGAGTTTATTTTGTTAAGTTGAAGCCTCACAGGCATTAGAAGTAGGTATCCCCTCTTCAGTGGGGGGAGGAGAGCGTGATTCAACTGAAGAAGCCTGCAACAGAATCAGAGAGATGCAGACTTCATACAAGTTCCAACTGTCTAGACCCTGACAGAGATGTGCCAAAACCCAAGAAAGCTTGGCATCAGACACACTGGCCTTGTAGGCTTAGGGAAGGCTATCAAGATGATGTTCAAACTTTGAGGAAGGTGAAGAGTTAGACAGTGTGACCCAGGAAGAAGGATATCCGCCACTTATATCCAGTCAAGGCGGGGGAAGTGTTGAGGAATTGACTGGACCTAATTGTCAGGATATTTGATATCAATGATTATGGTTCAGGTGTATCCTAAGTATCTGAACTTGGGACTTGCAGCCTAGCATTTCACTTAATTATATATGACTATGATGACATGGGCTCAAGGGCTTTGTTGGTTAGGTTGAACTTAAATTTAAGTTTTGATTTAATGACTCAGGCACGTGGGCTTTGTTGGTCTATGTCAAAATTAGTTTTTAATGTCAGTCAAGTTTTTGATCAAATTAATTACTAATTAGTGATACAAATTGCCTTGGTATGTGCTGCCAATTGCATGTGAAAGTGAATTGGTTCAGCTATTTTGAAGATATGATGAAACGCCATCTCAAGGATGATGATGGTGTTTACTCTGACTCTGAGGCTGAGCATGATGCCCTGAGTCAAAGTATTTGTAGACATCATTACAAACTTTTTACGTGGCCAAGGGTCACTGAAAAGTAAGGCGTCATGGGTAAGATGTGGTTAACATCAAACCCTATAAATAACCCTTGCAATTACACTAATAAATATATCCTTTAACTTCTGGATTAAGTTTTGAATTTATCTTATAACCTTTTTGCATTATCACTTTGTTTTATATTAAAGTCAAATTTTACTTGGGATCAGTAGGATCAGGGCAGCGTGCCATTGTCCAAGTGAAACAACTGGGTATACAATTGAAGTATTACCAAAAAGCTATATCATAAATTTAAAGCATCATTTGTCTATTGTCCTCACACAATAGATGCTTGAAGCTGCAGTTTCCACCAAACAACAAACCAGCCATCAGGCGATGCCCAAATTATCAACAGCAAGTACCTGGCGCTGCTTCAGACGAATCTACAAAACAGCGGACTACTCTAATTCTCTTTATGCAATATGAGCAGTGTGTGGAGGGGGAATCACTTTATACAATCATCTTGAAGCATGCTCACTATCTAAAACCATATGGTATGAAGTTGCGCGTCTGCTTAAAGCTCACAACAACCAGGAGCTGTAAATCTCTATAAGCCTCCTTGCACTCCAACTTAAAACCCTATATCACTCATGCTCCACTCCCTCATAGTTGTTTTTGCACTGTGGACCATACACACAGTATTGCTTGATGCCTTTAAGAGAACTGTGCTGACCATCTGTGAGACAGTTAGCAGATTTCACTAAAACCTACTGGAAAAATTCCAAGTCAGGCTCTTTGAATATATAAAGCTGAGGCAATAAAGACTAGTTAAGTCATGGTTCCCAGTCTGGTTTCTACATGTGGACCCTATCTCTACACCTGTTCTATAATAGGGGAAGGCCCTATGGAATAAGATATTCAACCCCACACACACCTGGCGGTACCAGCTGACAACAGGAGTAGCTTGTCTACTATGGGGTGTCTAACTTCATTCTAACTTCTACCTCTAATTTCCTAACACTTTCTAGTTCATACTGTTAGTGTTTGTCCCCTGGTCGGCCTACCCTGATTTAATAAATAAAATTTTAGGCATAAGCTAGATGCTGTTTAAGTTAGTTGAGAGTCAACACCATTAGACATTGCAGATCCAACAAAAACCAAAAAAAATTTACCTACATGCTTGTTTGTTAGCTTAAATAGTAGCTAATGTGATTATGATCCTCTTTCTCATTTTTTTCTGATGCTATGATCTGGACTAGAGGTGGTATGTTATTCATTTGCTCACAAGGTGCACCTTGAAGCAATTTTGCAGCATTTTTTATTCATTTGTTTTGGCCTTTTTACTCATGATCCAAGCACGTTCAGTATAATTTTGAGCATTGTATTGACCTTGACAGTAAATTCTTATAATAATCTGGAACTTCATTCAACTTTTGATTGACAATTAAGTTAAGAACTTACCTCATATAGTGACTCATTTATAAGATATCTGATTGTTTTAAAAAAGGAAAATAAGATTAAGTGCCACCCTTTAGCAAATACTGTGAGATAATAGTTTGTTGATTATAAAATATTATAGTTAGATATATAATAAACTTTGGGAATTTGTGCTCATATATCAAGGCTAAGATTTAATTGAGTATTATCACTCATGCCTTAGTATTCTGTGCTGGGTATTCTCCTTGGTTTAGGATCATCAGATACCAAATTTTCTAATTCGATTGATCTTCTTTTTAATGCCAGTTTGTACTGTGGAGCCCATGGCAAATTCCTTGATGCTTTTTTCTTTTCCTGTATTCCATCTGACTATAGTGTCATTTAAGTCTCTTTGAGTGCCTCTCTTTACTTAAAACTATTTAATTGATTAACTACTCATTATTTAGTATTCTAGTTTTATTAATACTTATCTGTTTGTAAATTTCTATCAGTATTAAATAAAAGATTAAATTTTTTGGTTATCATTGGCTATCCTTTTTTTGTTTACGTCTATAAAAATAAATTTTTGTTGCCATTGGGTATCAGATTATGGTTTTTTGGTAGTTAGAAAAAATCCTGGTAATTGTAGGCAGCTATCATATTTTTTCATATTGGTGCTTTGTAAAAAATCATAATTATGTAAGAGGATCTTCCTAAGTTGGCAAATAGTTAACTCACACTATTAAGATTTTCTCAACAATAGTAATGCAATGATAAGTTTTAGTGCTTCTTCAATTACACTAAAATTCTATATAAAAGAAATAACTACAATTTCTATTTACAATGATAAACTAAATAACAAAAAATTTTCCTTAAAGTCTGAGCTTAGAATTTTTAAAAACAATGTGGGCATTCTTGGACATGAGGTTCAGCTAGATAATGGGTAAAATTGATAATTGTTGCTTAGTGTGGATAGTTAAATAATTTTGCTTTGCCGCTTTTATAGACCATTATTCACTAGAAAAGTCATATTATTGATGATATAGGTTCTGATTTTCCAAAAAATATTGTATGTAATATGTAAGAGTGTAGTCAAGCATCAATAATATAAATGGCCAATATAAGCGTCATCTGCATAGTAGGTCAATTAGGTCTTGAATGTTGCCACACAATTAAAAATTACTTTAAAAAGGGCATCTCATTTTTATAAGAGTACAATTCATATTGTTAAAAACCCTTTTAGATATACTATGCTTATAAATTAAGAGTGAATTGGGCTTTATTTTGAACATGGCTTAAATGTAATATGCTTTTTAATATGGGAATATATGTTTATATCAAAAACATATCATGAGCCTTAAGTTGAAGAAGGTGGTTTAGATTAGAAAGATTTGTTTCATAATAAAGCTGTCTTCTTTCATAGTGGGTAAGCATGTTTTATACTAAGCAAGACATAACTAGTGCTATAGGGTTGATGACTAAAAGACTAGCAGTACCATTGACTTAGATACTGGACGCTTGTAAGTATGTCTCATCAGAAGAAATTAATTTTAAATTCTTAAAACTAATATATAATACATTGTTGTATAATATCCCCTATTAATGTTATTGATTTAAGTGTCATGAGAAGTTAAATGTGTAATTAAAAAGATAGACTATGCTTTAGAAGTTGGTGGTATGTAGGCTTAAACTACAATTGATTGCAATTAGTAATAAAAGCTATTCTTGTTTAAAACACTTATTATTAATTCCTATAAAATTTAACCAATAGAATAATAAAGCTCTAAAACAATTTAAATTATAAGACTTTATCTAATAAGAGATTATGACTCCAAAAAACTGGAAATGGAAGAGAGACATTTTTTTCCTAAATAGGTTATGCAAATCATTATTATCATATAAAAATATTTTCAAGATTTCCACAGAAGTTGTAGCCTGAGATGAATTAATAGTAGATTGATTACAATGTTGAGACATTTATATTAAGTCTAGGTTTCTATTTGGAAACATAAAGAGTAGCTTTATATGGTATATAAAATATGTTCTTTTTCTATAATTTCACCTTTTAGTTTAATTTTAGTAAAAAATCTTACTTGCCATTGCCCTATCAGTAATACCTATGTCAACACGCTTGACGCCCAATGTCCCTTGTAAGGCAGTGTTGCATAACCTCTTTTTGTTTTTTGACTAACGCTAAAACGTTCTTGGGCTGGCACTTCTAGCCCTCTATTTTTTTAAGTGCATTCTCCCGCCAAAGGACTTATCTTTACACCTTGCCCAAACCCCAACAGTACCTCATTGACCCCTTGTGCTCCCCTGGAGCAATATGCTATTTAGCCTTTAAGTCAGGAATGGCAAGTTGCTCCCTTATTCTGATAAAGCTATTAATGAATTAGCTAAGGTTGTTATGCAGCCTTCCAGCTTCATTGACTTCTGCCCCTTCAGAAGTTTTTGATTTCAGATTCTCAAGTGAACCAAAGCTGCAACTCCAGCTACCATCCCATGGTATCACAGGGCACCACTATCTCAACCACAAAAACCCAATTTCCTACATATGTGACTCTTATGGTTAAGTTCATGGGAATCCCTAACCATCTCCCACTGGAGGTTTAACACAATTATCACCAGTTTTTTAGAATATGGTTTCATCCCTTTTTAATTATATATTTCTAATAAAGCTATTTGCCTTGGAGGCCCTCATGCCTTCATAACTATATAGACTGTCTTAAAGGACATTGCCCTCTAATTTCCCCTTAGACTGTTATCCCTTCTGCCCCCTGACCATCCATTATGGGTCTTGTGGATTTAGGGCACACCATCTGCCCAGCCTGTTTTAAATTGGACTATTTAAAATATGCTTTCCCTTAATCACCTGAGCTGCATCCGCACACCCAACTCCTCTCAAGATGAGCCCTATGCCAACTCAATTACTTTTTAAATGGGGCACATTCCTCCCTCCTCCTCCCAAAGGTGGCAGCTACAGTTGCAACTGATTCAGCCAATCAGGAGACCTCTCACCAAACCTCTTCTCCTGAATCAATAAATTTTTGGGTTAGAATGGACTCCAGTAAATTAACAATACCCAGCCAATCACCCCAGCCTACCCATATACTGATAACCCAATCAGATTTAACCTTAATTCACAGGTATTACTTAATTGAGGTTGATAAATTGGGCGAACTTATCTCATAATTTGAATGAGCCAGGCCTCCGCCATTTGCAATCTACCTCAATTCTGATTAGCGGCCCAATTTACAACTAGTCATTATGTGCCTAGCCTTAATGTCACCCATTCAAAAGTACCACCAACGAGCTAAAAAGCAGTTGTCTTTTTTGAATGTTAAACATTTCATAAAGCCATGTAAAATCAGTTGTAGTATTAAATGAAGGCCTTACGCCTACTGTCCTCCCCAGTATTAAGCTCCCCAAACACAAAAAAGAATCCTCTACTACTATTAGATGGCACTTACAGAGATTTAAAAAGTTGCACAGTTGCAAAGTTTGGCTTAAAGACCCTAATTACCCGCAGCAACCTCTCAACCATCGCCACATTCTCTAAAGTACGCCTTGAGGCTGAGAAAGCCCTTACTAACTACATCTTCACCCACCTTGTTTCACACATTGAGTTGCAATCCCCTCTCTGCTACCTCAACCCCCATTTCCATGATGCACCCACACCCATGCTCTCAGCTTTGTGCAAGTACCTGTCCCCTCCAGATGAGAATGAAGAGCCAACTAATCCCTCTTCACCCTCTTCCATGGACATATGATAGTTTCTGCTTCCAACTTGGCAGTGTATTTTGTGTATCTCATGTTAATTTATGTGGATCCATCCAGCTCTCATTTTACTTTTTATTTACTTTAGTTTGTTTAGCTTTAAGGATTTGGTAATGTCTGTCCCCTGGTTGGCGTACCTCATATAACTCAGTACATAATTTACACTTTGATTAATGTTTATTGGCTTATTAATCAGGCTTTAAAATACTAGATTCTAGTAATTAGGAAATTGTTTCAAAACCTTTATAAACTTTAGACTTTCTAAGCGTTATATATTTAGAGTTTACCGTAATATTATATATATGGGATCCAAAAACTAGGGTCACAGGATTATCTAAGATTGCACTTGTCCAGAGTTACTAATCTGCGTCTATCAGAACTGCTGTATTAAATTTTTTCATCTAAGAATTTTAAGTAGTCTTTAAAAGAAAGTTTAAATTTACACTATTTTTCCATATTAGCTTTATTTATAAATTCATAATAGTTATCTTGCCATTTAAAGCTGCTAGAAAGGACCTGCAGTTTTTAGTGCTTAATATTGATTTATTTTTAATACAATTGTTTTATGAATAAATTTATCATATATTGGGACCATCTAGTACTAAAAAAAAATTTATCATATAATTTAACTTTTATAGTACTATTAAGAAGCTTAGTTACCATCATTTATATATAACTAATGTATATAGATTTAGTCATAGTGAGGGGAGGATACCCAAGTGGTAGAGTAGTGACCTTTACCGCTGCCTCCCTGAGTTCAATTCCAGTACTGGAACTTTGGGTAGGGGACAATTATGACTGTGTTGGTGTTGAACACCAATGCCCCAAACCAAGCTAGCGAATAGCAAAGGTGGTCCATGGAGTTCCTGGACTATCATCGCCATGCATGGAGGTTTTCCAGATTTTATCCTCCTTACCAATTCATTTAATTTACCTTAATTGGTGCGGTATCATTCTCAGGTCAGCCCACCTCAAATAAAATAAAAATAAATTTAGTCATAGTAAGTTTTTAATCTCATCCTGAGCTAGTAATCCTTTTAATCTAGTTATGCAAATGCTGTGATGCTGATAAATTACATAATCATGAACTTGTGCCTGTAAATCCTGTAGAACATTCTTATTCCTGAAAAGGAAAGAGTCTCCCCAATGAGCTAGGAAGGGCATAAGAAGCGGGCTGTGCCCTTGTTAACAAGGGTAATTTATTTCATGCGGTATATGAGAGGTGGGTCACAGCTTACCCACTTGAAGCTTTCCTCTTCTGGCTATTCACACCATCAAGGAATTGTTGGAAAGAATTAATAGGGTGTGCAGGAAGTTAGTTGAGGTTAAAGGGCAGCACATGCTGCCAGGTTGCCTTTCCCTACATCATGGTATGGGTCAAGAACTGGGTTCAAGTTTGAGTAAGAGGAATAAACTGATATTAAATATGATTAAGTCAATCAAAGAATTTTGATTTGGAAACTAACCCTAACCTTTATGACTGCATGTTAGTGCATCAAGACCATTATTAATAGTTTGCGTGTCAGTAATTCTCATTTAAATTGTAATCAAGCACATTTTTCATTCCTTGAGCATGCCCTTCTAATCTTATCAAGCAGCATATCCATCTGCCAGGCGCGATTAGGCTCCAAAATAATTTAAAAACATATTTGTTAGTGAGCTGAACAAGGTTATAGCAATCCAGATTTGTGTACATGTATCATAATTAGGTAAATTATTATGTAGTATGTTGATCAATATTGTGCAGTATGGGTTTTTGCTGTTTATGCACCCCCACTTATTCCCAGAGAAGCTTATAAGGCAGTTGTAGAATTTTTGAGCTGTGTACTTAATTACCCTCGGTAATTAGCACCAAATATAAAAATCCAACTGGGTTTCTCCCCTTGGCTCCCAGACTACTGCACAAATTTTAAGAAGTTGTTAATATATTTTTAAAGTTAAACAAGTTGGCAATAGTATGACGAATATTGCCCTAGTTGAGCTTAGCAAGACCAAAATAAATATTGTGTTTAACGCTAGACAGATGCTAACGCTCTCACTCTCTTAACGCAGAAACAGGTAGAGTAACCAGCTGTAAGGAGAGTGTCTATAACTCTCCTGTTCCCAGCCTGGAGGTGTACGGTGCACAGGGCCAACGCCATGAAACTAGTCGCAAGTATTAAAGTTACTAGAGCCCAGCATAGGGAGCTAGAGCTATGATAGCGTGGGGCGATATGGCTAACATGATAGGGAATAACCAAATGGCAACATGCGGTGCTTTAAAAAGGGGAGAATAGGTGTCCTAGTTTGGAGGAATCTGGGTAACCCAGTGGTGCATGGGCTGATAGATTTGTTGTAGTTATAATTTAATGGTTTTTGTTAAGTGAAACCTTAATGAAGAAGTCCACGCACAGGATAGACCAGGATAGCATTAATATAAAGAAACGGTGTACTTACCAAAAGGGTTTATTTAAAAGGGAAGTTGACCAACGAGAGAGATTGGTCTCAATATAAGATATTTAGGGATTTTGGAAAACAATCGATCAAGGGAAGTGGGTCTAATCTTAGGCGCACCAATAGGCGCACGCTTTCATTGGGCAATACACTATACTGGGTAATCAACTGAACTCAGGTAATTGGTTGTAGGAGTGGCCAACCCAAGCTTGAAATTCTAAAAACCAAATGGGTTTTGAGTCCCCATTCACCCAAAAACTGAAGTGAACCGTTTTGTTTATTACAAAGCTAGTTCATTTTAACGCTCCTGCTCTCATAAAGGTCCAAACTACAATTGCATCCATAGGACCAATTTGTGCATATTTTGCCTTCACCCAGCGTTAGTCTTTGGTATGTTTGAGGTCAGGGAGGCCTACTAACTTCACCTTCTTTGCTTCCTTGAATGCATCTTTGTATCTTACGTTGGTTCCAAGGATGATGTCATTTTCCAACCATAACACCAGCAAACACTTGGACAAGGGAACCTTTCCATCAAACTCTTTCCTCAAGAGCTGCCAACTGACAAATTAATCAAGAGAATCCTCTTCTCTTCTACTCTTATCCTAAGAGTATACAATAAAATTGCAAACCATCTAAATGCATATTCCTATTAAAAGTTTAAGTACCTTATTACTATTTTGTTACTGCTTTATCTACTGGAAATCAAGGTAATTATTGTTGTAAATTTTACATCTGCTACATCAGGAACTCTGCTAGTGTGCAAGGCTAAAAATTATGATGACTGCTGGCCCTTGCAGTTTCACCTTCATAGGCTACCTTTCAATACATGTCCACAGCAACCCACTAACCTAGAAGACCAACAACTTTAACTTAGCGCAATTAATCCTTTGGAGGCACACTGCTAGCCATATGACTTTTTGGGTGATTTTTGGCTCTGGCAAATCATTTACATCAGGGTTAAATTGCTGTCAGTCCCTCATGAAGGTGGCCAGTTGTTAAGCTCCTGTGGGTCTTTCCTGTAGCTCCAGGTATTGAGGTTGATAGCGCCAACCACCCCTGAGTGCATCTACCCAGCACCTCACCTTTGAGGATCTCCAATCATATCTTTTACCACCATTCTTCTTAACTACTTCAACAATAAAAAGATGGGCAAAAGTGAGATCTTAATTATGTGGAATTAAAAGTGTTTATACTTAGGTGACTCCATTGGCAATCTTATGCCTGCCTATTAACAATCATTAGCATTTATCACTGCAAACCAACCTTATCATCAGTGTTACATTGTTAACTATTCCCTCAAAATCTTTCTTAATTGAACGCCTAATAGTAGTATGATTTCTCCTCAACATCAGTTGCCAATTAATATTATATAAATTATTATTTAATAATTGAATATCCTTGGCACCAGTTGCCAGTATTCATATCCTAGGCGGCGGACTCATTGTCACTCACACTTATCAGCATTGTCAGAATTC
>JAKSZP010016615.1:0-25688 GCA_022478985.1 Massospora cicadina | reverse complement strand
CTGGACTCCCAATCCCCAAATTTGGACAAAATATTAGGTAAGTGACAGTTAGAGTGACAAGCTCAACTCCTAAATCTAAATCACTGGTCACACACTGCACACATCAACCTGGCCAGGGACCTCAATTTAGTCAACCCCACAGCACAGAACACCCTCCTGTCATACTTGGCAGCCAATATGAATGCCCACGGCCCACACCAGTCCTCAAGCTTCTCTCATGCAGTACTGAAGACCATCCGTCAAGATGTGTGGCTGTTCCCTCTCAGCATCACGAGAGGGCACAGCAAGCAAGGGTTTGCAAACCACATCTATGCTCAGGAATGTGGGGGCGCATGTTTCTCAATGGTGGAATACCCCCACCAAGAGCATGAACCCTAGCCTGTATCAACCTCCTAGACCATAATGATCAGCCATACAACGAAAAACTCGATTTTTTTGGAAATTTGTGACCCAAAATTTACTTCACCCAAAAATTAGGGCACATGTCTGGCAATGCTTACACAGGGCCTACCAAACAGACGACCAGTCCAACTCAACCCAGGAATACTGCAAAGTATGCAGCGCAAAAGATACCCTGCTGCATAGGTGAAAGAGTGCCCAACGGCCTGACTTGTATGGAAACTAGCATGGCCACTGATGGCACCCAACTGTGTACCCACTAAACTCTGTCCAATTTCAAATTTCATGGCACTTAATATTGACTCACCAATCCCAGAATTGCTCTGAGCAGTTATTTTCACATTATCCCTATGGACAATTCACATTATTTATCTTGAGGCAATTCAAAATTCGGCCTCAAATTCCGTTGAGATCAGCAATCAATTTATCAAAAACATAAATTAATCATTAAATATTTAACTGTTTGGGAAGCAATCCCATGCCAACTTTTGCGGATGGTGCAGAGCTGGCTTCCGCTCCCCTACTTGACTGTTGACATGGAAATGCAAACCTGCCTCAACATCAGTGAAAACTCTCCAAGAAGCTCAAATGAACCCTTCCAACACCGCCAGGTTCCATGGGAACACTAGCAACGATGTTCTCCACCAGTACTCGGGTTTAGGTTGTGGCCCCCCTTATTTCAATTCATTCCCCTCTCCTCAGTGTGGCATATTTGCCCCAAGGTCGGCCCACCTCAAAATAAAATTATAAGTGGTTTAAATCCCTATTTGTTGGATTTTTAGGACTTAATACACCAGCGAGCTTAAAACCCCCAAAATTCAACACTGTGGGATACTCACTGGCTAATACATAGTATTCCTCACCAAGCTTGCTGCTGACTGCACCCTTACCTTCCTCCAAGGTCTGTTTAGCGAAAAGTTCATCAGTTATTTACTCCACTTTGACTAGATAGCATTAATACCATGCATCTCTCACCTCCTGCCTAAGCTCTTCAAATTCATTTTGTAATTCGCAGCTGACTTCCTGCTCTATGTTCAGTTTACGCTCCATGTTTTGAAGCTGTAAGAGGACATTCTCTAATGTGCACTGCATTCTCATGTTCTGTCATCTAGTGTCACACACTTATAAGTTTGTTTCGTCCACTTGATTGATTAGAGTGGATTGTTTTTGCACCAGCTCCTCACTAGACCATCAAAGGTTATCCAAGCATACTTGCATATCAGCGTACTCCACCATATCAATGAATGGAAGAGTAATGGCTCAGCCCTGAGACGCCTGACTGGAACTATCCAACTGATTAATATGACCTAACAATTGGCTGTATTTTGAGGTCGCCAAGGAAGAGCTTGTTCTATAGTAAGCCAACTGCTAGTTACTACACTCAGTATGAAGATGACTAAATTCAAGTGCCACGGTGTCAGCATGATCATTCATCCGCCATTCTAATAGGGTTACCTAATCCCTCATCTGAGCCACTGCCATATCAATTCCTTTCATTTATTAAGACATTTCAACCATAAAGCGCTCAGTGTTACTACCCAGCCTCATGACATACTGTACCCATTCACCTGAAAGCCCATGCCTATCTAACAATTTCTCCTTTATCTCGAGGTAACTCATGATTCAAATGTGGAAATAATTTATCCAGGCAATGGTGGATGTCCATGACATGACTGTTTAAATGCATGAGAGCCCCCTGAATTACTGAAAAAATGTGGTCAAGCCATTTAAGTAAGAGGCGAGTGACATTCTGTTGCGTTTGGATGAAACGCATGACATCGCCAAACAATGTTATATCAGGCCAACACACGCAGTAGTTGAAAGATTGAAGGCTGAACGTATGCCATCTGGTATACCTCAGCTCCATGGGAGCTAATCCAGTGAGGCAACCTCATTGTGGTAACTTCAAGGTAAGACATATCTAACTATAGCAGGCTTCTTGGTCACGTTGGTTATAAAACAGACTCAGGGCATGTTCCCCCACATCTTATTTGTAGAGGCGGTAACCCCACAAGAGCCACTCCATGATACCCCACAGTTGCTGAAATAAAACATTAGTGGACCTGCCTTATTGATCTGACTCTAATGCGGGGCAAGCTGCTAACTGAAGTTCCATACTGGTTTCCTCATCTTCTGGTTCCATCACTGTAGCTAGTGCTCGTTCCTTTGTTAGATGTCTCCATTGATTCCCTGGAGTATTGGTTGTGAAACCCTATTAAATTCTGACATAATGAGTGAAGGCTCATCATGATGCCATAGTTGCCGTTGTACTACAGTTGACCAGTGGCCCCTGTAGTGGGCCCTACTGTTAACTTCTGGTGTTATGGGTTAGATCCTATAAGTTGGTTGCACAAGTGTAACACCACTGAGCAACGGACAGATGATATGAAGATTGCCAAACCTTAGTTACTTTCAATGATATATAAATATGAAGCTATCACTCCAACAGACACTACTTTATTATATAAAATCGCAGACTACTTCTTCTACTTCCTTCTTTGTTTCACTTTAAAAACCTCCTTACTCCATTATCTCATTAAGCTATTAATATTCAATTGTCTCAGTCAATTTTGACCCATCCGCTTAGTAACTCTCTATTCCCTATAATTTTAGTGTCTTCATCCCATCATCAAGGCTTTGGCAGAATTCCCTCGCTGTGCCAAACTATTAGTACTTCAATTGATTCGCTTCACTTGACATAATCTTCAACTCAATCTTGAGGCTCGCCTCAACTCATAAAAATGATCTGCTAGATATATGGCTTATTGTCCAGCCATATCAATTTCTTGAAAACCATTAGGGATGAGCTCCAAAGAAAACACTACTCGAATTAGTTATTGGATCTTTTCCATTAGTTAAATACAACTAGACTTTAGTCGGCAACCATCACTTAGATATCATATTGTAACTACAAATCATCAAATTGAATAAATTGGTCAATGGGTTGGATAATGTGGTCAACTGAAATTACAACATATCCCCCACTTGACCAGATTATGCAGCAGAAGATAACACCCTTGGTTAGGATGCTGCATCAGACCATGATCATTTTTAGCCATCATATCTCTTTGGCCTCAATGGAGTTTGGCTCTTTATGAACTCTATGCCCTCATGCTTTGCTTGGCTTTGCAACTCCTTGTCCTTTATTATGACCCACTGTCGCCTCTTCTTGAGCACAGTTTCCACAACATCATGCTGCACCAGTACCATATAGGGATTAATTGCTAAGAGATGAACTGGTTCATCTGTATAAACCACAGGATGGTTCTAATAGAGTCTTGCCATTCAACCTGTATAAACCCCTGGACCGGTTTTTGTGAATTCCTCAGTCAACCTGTAATAACCCCAGAATGGGTTTCAATGACCCCTCGTCATTTTCAGGATCTTCTCAGCTGGCCTTTCTGAGTCCTGCACCATTGCCTTGGGGCTACTCACAACAGTCCCAGTTTCAACCTGAGCTGGTCCTTTCATCAACTTGTTAATAGGGGCTATTCCAGTTATCCAGTTTCAGCCCATCCTGGTCCTTCCAATACTGCAGGACTCATGCCTGTCATGGTCTTCCCCTTCCTCCACACTTAGTAGGTGGGAATATTGGCATATGCATCACCATGCAAAGATTAAAAATCATTTTTTATAATATATATTTATTTTATCTAACTTTTAAATTTTTATCTTCTTTATCTTTTTATGTATTATATTTTTTAAGTACAATATTTTAAGTAGGACACTTAGACTCTTTTGGTTATTTGACTATATTTGCAATACTTAATCATATAAGCATCTTCTACTAACTTGGCAATAATTTTGAACAGTCATCTATTGGGCGTTAACTTGTCTTTTCTCCAAAACCCATGGGTATTTCAATAGGCTACCTTATCACTCACATGGTATTCTTTCAACGCAGGCTAATTATGTCGCTCATTTTCTTTGCATTGATCTTCCTCTTCATCTTCATTTCAAATGCCTGAGATTGTAATTCAATCAGGATTTTGAACATCTAGATAGCTATTGTTTGGCGCTCATCCCAGAAGCTGGCTCCACAGCAGAATAAGATATGGAAAAATGCGGCCTTTTGCCCATATAAAAGTTCAAACGGCGTTTTTCTTGTCACCAAATGGTAGCTGATACTGTAAGAAAATTTGACTAAACTCAGATATGCTCCACAAGCGAAAGTCTTCCCTGCAACCAATTTTCAAAACGTTGAGGTTAAAGTTGCGTTCACTCTCTCCACCATTCCACTTGTTTTTGGCTAATAGTAAACAGACACAACTCCTTGTATTACAAATTATTTCGTTTATCCTGGGAATCACATATGACATAAAATTAGTCCCATTGTCACTGAGTATAAAACGAGGACACCCATGCCAATAGATCAGCTGATTCAATATAAACTTCGCCATACTCATTGCATCCACTCTACTTAGGTCTTTCATTTCAACCCATCAGGTGAGATGGTCTATAGCAACATTATGTACTTCACGCCTCCAGTGCTGAAACTCAATCCCATATCGTCCATGGACACTATGTGGCATGAAAAACCAGGGAGTACTAGCCAGTACCCCACAACGTTCTTGTGCGCCTTGTGAAGTTGGTACTCCACACAAAAGGCTAGATAGTCCATGACATTGTAGTTGATCAATTAACAGTGATAGTACTGGCAAATATGATCAACTGCTTTTTTGGCCACCGTGGCTTATGACCTTATGATTGGCTCAAATAATTTCTGAACGTTATGTTGGTTTAGGAAATAGGAAACCGTTCTAATTTGGTTGTTTTATATAATTGATTGTTCTTGCATTTAGTATTCTCCATTGCCTTTTGTAGCACGTTCCTAATTTTTATGGCTCATCTCAATGTCTCCTCTGATCATCCTCTTAAATAGAGCATCAGCCTGATGATAAATCCCATAAACAAATGGCAATCAAGACAGTTAGTTGGCATTCTGATGCGCCACTCCTGCCCTGTAAATATTTTGAAGTCATATGATTGAAGCTTAAATCCCAGCATGCCAGTCAGCCCTCTGGTTCCTTTGGATTGTGAAGCTAACGCAGGGATAGGTGGTCAAATACAGCTTTAAAGTGCATCCAATGTATGTAGACTTAAAATTGTTTACAGGCATGTATTTTCACTAAGCACTCTTGCTCTGTTACCGTACAGTTTCTTTCAACTGGCATCAGGATTCTTCTCACATACACTACTGGATGTTCCTCTTCATTATCATCCATTTGACTTATAATGGCTCCAATTGCCATTAATAAGGCATCTGCTTGAACTATGAATTCTTGATTCTAATTTGGGTATTTCAACATTGGGATGCTCATGAGATAGCTAAAGCTTTTATTGACTGACTTCTGTGCCTCATTGTTCCACACGAATCCATTTTTCAGATCCTTGAGTAGGTGAAATAGAGGCTCAGAAATTCCAGCAAAATCTTTAATGAACTGGTGATAGTATCCAACCATCCTCAGATAGACTTTTATATCCTAAATACTTTTTGGGATTGGCATCCATTCAATAGCTTCTATCTTCATGGGTTGTGACTGTAATCCATTAGAATTTATGATAAACCCTAATTATTTGAGCTCGTTTTAGAAAAAATGGCATTTTTGGCTTAATTTTTAGATTTGCCATTGTAAACCACTTAAAAACTTCCTCCAGGCGCTTTAAGTGATTGGTGAAGGTCCTGCTAAAGAAGTTTATATCATCTTTATATACCAGCATGCAGGTTAACTTCAAGTCACTGAGTATCGAATCCATAGCCTGCTGGAAGGTTGCTGGAGTTTTGCATAACTCTTGGGGCATTCTAGCTAGCTGATAAACCCTTGCGCGGTGATTATTGCATTTTTTCCTGATCCTCTTTTGGAAAATCGATTTGTCAATAGCCTAAAATCAGGTCCATAGCCAAAAGTACTTTACCTCCCCCAGGAGATCAAGCACATTGTCAATTCAGGGCAAGGGATATAAGTCTTTCTTAGTGATCTTATTTAATTGGCAATAATCAATCACTACTTAATTTGATCCGTCCTTCTTTTTCACCAAAAGGATTGGACTCAATGAGCTCAATGATGGAACAGATACCCATGCTTTACTAGTTTGCTGATTTTATTGCTGACCTCAGCTTCAGCAACTCTTGACCTTTGGACAGGTCTCATTCTTATCAGTGGGGTATTACCCAATATTGACTATATGGAGTACATTTTTTGCACATCTCAAGTCATGATTATTCTGAGCAAATATCTCCCGATTCTTTCAAATAATTGGAGCACATCCTCTTACTGATTATTAGTTAAATTGGCTAGATGCTCACAATCTACTAATACATTGACACATTTGACAGTTTATGCTGGAAATCCCATTTTAGAAACAATCCAAAATCATGAAAGGCACTAAGTTCCATCATCAGGAGCAGGTGTAGAAATGCAATGATCTAATTCTTTTCAATTTTCATCAGCTTTTCTACTAGATTGGCTAAGAGCACGCGTATCTCCCTGTGACCAGGCATAAACATCCCTGGCGCCACCAACGGTTCACTTTTGATTTTATATGGACTAACAGTTTCCCAATAAGATGTTATGGGAGTTCAATCATTAACCCGGTGTCAAATATGATTTGAACTCCTGGAAGAATAGTGTTCATTGAATTTTTCATTAAAGGTATTTCACAATTCTCCATAATTTCCATCAGCATTGTTTTCCATTTTTGTCCAACTAATTTATAGTGAATGGGTATAATACTATCACTATAATTAGGTTGAAAAAACATATCTCTTCATCAGCAGGATCTCTCGCTTCTGCTGGTACACCAAAGACAACGTCTGACCTAATATTGTCAGTCTCAGGAGAGTGTCTATAGCTATCCAGTTATCAACGTGGTGGTGCACGGTGCAAAGGATCAACGCAAGGGAACTAGTCGTCAGTATTAAATGAAAGATAGCCCCGCAGAGGGTTCTTGATCTAAAGTGACATAGGGCGAGGGTGGTTAACATGGAAAAATTAATATAGATCAAACAAACTACAAGACTTGGCTGTTCCCTAAAAGAGGCTTCATAACCAAGCTTTTAACAGAGCTAGAGTGCACAAGTGTCTCAGTCTGGAGGGACCCTGGGCGGCCAAGCGGTGTCCCGGCTGCTTTTGTAACTTTAAGGCAAATAAATTGGCTAATATTATATGAGACCTACTTGAAGAGGTCTGCCCACAGGTTTTCCCAAGTCAACCTAAGAAAAATGGAAAACTAACAAGGGGTTTATAAAAGAAAAGATGACTGACGATAAAGGTTGGTCTTGAGCAAACATATTTAAGCCAACTTGGGGAAAATATTAATCAGAGAAAGTGGTACTAAGCCCTGGTACACCAATAAGTGCATGCTTCCATCTGACTGGGTAACATAATTTGAAATCAACTGAACTTGAGTGATCAATTGAAGTTGAGCCTGACCTGAGTTAAAGATTTCAGAAATTGAATGGGTTTCAAAACCCCGCTCACCAATTAACTTTATTGAGTTGTCATAATTTAGGTGGTAGCATGTTCGTTTTAACGCTACAACCATTATACAAAACTGGCAGGTTGCACTTCCTCTGAACCAGCCTGGGCATACCTGGTTTGTAGCCAGCGTTGGTCCAATGTGTACTCAAGTCAAGAAGGTCCTGAAGCTTAACCTTCTTGGACTCTTGGCACCCAGCCTTGTCCTGGAAATTGACCCCTTCAATATAGTCATGTGAACATGACAGTCAGGTTGCTTCTTAAAAGTTGCATTTCACACCATACTTCCTCAGGAACTACGTCCTGATAAGTATATCATAATTCAGATTTGCCGGCACTTTAGCAGGAGCTGACACCACCAGCAATCCAAACTGAAGTGGTAGCGCATTATAGGCTCCACATGAGATGGAGTTTGTGGTCTAGCCATTCCATACTCTTTTCAATGCTCCAAATCTGGCGAGATCTTCATGCGTTTTAATAATTTGGTAGAAAAGATGTTGATTGGCGCTCAACTATTAATTATTGCTTGTGCTCTTATCCTACTGACTAGAATATTAGCATATGTGTCAGAATTCGAGATAATGAATGAATCAAATTCCCCACTTCTGGATTGAGCTATACTGAATCAGTTCCCAAACCTATGCAAGCAAAATTAGCTTCAGGAACTTCCTCCCAATTCCTGAGTCACGTGGGGTGGCGATTCCACCAATTTAGTCAGGTGGACGGCCCAATCCATTGAGGATGCCCATGAGGCGGCCAATCCAGAAGATCAGGAAAGATTCTGAATGGATGGGGAACTGACAATCCCTGATGCACCATGTCCCCACTCATCCTATAAATATCAAATCCTTTTAAATTTAATAAAACATTGAGTATTCTAACCCTTTTTTTGTTTCCTTCTCGGCGCCTTTTCCAAATTTCAAGCTTTGAGCCACACTTGAACCTCAGCGACAGTCTAAAGAACTGTATTGCCAACAAATGTGGTGCTCACTACAGGGGGCTCCAAGCTGTTCTAAGTGAAAACTTCTATCAAAACAATTGGAAAATACTAGCTGCTCTGAAGACCAATCAGCTGTTCAGTTGAGAAGCGCTGCTGAATGGGTTAGTATCTTGCGATATGCAACACCACCCTTGTATCCTAAGAGGTTAGAATTCTGGGTCACATTCTAACTCTCTCTGCCCTCTCTTGATGGGAGCCAATACCAACTTCAGTACAAAAACCTTAACTATGTCATCCAACAATTAATAAATGGCATCTACTCTGTGGGCGCCTGCTCCAGCCGCTCATGTGCCTCTTCCATACCTTCCACCATGCGGGACCTCTATGACTTAGCCCAGCTGCCAGCAGGAGAACTTGCCCTGGGACCCAAATGCTAACTTTGCAACTTTGTCCACCCAGGTATCCATCACCTACTACAAATGGTTGGGTTACAACATCAAGAAGTTTCCTGACAACTGGGGCTCACCCAAACCTTACACTCACACATCATTGACTTCTACAACGCTGCCTCCTCCTTTATGCACGATAACTGTATAGCCATTATTGATAACTGACAATTGATCAATTGAGGTACGAGATCATATTGTGATATTAGACAGCGGAATCTCTGGCTACCTTGGAGACCAGATGCATCAAAACGGTAAGCTTCTTGAGGCAACTTGGAATCAGTGTCTCCTCCAGGTCAAAGAACTGGTATGAGCCCTGCAACGGCACTATTTGGAGCTGGAAGCTCATGACTACCCTTTATGAGTACAGGACCTGGGGGACCAGAGGGACCCATGGCGGAGGGATGTGATAACATCCCTGGCTGCCCTACATGATCAAACCCAACATGTAGCGCAGGGATGCAGACTCTAGTAAGGTGGAGTCCCCCTCAACCATAGGGTCTCCATTGAGGCACTGTCAGATGAAATGAACTACTTCGGTGCTTTTTCAAGCTTATGGACGCCCACATCTCTCAGCTTGAACAAACTTTTCAAGGGTTCAGAATTCGTTTGACTACCCTCAAGGGCCAGCTTTACCTTCAGAGCAAAGAAAACCAATCCCTAAAGGGGCAGATGGCAACTAAGGCTTCTGTTTCCTCCCTCAACCAAAATTGAAATTACATCCAAGAAAATCTTGAAGGCCTGTGGTGACGGCTAGACCAGCAGGCCCCCCACAACTATGCAGAGATTGAGATCTTGTAGCTGTTGCCATCCCTGGCGTTAACACTCTCTCCACTCCTATTGTAACTAACTTTAAACCTAATTTTAAGGAAAGGTTCACCCCGGAGAGGAAAGCATTGCCTCCTTCCTGTATGCATATGAGAGTTCCATGGGGGAGGCCACTAATTAGAAGAAGGTGAAGCATATCCACTCTTGCCTAGACAGCACCGGCTGGGAAATCATGACCCCATTTGAAGGAGTGCAACACCCAAAGTTAGGTCCATACAGCCTTGATCCAAGAGTTAGGCATCACTCAAACCCTGGTGTAAAAACTTACTTAAGATTGATTATCAGCTGTCAACCCAGTAACCTTTTTACTGCACAGGTTCAATTTCCTCGTGCACTTTGTTGCATTGTATATAATGTATTAATCGATAATAGTATGGAGACCATTATCTGTAGTTGAGATTGAACTATTAAATGGCCCAACGCTTGGCCAGTATTTCCAATTAAATACTCTTGAAGTCGTACTTGTAGGGATTCATTCCCTATACTCATGTCCACCTGAACTTTATTAAGATATCCCAATGACAGTCTCTCTTGGCCCAACACACAGTTGGAAGCTATCCCCAATTGTAGTTACTTTGTCTCTAAATCCCCGCTCAGATCTTTACTCTTCTCTCAGAGAGTCTTCCAATTATTGCCTTCTGCAATAATATCCTTGAGATAGAATGACACAATAGAAGCTGATAGTTTAACTATACACTGAATTATTAATATTACTGTAAAGTACTTGTTCTCTTAAAACTAGGTTTTTTATTCTAAGGTTTTTTATTATAGTAAATCCTAGGGAATCATATAGTAGGGGATTCAGCTGTCTAACCCTTGGTTGACACCTCTTCTGATTAAATGGCAGCTGTTGCCATTAAATCATTCTTCCTCATCTCAGCAGTGATGGTCTTCCCCATCCTGGCTAGGATTCCATCATTGGACATCCTCAAGACCCCAAATGGAAAGATCCAAAAAATGTGTCCCCAACGTTTTCCTCTCAATCCAAGTGAACCAACCATAATTGGCTAGCGAACTACTTAGGTAATGGGACTTATTACCCATTATGGCAGGTCACTTCACCAACCAATCAATTTGCTAGGTGCAGGCGGCATCACTCACCTCGCAACTAGATATTCATTCCCAATCAGTTGGTAATGAAACCTGAGCGATCCCAATTGGTACACGTGATAGTTAATCACTATCAGATTTTCCTATTTTGTCAGCCACTCTGCCCAATGAGATCTTAGGTATTCATCCAGATTGATCCCCAATGGATACAACCAGGTGAATATCCCAAAACTTCCTGAACGTAGTTCCTCCAAAACTCGGGCCAACCAATTTCCAATTCACTTCGCCTTAGGGAATTTTCCCCTAGTAGTACCAGGTAATCTAGCAGGCTGGGAATATGGGCAAAAATCCCAGCACATCCCCACTCTTGCCTAGATTTCCATCGAGAAAAGGACTGGGGAATGTGAATACCGCTTCAGACAACTGGTCAAATACTTCATTGGTTCAAGCGGAGTATACTCATCAATACTCAACGCTGCTTGGGACGACCTTTGGCATATGGTGTTCTTCCTCTTCCTCCTCACTACCGCCTTATCAGAGCGCGGTCCCCACGACCTTCTGTCATGCTGGGCTGATTGATTTACTTGTGACAATACTAATCCTGGGATCCAGTTTTCTCCCCATCAGGGTATATGACCCACTGCCATATTCAGGATTCTTGGTCCAGCGTCCTTGATTTCCTGATTTTCTCCTCATCCTAGACAGGAGACTCTTGCCATTGATGTTTGTTTTGCAGCTTAATTAAAAAAGTTATTTCTTATTCGCCCTTGTTATTTCGCTCATAACCTCTTGGCTGTAAGTCATTTCTAATTCTTCCCTTGGAGAGCTTATCTCATTAATTTTGAGATTAATTTCCCTTAAATTGGAGCTTAATGGATTATAGAGTGCATAATGTTAACTTCTATATAAGTCCAACATCCCCTCTCTCATCCAGATCATATGCCAAATTCCGAGTCTCACTACCAGCAGCTCCTCAATAGTCTTTCTGATCCATACCTCTGTCTCTTCCAGCAGATGAGTCAGGATGCTTGCTGGAACCTCTTTTATGGTCCTTCCAGGACTCATACGCTTAGTCTGGTGCAAGCGGCTAGTCCTTCTGTCAAATTACCAGAAATGGTAACTAATCCCTCCAAAACCAGGCTGGCCATCATTTCAAACAACTCTCAGCTGACTCTTCCTCTGCAGTCAATTCCAGAGTTGGACTTTGAAACCCTCCTGGATTTGGCTCCTTTTGCTGAGGCTCCAAACATCATCATAGAGGCTCCAGAGATTATGCTGGCTGCTCTGGATCGACCATTTCTGGCTGGGTCAGACCTGCTCCCTGAGTTCCTCTTCCAACTGAGTCAATTTTACAAACCCGCTGTTCTGGTCTCTGAGCTCTCAATTGGTAACAGCATGCACTTCAAGCTCCCCTACGCTGAACTCTGGGCCCAAGTCACCAAGGCTTTGGCAACAGCGCCGAATACTCTGATATTGACAACCTTCTAGATTGGGATACTGCCGCTTATGCTCTTTGCTTTGCTGGCCAAGTTCTTCAAAGTTGGTCTACGAAGCTTCCAGCCTTGCCTGGTTTCCACTGGTCATTCAGCTTTAGCTTCTGCAAAGCCCATAGTCGCCACTTGCAGGATGCAATCCGCTCTCTGCACAACTATATCTTCTCTGGAGCTTCCAATTGGTATCTTCCTCTGGTGGCGTTGATAGGGGGCATGATTTGGCAACCCCCATCAAGTATTCCTTATTTGTTGCCGGCCCACATGTCTGGTGTCCTTGATAAAGCCCGTTAGCAGGCGCTCAGGACTAATCTTTTGGATCTTGTGCCATATTGGGATTACTCGGGGTTATTCACCAATTGCCTCTTTTTATACTGCTGCTTTCCTCCCCGCTCTGAGGTTTCTCAATTGGCATCTTCTTTTTTAAATTTATTGCGGGGAAGGCCGACCATGGGATGGACACTTCCAAATATGACTCAGGACAGATAAACTTAGTACCAGGGGAGGCACCCCAGAGAAGCGATGCTATCTCTTGTTGCCAGCGGGAACGCCACTTATGGGGAGGGGGAGGGAACGTGTGAAGGGGCCGTAGCCACTATTGAGCACGTGTGGAGGAAGGGGTCTGATTTGATGAACCAGACTGTGAACCAGGAGGAGAACAGCTGTCGGCGACGCGGTGGGAGATATCCAAACATCCACACTTGAAAGTGGTCCACCAAATGAGACCGGAATCTGTGGACAGTTTCTGGGAGGGTGGGGGTGGAGCCTGCAATGGCATCTAAGACAATCGTGTGGATGGTCCACATGGCGATTGCAACCACCAGAGCATGGAGGGAGGGTGGAAGGGAGGAGGCCATTGATAGAGCAAACATATCTCTTGACATACTGAAGGGATGCGTTTGATCCTGGCCCAGCAGACGTTGAACTTCGCGCCATATCACTTTAGAGGTGGGGCACTTCTCCAGGCGGTGGAACAGCGTTCCATACTGGCCGCACACGACACAGGATGAGTGTAAAGCGTTAGAGCGCTCAGCTGTATGATACACCCGCCTCAGGCAGCGCCACACATGGGAGCGGACTTGAGGCTGCAACAGAGGGTGATGTACATATTTCCAGATTGTTTTTTGGGTCTCAATGGAATAAGGGATGTCCATCATGTCCAGGTAGTCCACCCTGGGTAGGACATGGGGCCGAATGGGGATCACGCCATCATGGATGGGTAGCCCTTGTACCTCTTGTGTGAACTGAGGAGAGGGGCGGCCTCTTTAGTTGTATGTCCACTAATATGAATTCTCCACTCTGCGCTCCGCATGGAGAGTAGGATTCGTTTGTAGTGGGTTTTTGTCCCGTGAGGACCTGTGGCCAATGTGTGTGATGCGAGGTATTTCATCAGGGAGTGGGGGTTCGATGGATTGTTGAGGCCCAAGGCTCAGGAGAAGTTGGAGCGGGCTGCGCGGGACCAGTGTTGGGATGAGAGTGTAGGAGCGGTGACAGCCGCAATCCAGGTGCCCAGGATCTTGGCAGCATGGGCTTTGAAGTCAAGCAGGCCCATGCCACCATGATGATGAGGGCCAAACATGACCTCTAGCTGTACTGGTGGAGGGCGGCCTGATTAAAGCCATCCTTGCAGCAAGGCATACAAGGATTTGAAGAAGCTTGGAGAGAAGGGGATGGCGTGGGCTCCGAACCAGACTTTGGGTAGGAGCATAGAGTTGGTTAAAACAACCCTGCCAGTAAGGGAAGTAGGGTGCGCTCTGAGAGAGGCGATTCGCTTCATCACGTTGTCCAGAATATGGCACTCCATTACTGCTGACGCGTATCCACCTGCCTCCATCCACATGCCCAGATGGCGCACCAGTCCTGTGGTAGGACGTGGCACGAAGGGGAGCACCAGTGGAGCGATGTGTGTTGAGTTAGTAAGGCGTGGACGTGGGCGAGCAGATGGCCAGGTTGGGAACTAATTGCTGGGTCCCAGCAGTTTTGAAACCAACCAAGGAGGATGATTTCGGTTTTGGAGGCGTTCAGTGCCACGTTGCTTACCCGGGAATATTCCTGGATGAGAGCTTCAAGCGCGCGTGCATCTTGATTATTAGACACCCCAACCACACAATCGTCTGCAAACGCCAATATCTTGACTGGGGCTTGGCCTGGCACATGGACCCCAGTGAGTTGGGCATTCACATTTCGCAGTAGTGGGTCAAGGCTGAAGTTGTATAAGAGTGGGCTGAGGGGGTCCCCTTGTCGCAAGCCCCTTTGAGGGCGGACTACTTCCGTTAGGAAGCCAGGGCCACGCACTGCCATTGTTGCAGATTCCGTGAGCAGCATCACCCAGTTGATGAAGCGAGGGGGTATGCGGAATTGATGGAGGCAGGCCCTTAGGTATTCCCAGTTTACTCTATCATAGGCCTTATGTTGGTCCAAGAATACAAGTGCCCCAGAGGCTGTGGACTGACATACATTAGCCACAGAGTGCACGTTATCCCAAATCGACCTTCTGGGGATGAAACTGAATTGTTCTGGGGAGATGGTGGCAGATGCTACAGTCCCTAATCAATTAGCCATAATTTTTGTTAAAATTTTGGTGTCTGTGTTTGTTAGAGAAATGGGGCGCCAGTTGGCTAAGTCAAGCTTATCCCCTTTCTTGAATAGTGTGACAGTAAAGGCCTCATGTCCTCCTGGTAGGAGGCGCGTTTCCAACAGGCTTTGGTTATGTGAGGCAAGCAGAAGTGGGGATATATATTTGAAATATTTTTTGTAGAACTCATATGGAATGCCATCTGGGCCTGGGCATTTTTGGTTTGGCGCACCACGAATGGCTGTCCATAATTTGTTTATAGTAATTAAATTCATTATTTATGGGTATCAGAAAATGGTGCGGATATGAGCTTGGTTAAGAAATTCCGCCACTTCAGCCAGCTGAATTGGTTCAGCTTGGTACAACTTGGAGTAATATTTTTGCATTTCGATTGCCACTTCAGTCAGTGTATCTGCAATAGAATTATCTGATCTTTGTACCTGTGTGCAGGCCACGCTCTGGTGTGGTGCGAAATTTTTTTTAAAGAAATATGTGGTGCACTTGTCAACTTTTGTGATGTGTGTGGCCCTGTATTGAACACAAACCTGATGTTTGTGTTGCCTTTCAAGTGCGTTGAGGTGGGTGGCTGCCTCCACCCACTTCTGGCCCCATGCAGAGCTGTATCCTGTAGCTGGAATGTTGGACTCCAATTGTGCCAATTCTGCCAGAGCGTGCGAGATAACCACCAATGTGGCTCATGAGCGTCTGGAGGAGAGATGGCGAGAGTGGCAGATGTTGTCCTCTTTGAAAGTTGCCCATGTGGAAATGGGGTCCGCGCAAAACGGTGCAACAAACTTTTTTGCCAAAGTTTCCTCTTCCACCCACGTGGAAAATCCTGGCAACGCGAGCTCAGGGGGCGGATTTTGCACCAATGTGGGGCCTTAGCAACTATGACAGGTAGGTGGTAGGTTATTGAGACCAGTCAGTGGTCGGAGAATTCCATTTTTGTTGTTTTGAAGTGGGAGATGTGGGGTTGGAATTTCGCCGGCGTTAATGTAAGGTTGATGCAGGTCATGGACCTTAATTGGCCATTGTGGATGTGGGGATGCATCATTTTTTTGAGCAGCAGGGCATGTTGCGGCAGCGCATCCATTAACCCAAGGGTGGCCTTTAGAACGCGTAGTTCTACATGACCCTGTGGGGCGTGGGGTATGGGAGGCCACCGGTCCGTTGGTGAGGTTAGCCAACAGTTCATGTCTCCGACTAGGAAAGAATCAGGGGGTAGCAGGAGGGATTTGACCAATGAGAAAAATTCCTGATGCTCGTGTGCACCGTTTGGGGCATAGATGTTGATGATTGCATGTGCTACATTGGCCCATGAGAAGGTGACGATGAGCACTCAGCCATTTAGGAATGTTTCTGAGGATACGAATTTGAAAAAATTATTTTTCTGAATTAGCACCCCACAGTGCTTCGACCAAAAGGATAGGGATGGGAGGAGCATTGTTTTCCAAGTTTCCTCAGAACTTGTGGACAGTGGGACTCCTGGATGGCCAGGATATCCACGGGTAAATTGTGTTGTAAAAAACTCAGTTTCCTAGCCCAGGATGGGGAGGCCTTGAGTCCAGCGATAATTAACGTCCCTAAAGTGAAGGTTTCCCCCATCGCACCTTAGGTGCAAGGGGGTGGCCCCCGGGCCCACCAGCCTCTTCTAGGTCCCCACGGGCTTTTATAGCAGTGCAGGTATTAGCAGCAACGCTATCAGAGTTTTTGTTGATTTTTGCAGAAAGAGTTGCATTGGCTTTGGCCTTTGCTTTTTGTTTTCCCGACGTCGGACGAATTTTTTGTGGTGTGGATGAGTTTGGTGCACTGTTGAGTGGGTCAAAAAAATTTTTTCAGTTGGGATAGGTCCCAAGTCAGTTTTGACCAGAGCTTGGGTGCAACGATTGGGTGAGCTAAAGTCTCCCATCAGATCCTCAGATTGAGTGGCCCACTTGGCATGGGCTTCCCAATCTGATTGGTTGATGGATTCCCGTTTTGCTTCCACCACAAAGGTTTCCATGTCCTCCTGGCGTTGTAAGTGTGAGATAGCGGTGGTGGCCTTGGCCATTTCCTTGGCCGTGGCCCTATGGGCCTGCTTGGCCTTCTTCCGTTCTTGTGGGGAGATAGGCTTTACCAATAGGTAGCAGCCTTGTGCTCCCCACGGGAAAGCCTCCTTGGTGCTTGCAGTTGGTTTGTAGTGCGCTTCTCCATTGGCCATGGCTGCTGAGGGGTGCTCTTGGAATGTGACGCCCTCCTTGATGGGGCATGCATGCGCCTTATGGCTGAACGCGTCACAGTGGGTGCAAATGGGGGGCGCGCTGTCCACGGTCGCCTGGAATGGGTGGGTGGTATGCCCTGCAATATCAATAAAGGTGGAGTGCGGGATCTGGGTTAGGTCCTTTGTGATCTCCTCAGTTGGGGTCAGAACTGCAATGGCTTTGCCAGTGCACAGGTGTGGCATCAGCGTGAAGCGTTGCATTTTGAATGATTGTATTTCGCCATATATGGTGAGACCATCTTTCAGGTATTGTTCCAAAATGTCACGTTTTACCGTAGTAGGCAAAAAGTCAAATGTGAGGAAAATTTGGTTTGATTTTATCCATCTGGTGCATTTGGTTTTGATGACCCATTGCCCTTCGGGGAGGTCGACCACTATGCGCACCTCTGCAGCCTCATCTGCTGCTTTTTTGCTTTCAAAACCTAGGTCCAGCCAACTGCATGACATGGAGTGAGGTGCAACGTACACTGCGGTTGGGAAAATTTGTGTACATCTTCACAAAATTTTTCCCATAAGGCCATTTTTTGGATGTCCAGATACATGCAGACTCTGAATTCCACTGACAAAAGTGGTTGGGAGTGTGGCGTGTTGATGTACTAGTTGCATCATGCTTGCCATACGAGTATCTCCAGGGAAATCGTGACCACCAGTTTTTTAAGATTTTTTCTATTCCGCCGGATTCTCCAGGGCATTTTTGAACGTTGGAGGCCGCAGGCCTTCCATCTGCTCCTCTTACCTTGCTTGCCCAACTGCTCCCTGACATGGGCGCAGACTAATCTCCTCTGTGAGATTATCAAACTAGATTCAGTCTTGAATTAGATAGGTTGCAAAAGTGTTTGCAACGAGAAAGAAAAGTTTCAATCGGCATCTTCTGACATCTCAATTTCACTTCCCCTAGTCACTTTTTCTCAGGGCTCAGAATCCACTCAACGAACTTGGTTTAGTGTAGGTCTTGTTCTCACTAACGTCTAATTGCATATCTATTTTGATGGGCTGTTTATTCCTACCATGATCCATCCTCCCTCCCCAGGAGGTGACATAGGTGGAATCATCCCTGTACCAAGGACAATCAATAAAAATAAAAAACATAAAAATATATCAGCTTTTTTACTATGCGGTTTAAAATCTTTTTTGAATATTTTTTAAACATTTTTTATCTTTATTCTTCTTTTTAGTATGGGACTTGACCTTGTTTTGGTTCAGAGGTCCATCTTTTCCCCCAAACTGGGTCCTAGGTACTTAAACCTACCAGTTTCCATGGTTCAGAGGTCCTTTTTTCGGACTTAGCCATCTAGATTGGTTCAGAGGTCCTTTTTTCAGACTTGACCTAATCATCAGGACATGACCAACTTAATGGTTCATTGGTCCTTTGGGAACCCTTTTTATTTTTTCCTCAATCCAACGCTTTAGATACTTATCCTGGACTCAATTTACAACTCTTCCATCCAAGAGATTCTTGATGGAGTAAGCATTAGTTACCATCTTAGAGATTACTTTGAACGGACCTAACCACAACACATCTAATTTGTTTCTTCATCTGAAACCATGCGTATCACAATATGTGAATCTTTCCCCTATTCAATAATCTTCTAAGGCCGGTTGGTTTTTGTCATCTGTCCATTTCACTCATATCCTTTTCTTCAAGGTTGTATTAAATGCTAGCAATTGAGTATTGATCAGGATACTCATCAGTCAGTTGGTTCAAATATTGCTCAGTTCTCATCCTCGACGTAGGTCCCACCACCAAATATAAAATAGGTGGCAACGCGGCCTTTCTTCCATATAATAATTAAAATGACATCTTTCCCATCGCCATATGATGAATAATGTTGTAGGCGAATGTCATTGAACTCAGGTACATTCCCCACATGGAAGTTCTCCCTAAAACTAGCTTCCTCAGCATCGTGGCCAGCATCCCAATGACCCATTCTACCAGTCTGTTCATCTCCATCTGGTATGGTACTGACATGACTCTTCGGATCCCCATTATTTCATTTAGCCTTGGGATCACATGAGATGTAAAGTTGGTCTCATTGTCACTCAGCAGGACTTGCGGAAATCCATGCCAGTATACTGCTTGATCAAGGATGAATCTTGCAGTACTAGTAGTGTCTACTCTGGTTAGGAGCCTTCGTTTCAACCCATCTTGTCAGATGGTCGATGGAAACTATGATGTACTTGACTCCCCCTGTGCTCATTGCCAGCGGTCCCATCACATTGATGGACACCGTGTGTCAGGCGAATCCAGGGCGGACCAGTCGGTATCCAGTTGTATTCTTGTGTGGTTTGTGCACTGGCACTCCACACAACAAGCCAGATGATCTGTGACATTGTAGTTGATCAATTTCCAGTAATACTGGCGAATATGGTCAGTTGTTTTCCTCAGGCCTCCATGCCCAACAACCTTATGAGAAGCTTGAACAATAGCTGCTCTTTCTGACAGCTTTGGGAATAATAGCTGCTTTCTGTTGATTGTCTTGAATACTTGTCCATCCATAGTCTCAGTGTTTTTCATCGCTTTTTGAAGCGAACCTTGAATTCTTGAGGCTCATCTCCAATTCTTCCTTCGACCATTCTCTGGAACAGCTCATCCGCCTGTGGGTATACCAACTGGATTATTTGCAACCGCAATAAGCCATCCGTGTTCTGGTGAGAAGCCCCCATTCAGTGGACTATCTCATAATTGTAAGCCTGAAGCTTAAGTGCCCATTGGGCAAGTCATCTATCAGTTCCCTTAGATTGTGCAGACAACGCAGCAAAGAGTGGTCCATCACCACCTTAAAGTGCGTTCCATGAACATATACACAAAACTGCTTATAGGTGTAAATGACCGCAAGGCATTCACGCTCAGTCATGGTGTAGTTCCTCTCAGCAGCTGAGAGTGTCCAGCTCACATATTCTACCAGAGGCTCATCCCCAAGTTCGTCTACTTGGCTCAGTATGGCGCCAATCACCATCAACGAAGCATTGGATTGAATGATAAACTACTGATCAAAATTAGGATATTTCAGAATTGGCAAATCTATCAAATACCGGCGTAACTCATCGAAGGAGCCTGGGCCTCTTAATTCCATATGAATCCTTTTTTCAGATCCTTTAATAAATGAAATAATGGCTCAGCTATTCAGGCAAAGTCCTGAATAAATCTTCTATAGTATCTGACCATCCCAAGGAATACTTGGATGTCTTGGACACTCTTTGTCACAGCCATCTTTTCAATAGCTGCTATCTTCTGGGTTTGCAGCTGCAATCCACTTGAGTTGATTATGAATCCCAGGTATTCCAACTCTTTCTTAAAGAAGTGGCACTTCCTTGGCTTGATCTTCATGTTAGCCGCGGATAGTCGCTTAAAACTTCTTCCAAGTGGTGCAAGTGATCAGTAAATGTTCTACTGAACACATTGATATCGTCCAGATATACCAGGATGCATGACAACTTCAAGTCGCTTAATAACGCATCCATGGCCCTCTGAAACGTTGCAGGCGCCTTGCATAGACCCTGGGGCATCCTCGTCAGCTGGTATAACCCCTACGCAGTAATAATCACGCATTTTTCTTGGTCTTCTTCTGGCAAGTCAATATGCCAGTATCCTGATATCAGATCCATTGTGGAGAAATATTTTGCTTCTCTTAATTGATCTAGTGCATTATCAATCCTCAGTAGAGGATACAAATACTTCTTTATAATCTTGTTCAGCCTCTGGTAGTCAATCACCACCTAGTTCAATCCATCCTTTTTCTTCACAATCAGAATCAGAATCGCCCAGGGACTTGACAACTGAACTAAAAGCCCACGCTTACTAGTTTGCTGATCTCATCCCCCACTACCGCTTTGGTGGCTTTCGATCTTTGGATCAGTCTCATCCTTATTGATAGATTTTCCCTGGTGTTGACCTTGTGAATTACATCTCATGCGCATCCCAAATCATGGTCGTCCTGAGTGAACACTTCCCAATATTTCTCAAATAGTTTGAGCACCTCTTCCTGCTGGCCTTCTGGCAGATCAGCAAGCTGCTCTTGATCAACCAATAGGCTGATGCTTTCAGCTACCCCAGCCAGTAATCCCGTTTCATCAAGAGACCCAAAATCATGGAATCGTCTCAATTTGGCCATCAGGATCAGATGATTAAACGCGATGATCTGATTTCTCCTGATCTTCATCAGCTTTTCACTCAAATTTGCCAGGAGAACTTATATTTCTCTATGGCCCGGCATTATTATCCTGGGAGCCACCCATGGCTCACCTCTGGACTTCTTCCAGGGTTTTCCGACTTCCCCATACAACAGCTCAGGAATTCCAAAGTCAACCCTATGTTGACTATTACTGCGATCCAACCAGTATGGTCCTCTCTTTCTTGATCCTTAATGGAATTCTCCAGTTTTCTAGGATTTCTGCCAGCATCTTACGTCGCTTCCTACCAACTAATTTGTATCAAATTTGTACAATGCCATCATTGTATATCAGATTAAAGAAGCTGTTTCTCCAATTTAAAGGAGCTTCACCATCAACATCGATGAATCCCCCCCTTGGGTTGGGACCATCTAGTACTAAAAAAAAGGAGCTTCACCATCCTTCTAGTATACTAATGGTAACGTCTGACACAGGATGGTCAACATATTATCCTCAAAGTTACATTTAACTTCGTACTTCCATAGAAACTCCATTCCAATCAGGATGTCATAGGTTTGGTTCACCAAAACTATAACTGGCGCAGATACCACCAACAACCTGAATTGTAGTGGCAGCACACTATACGCTCCACAGAAAATGGTGGTGTTCAGCCCAGCTGTCCAATATTCTCTCTTGTGTTCAAAGTCCAGCGAGATCTTCGTCCTCTTTACCAGCTTGGTTGACACAATATTGATGGGCGCTCCACTGTCAAAAATTGCCCTCACCCTCACTTGATTCACCTATATATCAATATATGTACACTTGGAGTATTGTAATATAGTATTTACTGAGTGAATGGCGGCGTTATTAGCTGAATCCAGGGTATGAATAATTTGCACAAATAATTCAGGAAACAATTCCTTTATTGCGCCGAGGGGAATAGATAGATTGGCCTCATCTAAACGGATGTCTGATAACTCTTCAGGATTCTCGGCGGTTTAAATCTTCTCTGCCAGTTGTCAGGCATACTGCTGGGCAACTTCCTGGATTATCTTGAGGTCAATCTTCTTTGCCCCAGCTCTGGTCATGGCAATCACATCCATATTGACCACTTGGTATAGCTGATCCTGCTTGTTTTCTATGAACAGACTGCTAATATCTATTTATTCATTCATGATATCAGGAAGAACAAGTTTCTCCTCTGCTCTAGACTGTTCTTTGTCCAGGCAGTGGGCCCTTTTCCCAAATCCTTGGTGGCTGCTGTCTCCTTGGCCTAGACCACGTTAATCTGATCCTTTGGCTTTTTTCAGTGTACGGCAAAATGTCCTTTCCTGCCATACTGATAGCAGACCTTCTCCTTATTGTTTAACCATCTGAATTCTTTGGGCTTATTTCCCAGCACAGTTCGATTGGTAGCCTCCTTAGCTCCTTTGTTTCCCTTTATGGGATTCAGATTTCAGACCGGATTAGACTTGAAGCTTCTATTTGGGGCATTGAACGTCACTCCCAAAAACTTCAGGTTTTCTACCATTTGAAAGCTAGTTATCTCCATCGCTAATACAGAAGACATCATTTGATGCAAATTATGATAGGACCTGATGGCCGCTTGCAAAGCGATTCTAGCATTAAAGTCATCCAATACTTTCGCTCCAGCCAGGATCTGTGACTCCTTTAAATCAATCCGCGAAGCTAGCAAGAGTCTCATCTTTATGGAATTGAATTCACATAAATTCTTGCTTGCGTTTTGACATGCGGGTTGGACTTCTGAACTCCTTCATGATGACTACCTTTACCTCTGCATACGACCAGCTGTCCCCCTCCAGGTGAGGTAACACTAGGTTTTGACAGTCAGTGTCCAGGAAGCTCATGACCATCAATGCCTTTTGATAATCCCTGAATGAATTTATAGTCATGTTGAACAGTTGTAAAAACGCTGGGGCATTATCCCAATGGAATTTTGGCAATTTAAGCATTGCTCTATATTCCTCCAAGTCATTTAAGGCCAATTATCTTGGTTCCAGCTACTCAGCTAACTTGTGAAGTGACTTTGGGCGTCATCTCCAAAATTGGCATTGAAAGTGGGTGGCATATTCCTTGGGGTGTTTAACTTCCCAAGTATTGTGTGAGGACTTCTCTCTTCAGCATCGCTGGCCATATTGGGCTCACAAGCACATCTGTGAGATTTAAGTTCCTCCATTTGTTTGATTAATTTCTCAATATCTGCACCAAACTTTCTTGAACAAACGCAGTCTGCTTCTCGCTCCATTTTCAGAAATAGGACCTCTCAAACAAGGTCCCCTTCTTTCTTATTCAACGGGTTTACTTTGCCGAGTAACTTGTTCCCAAAGTTGGCTACATTTTCTACTCCTTCCTTCACCTTAGCGACTCATTCTTCCCAGGCCACAAACTCCCAATGGTCCGCTGAGTTTAAGGCATTCTGATTCACAGTGGCGATCTCTTTCCACAGCTTGCGCAATTCTTCTTTATATGACATTATAATAGATTCTTTACTCAACTAACTCTGTAGTGAGCACCAACCTGTAAAAACTTACTATTGGTTGATTATTGGTCGTCAACCCTAATAACCTTTTTACTGCACAGGTTCAATTTCCTCGTGCACTTTGTTGCATTGTATATAATGTATTAATCGATAATAGTATGGAGACCATTATCTGTAGTTGAGATTGAACTATTAAATGGCCCAAAGCTTGGCCAGTATTTCCAATTAAATACTCTTGAAGTCGTACTTGTAGGGATTCATTCCCTATACTCATGTCCACCTGAACTTTATTAAGATACCCCAATGACAGTCTCTCTTGGCCCAACACATAGTTGGAAGCTATCCCCAATTGTAGTTACTTTGTCTCTAGATCCCCGCTCAGATCTTTACTCTTCTCTCAGAGAGTCTTCCAATTATTGCCTTCTGCAATGATATCCTTGAGATAGAATGACACAATAGAAGCTGATAGTTTAACTATACCTTGAATTTGATATTACTGTAAAGTACTTGTTCTCTTAGTACTAGGGTTTTAATTCTGAGGTTTTTTACTATAGTAAATCATAGTAAATTATATAGTATGGGTTTCAGCTGTCAAACACTTGGTTGACACCTCTTTTATGAAATGGCAGCTGTTGCCATTGAATCACCCTTCCTCAACTTGGTAGTGATGGTCTTCCCCATCCTGGCTAGGATTCCAATGTTAGACATCCTCAAGACCTCAAACGGAAAGAGTCAGAAAACGTGTCCCTAACGTTTTCCTCTCAATCCAAGTGAACCAACCATAATTGGCTAGCAAACTACTTCGGTAATGGGACTTATTACCCATTATGGCAGGTCACTTCACCAACCAATCAATTTTCTAGTTGCAGGCAGCATCACTCGCCTCACAACTAGCTATTCATTCCCAATCAGTTGGCGATGAAATTTTAGCGATCCCAATTGGTACACCTGATAGTTAATCACTATCAGATTTCCCTATTTCATCAGCCACTCCGCCCAATGAGATCTTAGGTATTCATCCAGATCGATCCCCAATGGATACAACCAGGTGAATATCCCAAAATTCCCTGAACGTAGTTCCTCTGAAACTTGGGCCAACTGATTTCCGATTCACTTCGTCTTAGAAAATTTTCCCCTATCGATACCAGGTAGCTTGCAGGCTGGGTATATGGGCAAAAATCCCAACACCTAGCCAACCAAAAGCAAGCGTTCATGGGCATCTGACTGAATAAAGGTGAAAACCCCATGGAGTTTGCCATCTACTTTTATGCCCAAGCGCAACCCTTGGTCATTACAAATCATATTACACTAGATGATGCTATTACCGCTATTATATATGCTGTGGGATCCTATTCTGAGGATCAAAATACATATGATCTGGCAGAAGAATGGGTTTATTTGTATTCAGGAGATCAAGCAAGCACTTAATGAGATCTCTGCCTTGACTCTACGCCATAAGGCTACAGCTACAAGCCCCTCTAACCGCCCTAGTGTCCATGTGGTTGAAAACCAGAAGGATCCATGATCTCAATGCACCTACTGTGACGGTTTCAGACATAGTGCCAAAACCTGCTGGAAATGACTCGCTGAGGAGGTGGGAAAAGGGCCATCA
>JAKSZP010016614.1:0-25765 GCA_022478985.1 Massospora cicadina | reverse complement strand
TGGTTCCTTTGTTATGACATTGAAAACCTCACAGTCTTCATAGGCGGTACACCCTACTAGCCCCTGAGCTGCCATGCCACTTAGGGTCTAGTCATCCACCACCCGTGGCTCCTAGCCACACCCAAGTGTGCCAAGTCATATCTTTTGAGTTCCTTTGTTTTGCTCTCTCTTCCCTTTTCTGTTTTCTGTTTTCCTCTTCCCTACATATTGGATGTGTCTGTCCTCTGGTTGGCCATCCTCAAATAAATAAATAAATAAATTTAACTGTGGTACCAAAAGGTCCAATCAATGGCGGACGTCCCCAACACAATGGTTTATCTGTACCAGGCCCCTTGTACCTCTGAAAACAAAAGAGTGAGGTGGTTGAGCAGGAGGTGAGTATTGTGCTGTTGTGCTCGAGTAAACTTTAATATATCTCCAATTTCAATATTGTGATGAGCCAGCACATGCAGTAGCTAGTGATTTGATGGCTGCACTTAAGCAACTAGATATTCCTTGATTCTGTGGGTACTGAAGCAGCGAGCCAACCCCGCTTTTGTCACATCCAAATAAGACATGTACATGGCGTAGCGATTTTCTTAGTTGCGTTGGTTATAGAATAAACTCAGGGCGTTTTCCCTAGCCTCATCTTCATATAGGTGATATCCATGCAACAGCCACTCCATTATCTTGTAGATGCTGAGAAATCACATTTGCAGGAGCGTCCTTGTTGCTTGGTCATCAGCTTAGGACAATTTTCTAATTACATTTTGATCATTGCTTCATCATCCCCTGGTTTGGTCACAGTAAATAATGTCAGTTTGTTGTAGGTGCCTCCCATGCTTCTTCAGAATACCGTGCATGGAATCCAATCAAATTATGTCGGAAAAAATGAGGCCAGTCATTGTATCTTGATTGTTGAAAACTAAAGTTGACCAGAGACCCCCTGTAGTGAGCACCACTGTTAATTCTTGGCATATAGGCTCGATGCTGACGAGTCAGTTTACACAGGGTATTAGCCACTGAGCAATCAAATCGGATGATATGAGGATTGCTGACTTACAAATAAAAACTTGATAAACTTTATATGGAGCTATTGCCCCTGGTTTCAACCTTTATTTAATATAAATCGCAGACTTATCTGCATTCACCTAACCACCTCAGGAAAAGACCTCCTTCTAATCCTCCATGTGACTCTCTATATCTTGGTTCCCCAAGCTGGATGCATCTTTGGCTTGGTAGTCTTCTATCTGTTTTCCATTTTCTACATACTCTTGTTCATTTCAAATCTTGGCATAATTCCCCTCAGTTCACAGAATGGTCATCATATTGATCGGTTAAATTTTTATACCCTTTTTTGTAAATCTTGAGACTCATTTTGATTTTCCCTCTGATCCACCAGTATGGGTAGCATATCATCCAGTCATATCAACTTCCCAACAAGGATTAACTTCACGTCTCATGTGATCCCAAGATTGAATGAAATAATGGGGACCAGAGGAGCCATGTCAGTACCCTACCAACTGGAGACAAACGGATTGGTAGAATGAGTTAATGGAACGCTGGCCATGACGCTGAGGAATCTGGTTGCAGGAAGAACTTCTGCATGTTGAATGTACCTGAGTTTGGTGACGTTCTCCTAGATATCAGTCATCATACAGCAATGGGAAAGATGCTGTTTGAGTTGTTGTATGAAAGAAAGGCCGCGTTGCCACCAATTTTTATATATAGTGGCGGAATCTACATTGGGGTTGAGTGCCAAAAAGTACTTGAACTGACTGATGAATATCCTGATCAATATGCAATTGCAAGCATTTAATACAATGGTGAAGGAAAGGATACAAACAAAAATGATGGACATTAAGAAAAGACTAGCCTTAGCAGAATAAGAATAGGGGAAATAGTTGCCTATTGCAATATGCATGGTGTCAGAAGAAAAAAACAAACTAGATGCATCATGGTCAGGTCCATTTGAAGTGATTGTTAAGACAGTGAATGATACCTACTACATCAAGAATCTCTTGGATGGAAGAGTTGTAAATTGAGTCCAAGCTAAGTATATAAAGTGATGAATCAATGAAAAAAATAAAAGAATTTCCAAAAGACCAATTGAACCATTAAGCTGGTCATGTCCTGATGATTAGGTCAAGTCTGAAAAAAGGACTTTTGAACCAATCTAGATGATTAAGTCCGAAAAAAGGACCTCTGAACCATAGAAAACAGGCAGATCTAAGTACCCAGGACCCAGTTTAGGGGGAAAAATAAAAATATGGACCACTGAACCAAAACAAGGTCAAGTCCCATGAAAAAAAGAAGAATAAAGATAAAAAATTAATAAAAGATATTGGAAAAAAGATTATAAACTGCATAGAGAAAAAACTGATATAATTTTATTTTTTTATTCTTATTAATTGATCTCAATATGGGGATGATTCTGCCCATGTAGCCTCTTGGGGGAGGGAGGATGGATTGCGGTATGAATGAACAGCCCATAGAAATCAATGTGAGATCAGATGCTAGTGAGGGCTAGACCTACACAAAACCACATTCTTTGAGTGGACACAGAGCCCTGCGAGAAGGCGACTAGGGGAAGGGAAATTGAGATGTTGGATGAAGCCAATTGTGAAACACCGGAGAGGGGAGGAAAGAAACAGTATAAGAAGAGGCAATTGGTGAATAATATTAAGTAACCCCAATATGGTACGGAGCTGGAAGATTAGTTTTGAGCGCCTGACAATGGTCTTCATTAAGAACACTGGACATATGGGCCGGCAACAAACAAGGGATGCTTGACATGGGTTGCCAAATCATGCCCCCTATTAAAGCCATCAGCATAAAATACTAATGGGAAGCACCGGTGAAGAGATAGTCATGCAGGGAGTGGATGGCATCCTGCAAGCAACGACTGCAGGCTTCTTGGAAGTTAAAGCTGAAGGAGCAGTAGGTCCAGGCGAGGCTGTAAGCTTCATGGACCAACTTCAAAGAACTTGGCCAACAAAGTGAGGAGCATAAGCGGCGGTATCATGATCCAGGATGTTATCAAGATCAGAGGATTCAGTGCTAGGGACAAAGCCCCAGTGACTTGGGCCTCGAATTCAGTGTAGGGGAGCTCAAAGTGAATACTGTCACTGATGTTGAGCTCAGTAGCCAAGACAGCAGGTTTGTAGTATTGTTCAAGTCAGAAGAGGAACTCAGGAAGCAAATCCAACCTGGCAAGAAAAGAGCGATCAAGAGCAAAAGACGTAATTTTTTGGACCATTTATGATGATGGTTGGTGCATCAGTGAAAGGAACCAAATACAGGAGAGTTCCGAAATCCAACTCTGGAATTGACAGCAGAGGAAGAATCAGCCAAGAGTTGTTTGAAATGATAGCAAGCCTGGTTTTGGAGGGATTAGTTACAGTTTCTGGTAATTTGATGGAAGGACTAGCCGCTGGTGCCAGACTAGGCGTATGAGTCCTGGAAGGACCATAAAAGAGTTTCTGCCATGAATCCCAAATCATCTGATGGAAGAGCCAGAGATCTTGATCACACAAACTATTCATAAGCTGCTGGTATTGCGACTTAGAATTTGACATATTATCTGGATGAGAGGGGGATGTCAGACTTATATGGGAGTTGACATTATGCACTCTACAATCAATTAAGCTCCTTTTGAAGAAATTAATCTCTAAATTAATGGGATAAGCTCTCCAAGAGAAGAATTAGGAATGACCTGAGCCGAGAGGTTTTGAGAGAAATAACAAGGGCGAATAAAAATAATTATCAATTGACCCGTGAAATGAACATCAAAGGCAAGAGTCTCCTGTCTAGGATTAGGAGAAAATAAAAGATCAAGGACACCAGACCAAAAATCCTGAATATGACAGTGGGTCATATACCCTGATGGTGGGAAAACTGGATCCTGGGACTAGTATCATCACAAGTAAATCAATCAGCCTGGCATGACAATAGGTTGTGGGGACTGAGCTCTGAGAAGGCAGTAGCGAGGAGAAAGTGGAAGAGTGCTGTATGCCAAAGGTCATCCCGAGTAGCGTTGAGTATTGACAAATGTACTCTGCTTGAACCAATGAAGTATTCAACCAAGTGTCTGAAGTGGTGTTTTCATGCCCCGGTCCTTTCCTCGCTGGAAATCTAGGCAAGAGGGGGGATGTGTTGGGATTTTTGCCCATATTCCCATCCTGCTAGATTACCAGGGATTTCTAGGGGAAAATTCCCTAAGGCACAGTGAATTGAAATAGGTTGGCCCAAGTTTTGGAGTAACTACATTTGGGGGATTTTAGGATAATTGCCTGGTTGTATCCATTAAGGATTGATCCGAATGAATACTTAAGATCTCATTGGGTGTAGTTGCCAACGAAATAAAGGCATTTGATAGTGAATAACTATCAGGTGTACCAATTGGGATTGGTCAGGTTTCATCATTGACTGATTGGGAATGAATAGCAAGTTGCAAGGCAAGAGATGCTGCCTGCAACAAGCAGATCAATTGGTTGCTGTGCGACCTGCTTAATGGGTACTATGTACAATTACCTAAGCAGGTTGCTAGCCAAATATGGTTGGTTCGCTTGGATTGAGAGGAAAACATTAGGGACACGTTTTCCAACTCTTTCCATTTAGGTCTCGCTGATGTCCAATGATGGAATCCTAGCCAGGATGGGAAAGACCATTGCAGCCAAGATGAGGATGGGTGATTTAATGGCAACAGCTGCCATTTCATTGAAGAGGTGTCAACCTAGGGTTAGATGACCTAATACCCACTATAATTTTCTAGGATTCATTATAATAAAAAACATATAATGCAACAGATAATTAGATCATATTATAGATATATAATTTTGGGTTGTTCATTCAGTATATAGTTTTAAGGATTAAACTATCACCAGATTCCATTGTGCTATTCTTCTCAGAGATATTATTGCTGTGTGTGATAATTGGAAGACTCTTAGAGAAAAGAGTAAAGATCTGAGCGGGGATCTAGAGAAGAAGGAGACACAATCCAGGATTGCTGCTGACTGTGTGTTGGACCAAAGAGACTATCACTAGGGAATCTCAGAAAATATTGGGCTGGACAGAATGAGGGAACGAATCCCTACAATCACACCATCACAAGTATTTAAACATGAATACTGACCAAGCGTTAGCTAAATAAATAGGATTTCATATTTAACTTTGAATAATAGTCATCATACTATTATCTATTAAAATCCATTCTACTATACAACGCAGATGAAGTGCACGAGGAAACTGAACCTGTGCAGTAAAAAGGTTACTAGGGTTTTTGCCAATAATAAACCAACCAAGGAAATTTTTACAGGTGCAATGGGGGAGCCTTTAATTTTAGGGACGCTGAACATCGCTGGACTCAATGCCAACCATCCCAGGCTAGGAAACTGAGTTTTTTATAAAATAATTTACCCGTGAACTTCATGGCTATTCAGGAAACCACTGTCCACACAGTACTGAGGAATCATTTAAAACCATGCTCCTCCCTTCCCTCTCCTTTTGGTCTGAGCACTGTGGGGTGCTAGTTCAAGTGAACAGTAATTATAATTTTTTTATATGTAATTCATACCTAAACAGCCTCGTCCTTATTGTCACCTTTTTGTGGGATGACTAAGTGCATGCTGTCATTAACATTTATGCCCTGACCTGTGCGCAAGAACATCATAAATTTTTTGACAGTCAATTCCCTTCCACTACCCCCAACCCATTTGTTGTTGGAGATATGAACTGCTGAATGAACCCATCCTCAGACCACTGGCCCTCATCGCCTACACCCCCACAGGGGCACGTTGAACTTCGCATTCTCAAAGCTACCCTAGGGTTGATTGATACTTTGCCACGCCATGCTCCGCTACTCACTAACATGTCGCGCCCCCACTTACACAACGGCCAGTTAAGGTCCATGAATCGCATCAACCTTATCCTCACGCCGTTTAAATTTGATACCCAAATTTCCCACTTCACCATGAGAAAAATCAATTTCTCCAACCACAGGGTAGTCTTTATATCCTTCCGTTTATCCAACCCAGCAGCTCAGACCAAAATGTTGCAAACTTTGCCCAGCCAAAATTGCGTCGCCAAGATTTTCCTCATGGTTGAAATCCATGACCTCAGCTCTGGAGTTTGTCACACCGTTATGTACAGATCCTTTTTCCACCTGGTCAACCTTCAAGGTGAGCACAATCTGCCAGGCTCGCCACCTCTCCTCCCACTGCTCACAAGCCACCTCAGCGGTCATTTTGTGCACACTGGCAGAGTTGGACCACTGGAATCCAACGTCCCCGCTGCAGGCTACAGCCCAGCTTGGGGTCACAAGTGGGAAGAATTGTCCGCCCACCTCAACGCACTGGTGAGACAACAAAAGCATTGGTTTTGTGTTCAGCATAAAGCTAAACATATTACAGCAGGAGACACATGCTTCACTTACTATTTTCAAAAATTATTTTAACTGCACCTGAGTTTGGCCTGCACACAGGTGCAAAAAGTCAGACCACTCCATCGCGGATATGCCAGCTGAAGTGGCAAACAAAATACAAAACTATTACTCTAAACTGTATTGATTTAATCCAATTCTTCCAGCCAAAATGGAAACTTAACTCGAAAGCACACACATCCACACCATTTACCAATTCTTAGAGTTGATGAATTTGACTACTTGGGACAAACTCTGGTCCGCCGTTTGTAGTGCACCATATAGGAAATGCCCAGGTCCAAATGGCGTCCCTTATGAGTTCTATAAGAAGTATTTCAAAGATTTATCCTCCTTGCAGCTTGCCTCTCTTAGCCAATGCCTTCTAGAAACGCGCCTCGTTCCTGGAGGGCAAAAGGCTTTCACAATTACATTGTACAAAAAAGGAGATAAGCTAGTTTTTGGCCAACTGGCGCCCCATTTCTCTCACTAACACAGACACATAAAATTTTACTAAAATCATGGATAACCGTCTAGGGGTTGCTGCCTCTGCTCTCATTTCCCCTGAACAATTTGGTTTTATACCCAAAAGGTCGATTTGGGACATGTTACACACTGTAGCCAATGTCTGTCAATCCACGGCTTCTAGAGCACTTATATTTTTAGACCAGCAGAAGGCCTATGATAGAGTAAATTGAGATTACCTCAGAGCTTTCCTCCACAAGCTCCGCCTCCCCCTTCACTTCATTAATTGGGTGATGTTGCTAATGGAGTCCGCCACAATGGCTGTGTGTAGCCCTGGCTTCCTCACGGATGTAGTCCGCTCTCAAAGGGACTGCGCCAAGGGGACCCTCTTAGCCCACTATTGTATAACTTCAGCCTAATGTGTGGTTGATCCCCCATATCATCCAGTGTACCACCCCTTGAGCGCACCCCAAATCATGATTGTCATGTGCAAAAATATCTCGATACTTTTCAAATAATGACATAGCCTTATATTGCTGTTTCGCTGATAATCCTGTAAGTGCTTCCCACGGAACCATGGTCAATATGCCGAACAATGAGCTTGCTGGTAGTCTGAGATCCTCCCATGAGCCAAAATCATTGAATACTTAAACTTCATCTATAGGAGCTATATGTAGGTAAGTCACCACTTGGTGCCGCTGGATCATTATTGTCTCCTTCTGTAAGTTTGCTAGCAGCACTTTCACCTCCCCATTCCCAGGTAGCAGTAACCCTGGAGCTACGTTTGGTTCAGGCTGTGAGTGCTGGTGAAGCGCCATAATTTCTCCATAAAGCCCTTTAGGGACGTCAATTTTAAGCTCAGTACCTACTATGCAATGGTCTCCATATGGTATGCTCAAAGTGCTCGCTGCCCGAAGTGGTATCCCTTTGTACTCATAAATCTGGTTGGGGAGGACCCTGGTTCGCCGCTTCAGTTGTCAATGACAAACAGGAATCACTCCGTCGCTGTATGCTAGATTGATTTGACTAGAGTGGAATGGATTTGTTAGGATTCCACAAGAGATAGAATATATGGGGATCTGTTGGCCTAAAATAGTAAGAGTTTCTTCCGCCATATTTATCACAACACCAAATTTTCTTTTAAATGCTGTACCAACCAACACGTCATAGTTGTTATTTGGCAAGACCACCGCTGGAGTGGAAGCCCAGACTGACCCAAATCGTAAAGGCAACGTGCTATATGCTCCTTCAGACACAGTGCTATGCGTTCCTATGGTCCTGTCTACTACTTGATGGTCCACATCTGGTTTCAACAGAAGTTTAACCACCAACCGGGTAGAGACTATGTTCACAGGGGCTCCTGTGTCTATGATAGTGCGGATTTTTTTGTTTTAAACGAAAATGTCACAGTAAGTACATTCTGAGTAAGAAGAACCATCAGTGTTTATTACATGTACGTCCAAGGGCTTTGTGTTACTCAAAAAGGAGGAAATGCCCTTGCTGACCTGAGGTTAATCACTTGTGATTTTCTCCACTGGATTGGCTACATTAACCATTACTAAAGAGGCGACGTCCATTGAGGGATCCGCATTGCTGGTGCCAGTCTGTTCCAGGATCTGCCACACATATGGCTTCTGCATGTTCTGGTGGAGCTCAGGGCTCTGTGGTGAACTTTTACTCTCAGAAGAAGAATCAGGGGTATCTGATGGAAGCTGTTGGTATAACAAATCATCCGATTGAGGTTCAAATTCTACCCAAAAAGATGTTTGGGAATTGTTAGGGACAGTGAATTGGAATTAGAGGAGGTAGAGCGTCCCATCTCTACTCCACTCGAGCTTTTCCCTGCTTGATTTTCTCAGTTGGCATTGCATACACTTGTGGTTTGCAAGGGCAATTACCCAAATAATGCCCTCTTTGTCCACACTGGAAGCAAGTATTCATAAAAGGTTCACATATATAGCTTGTGGCGAAAGGACCAGTTCAGAAGTTGCCGGTATGGTTCCAAGGTTGTGAATGAACTGGTAAAGCGTACATAGGCCAAAAGGGGTCCACTGACTCATATGAGGGACAGATACTTTCCAGCAGCTGATAACCCAGTCACTGCAGCCCATATCCTGAAGAGTTTGGAGCAGAGACAGCAGAGGTTTTTCAGGATATGTTGGGGGCGCTGATCGTTGTGGAGAGTCATCATAAGGTGTTCATGATTCAGATAAGTCCAGCATCTCCATCCAACACGTGAGACATAGCATTATATAGTTCCCAATATGGTTTGACGGCTGCCGTCATCACTATACCAACATCCTCAGTGGATAAAATGGTAGCTCCAAGTAGTACATGTGCTTCCGCCAAGAAACGCTCAGCAAATTCTAACAGGGTCTCATTTTGGTGAAACTGTATAGTCATAAATTTGGCTTTCCGTTGAGCCATTTTAGTAGCCCCCAAACAGCCGGAGAACAATCGCTTTAACTTCCTCATAGGATACCAAGCTATTTGGAAGATAGTAGGTAACTTGATCAGCGCTTTCCACATCTAGAGCGCACAGCAACAGTTTCACTTTCCATTGATCAAAAGCCCCTTCCACGGCGAATTTGAAACGCTTAAAGTAACTGTGTAGATTCCTGTCATGACTGAAAGGAGGTAATTTTTTGATTTGAATGACTTCGCCTTGCTCTCGTTCCTGCTTCAAGGAGCAGGCAAATGGGTTCCGTAGCGACTACAAGAACCTCCCCTTTGTGCATTATCATATGGCCATCCAGATGGACTTAAATCTGTCAAAAAGGACTCGGAAGAAGTGGTATCACGTGGGGGTCCATTATACGCCCAAGAGATATTTGTTTGCTGATCCATAGAATTTTTCCCCCAAATCGCCACTAACTGCCCCACTTCCCCTGTCTCTGTCATTCCCCACAAAATGTTAATTGATCAATTGCTCCACTTTAACTGAATATCATCTACACCGTCCATCCTGGAATTCCTGTTGCAGCGTGTCATACTAATGTTGCAACTCCCAGTGGAATTCCCTCTCAACGTTTAGTTTCTGCTCCACGGCTTGTAATTGTGAGAGGACATCTTTTATTATGCTTTTCAGGTGGGAGTGCTGCCAGCTAGCGTTATCCGCTTGTTGATTGGCGTCATTTATTTGGTTAAGGAGGGAGGCTTGTTCCCATACCAATTCTTCGTTGGCCCATTGAAGGGTATCAAGGCGCCCTTGCATGTCCACATATTCTCTTGTCTCACCAATCGAAAGAGGGAAGGCTCATCAGCGCTCAGCCTGGCTAACAACTTCTAGTTGTGTAACCTGACAGGTTAGCTGGAGATATTTGGGAGACGTTGACCAAAGGATAAGCGCGTTATCTGCCGTTCACTGGTTACTCCATTTGATAAAAATTGGGTTAATTCAGCCAATAAGGAGCCAACTTGGTCCGCCACTTGCTGTTCCATCAGTGTCATTTTTTCCTTAAGCTGAGCAATTATGGCTTTGAGAGCTTCTGCCCAATTGGCTAGACACATCATAAAGCACTTGGTATTATTCCCCAACATTGATTATGTCCTGAATCCACTCCGCCAATAGACCATGCTGGTCCAACAGTTCTCTTATTACTTGATGTAATTCTAAATTTAATTGTGGTACCAAAATGTTTAATTGATGGTGGACATCCCCAACATAATGGTCAATCTGTACCAGTGCCCCTTGTACCTCCGAAAATGAATGATCAAGGTGGTCAAGCAGGAGGCAAGTATCATTTTGCTGTGCTTGAGCAAACCATAATACATCACCAATTTCTATATTGTGGCAAGCCAGCACACGCAGTAGCTGATAAATTGACCGTTGCACATAAGCGACTAGATATTCCTCAACTCCATGAGTACCAAGGCGGCGAGCTAACCCCATTGTAGTCACGTCCAGATAAGATATGTACATGGCATAGCGATTTTCTTGGTCTTGTTGGTTAAAGAACAAACTCAGGGCGTTTTCCCCAGCCTCATCTTCATATAGGCGATATCCGTGCAACAACCACTCCATAATATTCCATAGCTGCTGAGGAGTCACATTTGTGGAGCGTCCTTGTTGGTCAGTCATCAGCTCAGGGCAATTTTCTAATTTCAGATTGATCATAACTTCATCATCCCCCAGTTCAGTTACAGTAAATAATGTCAGTTTGCTGTTAGGTGCCTCCCATGCTTCTTTAGCATACCGCACACGGAATCCAATCAAATTTTGTTGGAACAAATGAGGGCTCATCATCATATCCTATCGTCAAAGAACTACAGTTGACCAGTGGCCCCCCGTAGTGAGCACCACTGTTAAATCTCAGTGTATAGGCTTGATTCCACCGCGTCAGTTAGCACAGGGTATTAGCCACTGAGCAACCAAATCGGACAATATGAAGATTGCCAACTTTCTAATAAAACTCAATAAACTATATATGGAGCTATTGCCCTTATTTCAACCTTTATTTAATATAAATTAAATACTTATCTGCAACACTTTATCACCAGAAAAAGACCTCCTCTTCAATCCTCCATGTGACTCTTTATATCTCTGTTCCCCAAGCTGGATGCATCCTCAGCTTGGTAGTCTTCTATTCATCTTCCCTTTTCTAGAAACTCTCATTTATATCAAATCTCAGCGTGATTCCCCTCAATTCGCTGAATGATCATCATTTTGATTGATTATAACTCATATAACCTTTTCCATAAATATCAAGACTAGTCTCGATTCCCCTCCAATCTGCCAGTATGGGTAGCATATCGTCCAGTCATATCAACTTCCTGACAACAGCAAAATGCTTTCAAGAGTTGAGCGAAATTACAGCATCATGGAGAAAGAGTGCTTACTTGTTCTACTTGCAGTGAAGCATTCCTGGCTATAACTGTATGTTACAAACTTTGCAGTTGTTACAGACCATGCTTCTTTTAAAGTGGCTGCATGATATAAAAGATTCAGCAATATGACTAGCCTGTTGGGCTCTCAAACTTCAGCACTGTGACATGAACATTGTCCATCAAGTTGGAATGAAGCACATGAACGTAAGTGGATTGACCAGGTTGCCCCTATTGCATCTAGGAAATAGCAAAGCTCAACGGTTACAAGAACTACTCATGAAGCCATACTCTTGGGATGATGAATATGAGCCAGATCAAAAGATGTTGAAATGACATGCGCAAAATACTAAAGTTCATAACGGATTATTATACAAAAAAGTCAGAACTGACTGGCTACCTTACTTGCAACCTTTGGAATGGGTACCAGTGATAATGAAAGCCCAAAATAACTTAGGACATGGTAGAGCCAGAAAACCTTACAAATGGATCAAAAATCAATACTATTAAGAAGGAATACTGGAAAATATAGTTAAATTCTTAGATGCTTACATAACTTGTAAAAAACAAATGCCGCATAAAGCCATATAAAAATATAAGCAATAACCCCTCAGCAGCTGTTCCATACCATCAGTTTAGATGTCATAGGCCCACTGCCTGAAACCACAGTAACATTTTGATACATCCTTGCAGAGAACTATTATTTCATGAAGCAGGTTAAAGCAATCTCCATTCCTGTGTTGACTACCAAGTCTTCCACTAATTTTTTATACCAATACATATTTACTAGGCACAGCTGCCTGCAGGTACTGCTATGCAACAATGGGAAAATCTTTACTTTAAGAGTTGTGAAGATCTTAGCTACAAGCATGTTAACTCAACAACTATTCTCAGAACCTTACAACCCATCAACTAACAGGAATATAGAAGAGTAAATGGAATTTAGTCTCAATATTACACAAGATGACTACTACCAATCCATTACACTAGGACCAATATCTCCCAAGTGCATTGATAGCTTAAAGGATGAGTTCTCATTATATAATCAAAAATGTCACCCTTAAAGGCCTTATATGGAAGAGAACCTGGAATTCCAGATCTATTAGCTTGTGAAGTCACTAGTAATAATACCAAAGAGCCTGAAAAGTGATAAGAAGATTAGCCCAGAAGATTATACAGCTTCAATCAGAGGCAATGACAAATCTAGACAAGGTGGTTACTTGTGAAGGCCTAGAAACAAATGCATCCAGTCAACCTTTACCCACTTTTGAGATTTCACAGTTATTTTTATACTATCACAATTGTATAGCGCCCTGTGGAGGAAAGTTAGATTTTATCTGAGATACCCATATGCTATAACCTACAAACACAGGGATTAATACTTAATCAAGGCTTTAGAAACTGGAGTTACTATTGACCATTACATAGACAATTCTTATGTCAGTGGTACACTGCCAATACTCTTGAAGAAGATGACGTTGGATATCATATTATTGGAAATGATTGAAAGAATATCAAGAAATTAACTCTGCCAAGGAATTGATGTTTAGACCAAAAAAGGGGGTTAAAGAAATCACACTAATTAATTATATGGAAAATCAATTGTTGATAAGGCTCAATTTAATACTAGAAAAATTCCATTGAACAGAATTGAGCCCAATATACCCTGAGATGCAATCAGGTCAATCAAAATAAAGGATCATCAAAATGTCATATGACTATTACACTAGGTGTCACATGAGGCAGTAAATTAAGATAAACCCGTAAAAGGGTAAGAATCAAGAATCTGCACAACAATTGATTAAATATTACTAATTATCCAACTTTTTACATTCAACATACCTTTTTGTCTTATCAAAAATGCGCTACAAAAGCATTGTACAATCTGGGTGCATCACCTAACCAAGAGCTTTATCCAGATTTCCCCCTTTATTAATTTTATTAATCTTTGTTCTTAATGGGTTTATATTCTTATCGTAACGTATATGTGGGATTTGCCAACGGATGCCACAAATATTTCTCAAAAAGTATATATGAAACTTACTTTTAAAATAAAAGTAATAATAAACACTTTTTTAAGTTTTGTATTTTATTTTTTATTTGTGCGGGACAAGCCAGAAAAAGCTCTCCTATTTGATCCTAGTATTTCATATCTAAACTAGTTCAAATATTGGGGCCATGGGAATTTGAGGCTATAATATCAAAAAGCTTAGTCATCCAAATTAGGAAAAATTAGGCTTCAGCCTATCAGAACAAGGGAAAATATTCTGGGGTAGAACAAACCCATGTGGTAATGATTTGATAAATTGCACCCAATCACCAGCAGGTAAAATCATCTCATCTTGGGGTAAAACAAACCCATGCGGTATGGAATGAGACGCGGCTGAGGGGGAACCATGTGATGGATGCCCCAAATTTGGCCAAGGAGTCGGAGCAATCTGACTATCAGTTTTTACCTTAATAAGCTGATTTTGATTATAAAACATGTTTTCCCAATGGGTAGGGTTCCACCAAGAATCCGCCAGGGTCTTTTGGCCGATGGTACTCATATCCTCATTAACCATAGTATTTTTAGAAGATTGGACATGTAATTGGACAATCGTAGTAATGGATTTGGGGGCATTTTTACCTCCAACATTCTTTTTCAAAAGTCAAGAAGGAGAATGTCCGACATTGCCCCCCTCAAGAATGTTGGGGGGAGTGTAGGGCCGTAGGAAGCGGCCATGTACCCAGTTTATGGTAACTCCTGTAGCCAAAGACTTTATAGAATACTCATTTCCTCTCTTATACGTGATGGTAAATGGCCCCTCCCAGATTGATCCAAGTTTGCCACTTCAAGGAGTTATGCAATTGTGGTAATATAAGACCATATCTGACACTTGGAATGAAGGTAGGGGAGCCCAAAGCTCATTGGCAGCTTGGCCTTCTTTAGTGACCGTTTTGGCTAGGTTGGTCATAGCCTCTGATTGAAGCTGAATGATGCGGTTAGCTAACCTTTGCATGGCTTTCTCAGGCTCCTCTCCACTAGAGAAGACATCCTTAGCTAGAAGGGCAGGTATGCCTGGTTCCCTGCCATACAAAACTCGGAAAGGGGACATTTTCAGAATCTGGTGATAGCTAATTTGGTAAGCCATAAGAGCACTAGGGAGATAATGATCCCAATGAAGGGGATCAGATGAGGCCATTTTCCATAAGATGGAAACCAAAGTGCCATTTGCTCGCTCCACCATACCATTGGTTGATGGGTTATATGGAGCTGAGAATAGTTGCTGGGCTCCCATGGAGGTAGCCAAGATTTTGACTACTCTGGAGGTGAAGTTTTTTCCATTGTCGCAGAGTAGTACTTGAGGGCACCCATGTCAGTGAAAATATTTTGATGGAGAAAGGTGGCAGTGGCCTTAGCAGTTTGGGCTGGAAGCGCCACAGCTTCAACCCACTTCATGTGAAATGGTCAATACCTACCAAGATATATCTGTTTCCACCTGTGGTCTGAGGAAGCGGCCCTACTACATCCAAGCTTATGGTATGGAATGGCTGTTGCGGGGTAGTTGGCTGATATTGGTATCTAGTCTTGAACTGAGACTGCTTCTTACACGTAAGGCAAGCATCCAAGACTTCAACGATGGCTTCCATGATTCCCTCCCAAAAGTACCGATCCTTAATCCACTCATAGGTTTTCTTTGCTCCTCCATGGCCTAAGGTTGAATGAGCTTCCAGGATAACAGGTACACGTTCCAAGGGCTGTAGGTAAGGCAACCACTTCGCCCCTACTTGTTTATACAACTTCCCATTTTCTACTTTAGTGTTATGGGAGTGCCAGGCCAACATCCTCTGTACAGGCTCATCCTCATCCTCCCAGTCATTTGGGGTCATTAAAAGATCATACAGCCGCTCCGCTTCACTGTTATCTAAGTGGAGGATGGGCAGCTGAGTTAACCCATCAACATTCATGTGACGGGTTCCAGCTCAGTGTTTGATCTTCATGTCATAATGCTGGAGCTTTAGAGCCCAGCGAGCTAACCGCCCCGTAGGGTCCTTCATGTTTTGCAACCATTTTAAAGATGCGTGGTCCATAATCACAGTGAAAGAGGTCCCATACAAGAAAGGGCGGTAATGCTTCACTGCTAGTAGAATGGCAAGACACTCCTTCTTGGTAACACTATAGTTGCGTTCCGCCTTTGATAGCATCTTACTGAAATATGAGACAGGATGATCTACCCCTTTTCATCCAGTTGGGCTAGGATGGCCCCGACGGCGTAGTCTGAGGCGTCTGTAAACAAAATAAACGGTTTTCCATAATCAGGATGCCTTAGGATAGGCCGTTTTTGTAGCAGCAGCTTCATTGTTTCAAAAGCAGCCTTCTGTTCAGTGCCCCATTGAAAAGGGATATTCTTCTTCAGTAAGCGAACAAGGGGCTCGCTGAGTTGGGCAAACTTAGGGATGAACTGATGGTAATACCCCATCATCCCTAGAAATACCTGTATATCCCATAGATTTTTGGGGGGAGGCATTCTGGCAATCGCTTCAACCTTATCTTGTATGGGTTGGATACCCTCTCAAGAAATGGTATGTCCGAGGAAGTCTAATTTCCTTTGGAAAAAGGTACACTTCAAAGGTTTTAACTTGATATTTGAGTTTTGTAAGCGTTGGAACACCTCCTTCAGGTGATCAAGGTGTTCGTTAAAGGACTTCAAGAATATGGTAATGTCATCAAGATAGACAATGACGCAGGTTAACTTAAGATCCTGCAAAATGTGATCCATCGCACGCTGGAAAGAGGCAGGTGCATTGCACAACCCTTGGGGTAATCGCGTGGGTTGGAAAAGACCTTCACTGCATATCAAAGCGCATTTCTCCTGGTCTTGGGGAGAAAGATCCATTTGCCAATAGCCACTAGCCAAGTCCATGGCGGAGAAAAAGTTTGAGCCTGAAAGCTGGGCCAGGGCGTCATCAATGCGTGGGATAGGATAGCTATCCTTTTTTGTAAGATTGTTTAACCTGCAATAGTCCATAACTATCCGGTGACCTCCATTTTTCTTCTTAATTAGCAAAAGGGGGAGGACCAAGGGCTTTGCAAAGGAACTAATAACCCCGCGTCTAATAACTGCGTGAGTTCCATCCTCATTTGTTGCTCCTCCACCTTTGACTTGCGGTAAGGTTTTGACCTAATGGGATGGGCATCACCCACATCAATGGAGTGGCACCAGCCCTTCATGTGGCCATAATCATTGTCCAACTTCGAGAATATATCACTATACTCATCCAGGAGAGTATGCACTTTCTCCAACTCATCTGAGGTCAGCTCATCCGAGATATGGACGTTTGGTAAGGTACATACCAGGTTATCTGCGGGCAGGCCTAAATCTGCCATTGAGCCAATGGAGTGGATTTGTTCAACTTCCTCCACAGGGAGTAAAAACCCTCGGCCCACCTCCTGGTGCTTTCTTACAATTATGTCCTTTTTGGTGAGGTTTCCCAACAGTAGAGTAATAGGCCTCTGGTAGGCTGGGTCTAAAATGCCAGGCAATACCCGAGGCTCAAAAGGGCTAACACCCTCAATGCTTAAGAGGTGTAGTAAACAGTGGCGAGGGATTTTGAGAGTGATTTTCGTGTCTATCACTCGTTGTTCACCCAGCTTAATCACCACCTCATTGGCCGCATAAAACGGAATACCTTTGATAGCATCCACTGAATCAGGCAATTTCTTTGTATTTCGCCCAGAGGTGGTATAATGTATATAGGTAAAGCGGAAAGCGGGTACTCAACCATGCAAGAGTATTCATTCTTGCTGGGTTCTTTATTGGCTAGAACTAAGGGGACTTCATAATTGAGCAATGACAGGAACCCCTGCTTCATATTGATAATACCTTCATATTCAATCATAAACTGAGTACCTATGAGCATATCATAGGTTGTTATCCAAAGCCACTGCAGGGCTGATAGAATAAGCTTCCCAATATGAATGGGAAGGGACGAGTAAGCGCCAAGTGCGCGAGTGTTGTTGGGACTGGCGGTTCCAAATTCTTGGTTGTACTCCAAGTCAGGCGCAAGTTTGATCTTTTTCATCAACTTGGAGGAGATTACGTTCACCAGGGAGCCTGTATCTAGGATGGCCATCACCCAAACTTTTTGGATAACCACTTTGACCTTTGTAAGTATCCCCCCAAAATTTGGCGATAGCGCTAAGACCTCCTTGAGATGAAAAGTGGAGGTTAATTTGCGCGCGGTCTCGGGGTAATTTTCCAGGATGGACTGCATGGTATGGCCATGCTGGAGAGGGCGAATAAGGTTAGACAAGACCTCATCCGCATCACTGGCAGTGTCAATAATGGCTGGCTCCCCTAGAACTTGGCGGAGATACATCTCTTCAGGTATGGTGGCCTCATCTACTCCTCCAGCGTTCAAGCAATTGGGGACTTCCACTTCAGCGGGTACTCCTACAACGAAATAGCCAACCTCATCTGTACCCCCTCAGAATCATCCCCAGGGGTATTGGTAACACGAGGTATTGGCATAAGTTGTTTAAATGAGTCAGGCACATGAGATTCGTCAGCAATAGGTGTGCCTCTCCCTACACCAACATTTCTTTTCCCTGCTCCTGTTTCTCCGCATCAGCTTTCTTTTTCCAGCACACAGCCTCCTTGTGTCCAAACTTGTAGCAGTATTTGCACTGAGGGCGTTCAGGACGTTTCACTTTGGGTTTTTGCTCCTCAGGGCCCATTATCTGAAGGGGCTCCTTCTTGTCTTCAATAGCCAGGACCCGAGGCTTGGGCTTTGGATCCTCAATGGCTAAAACGCGAGGGCGGGATACTGCTCCACGAGAAACTTTGGGCTTATGGAAGTCAGCGACATCTAGTAACGCCTCCTTGATATCTTGAATGGTACGGAAATAGCGTTTAACTGAGGTGATGTGCATCGCCAAAGGAGGGTGAGATGCCACTCCAGTCAAAACAGCGGCTACAGCGTCATCCAAGGTCAACATCTTTGAAGTTAACAACGTCTGTGCTTCCATATAGAATCATTCCACAAAGGCGACCACTGACTCCCCTTTTCAGATACTCATACACATAAAGGCTTGCTTTTTCATGCTTAAAGCCTGTTTTGAGCTGAACGTGTTTATGAGGGCCTCTTTAACCTCGGACCAGGTGCTAAGAGCATCCATATGTGGGACCATCACCTCCTGTGCCATGCGGCCCAAACAGGAAAGAATATGTTTGGCCTTCTGATGATCAGTCACCCCTTCCATAGCCGCTTCATAAACGTATAAAAACGAAGCAATGCTGCCCTCGCCGGGGATAAACTTGTCTTTGAACGTCAGTTTGAATGAACTAAAGTCATTCCCAGTAAGGGTATGAATAGCTGGAGCTTCTGTTTCTGGGGTTTCAGAGCGATAGTTTAACTGGTCAAAGGTGCACAAAAGGCGATCAAACTGGTCTTGCATGGCTTTGAGCTGGGTTTTCATTTTGGAGAGGGCTTCTTGGGGCCCAGATTCACATAGTCTCAGTCGAGCTTTGATCCCCAGTTTGTGAGTTTCAAGATCTTCCACTCGGCTCTCCAAAGCATTGACTTGGAAGCGGAGTTGTGACACCAGCGAGCTTAGGTTTATTTGAGCAGCTTCCACAGCTTCCACGCGTTTCTTCAGCTCTTCTTTCATTTGTTTACACCCTTCATCATCATGAGGGTGTGAGCTTGGGCCTTGTACTCCATCCTTGATCTGCTCATACTTCTGCTCAACCTGCGTTAATTGACTAAATACTTCCTTCAACAGCACAGGGCTTTCCAGCGAAGCTTTTATCACTTTTGCTTCAGTTTCACATTCATTCAGGCGACGCGCCAAATATTTGGTATTTTCAAATGAAGCTTTGAGAGCTAGCTCCTTTTCTAGCTGAACAACCTTGGCCGCAAGGGTGGAGGTGGCGCTAGATGGTTCAAGCAGCAGATGGCGTTTGAGCTCATCAACACGTGAAAAGGCCTGGGTTAACTGTCGCTCCACCACAGCCACACGCTGTTCATATTCAACTTGAGGGGCGGAGATGGGGGCTAAAAGGTCCCGGTGCGTTTGCTCATTGTGCTTTTCAAGTTCTTTAGCAAACTCCTCCAGCAACGAGCGAGTGCTAGCGGTGGAAGCGTTCAGTTCATCCCTAAAGATCTTCATGGCCTCCTCAACATACTTTATGATCCCAGTGTCCATGGTAGCAAGTTGGTCATGCAGCTGAATGATGAAGTTGCGATTAGCTTCCACACCAGATCTGACTGCTCCAAGGTGTTCGGAGGTCAGTTGGTACAACTTATCATAGGCTAAATTCAGAGCTGCATGGGTATCTAGGTGTCAATGTAGCTCTTTGTGATGACCATCTAAGAGATGCATCATGTGGACCAAGGCAGGGTGAGCAAACTTGCATATGTAGGTGGTCAAATTTGTGAGCTGGCTGTAGGTCTCTGGGAGGACACTAGTCTCATAGAGAAACAAGTGGCGTTCCTCTACCAACGATGCTCATTTGTGGGATGCAATGTTGCCAGGGTTAAGGATGCCATGGGTAAGGTCTCTCACGGCTTCAGTGGCTGGCCAAGTGATGCGGCGAGACTCAGGTATTAATATGCGCTCAAATCATTCTTCTCCAAATGTCAAAGTGTTAGGGATGTCCATCTGATCATCATCTTCAGCTCCTTCTCCATTTCGCACCCAATGGGTGACACTCTCCATTGCTTTAATACTTTATCAAAGTATACAGGGTGAACCCCTGTAGTGAGCACCAGTTTGTGGGATCCACTGACGGATGCCACAAATATTTCTCAAAAAATATATACAAAACTTACTTTTAAAATAAAAGTAATAATAAACACTTTTTAAAGTTTTGTATTTTTTGTTTTTATTTGTGTGGGGCAAGCCAGAAAAAGCTCTCCTATTTGATCCTAGTATTTCATATTTAAACTAGTTCAAATATCAGGGCCATGGGAATTTTGGGCTATAATGTCAAAAAGCTTAGTCATCCAAATTAGGAAAATTAGGCTTCAGCCTATCAGAACAAGGGAAAATATTCTGGGGTAGAACAAACCCGTGTGGTAATGATTTGATAAATTGCACCCAATCACCAGCAGGTAAAATTTTTTCATCTTGGGGGAAAACAAACCCATGCTTAGGTATGGAATGAGACGCGGCTGAGGGGGAACCATGTGATTGACACCCCAAATTCAGCCAAAGAGTCGGAGCAATCTGACTATCAGTTTTTAACTTAATAAGCTGATTTTGATTATAAAACATGTTTTCCCAATGGGTAGGGTTCCACCAAGAATCCGCCAGGGTCTTTTGGCCGATGGTACTCATATCCTCATTAACCATAGTATTGTTAGAAGATCAGACCTGTAATTGGCCGATTGTAGTAATGGATTTGGAGGCATTTTTACCTCCAACATTCTTTTTCAAAAGTTGAGAAGGAGAATGTCTGACAAATAACAATATTGTCATTAGTATTAGAATGCTTCAAGTATTGAATGTAAGGCTTCATGGGCGCAGCACCATCAAGCCACAAGAACAAAAGCCCAACACATCTAATGCAAACCCAGTCCTCTTAACCAATCACCCTATTGACACAGGTCTTTCAGGTCACAGCTTTTACTAAGCTACTTACCAGTTTTTCCAATTATTGGAGAAACTACTATCATTTTCATACATATTATTAATTATCCAGGGAACTTGAGCCTAGTTTCTACTTATTTGTAAATCTACTCATCAAATTACTGATTACTTGTACGCAATCCATTGGTACTCAAACTCTACTTTGTAAACTATTCTCAGTATAAGCTCTCTAGTATATTAGTCCATACAGATCTACCTAATATATTAGGCTTTAGTGCTTAAGTCAAAACCAAAGTTCTTACAGATAAAAAGTCTTATAACTGGGTAGTGTGGTCCTTCAATAATTAGCTCCGAAATAAGTCAGTATCCCTGACAAATTCAACCAGTGGGTTAGCAACTTAAACAGTGGAATAGTTTCAAAGGTTATCATCATTGATAGCATAATAAACAGAATAAAAATTGACTAAAACTATGCCAAGATGACCTATTGTTGCTGATACTTTTATAACTTTTCAGCAAACATCTTCTTGGTAGCAACGGATTCAAATCTTTGGGCAATTGTCCACCCCAACAAAGGCCTTTGCAGATGCAGTCCTTCACTTATAATACAATGGTTAATATCAGCTCTTAAAAGGAACACAATAGCTCTAAGGAGATTTTCACCCTTTACCATCAAGACTAAAATGCTAAAGTATTTAACAATAAGCCTTTCTTAGTCAATATTGCCATGCCAGAATTTTATCTTCAGTGAGTTGGTACACATCATGCCCACCTAAAACTTCTGGTATATGGGTATACTGTTAGTGAGAAGACTTAGCATTTGAGGGAATAGGATACTTAATCCTCACAGAATGTTTACTCACATGGTATTTTAGAAACATACCCACTTGAAACTGGTGGGGGTAAAGACAATCAACATTTTTATCATGTCAAAATTCTGGTTTATAAACCAAAGTTTACCATTAAGACAAACACTGGAACTGAAGATCCAACTGCTAATCTTCACCTTACTTTGGTACAAATAACAAGTGGTTCCAATATTGATTAAATTTTTCTCCAGGCCAAATTCAGCATTTCTGCCGATGGGCCAAGATGACAAGGAGTAGTTGGATTCTTTACCCTAGACCTAACGTAATACAATGGGCTCACCCATTTTAGGGCTGGTTCAGAGGCCCAATGGAACATATAGTAATTTAAATAGATAAAGTTATAATAGGTCAAGTATATTATATAAATAAAAGTACTGTTTAAAGTACTAGGGGGAAATCAGGATTATGATGAGTGATAGGCAATTACCACATATTAGGGTGGAAGTAAATTCAGAAATATAGGAGGCAATGACACAGTCCAGGGTTAGAGTTGGAGTATATCATGATTCATCATTAAAGGCTGGCTGGGATCAATAATGGTAGCCCAGTTAAGTGATTTCTATTACCTGCCATAAGGGGCCAATGGACATTAAATCATGATAGGTGGCATAAGATTATAGATGGGGAAAGAGAGAGCTGAAGTAGTGAATACAACCTCGTACTTGATATCAGAATGTTAATAAGTGGTTATGGCATTCTTCCCTAACTTATTGGCTATTGGAGCAACAATGGTGTGACTTTTTCCAGAATTTGTTAGGTCATAAACTCAGCGTTAATATAAGAAATTGTTCAGTGCTTAAAAATTTATTATTGCTAATGATTTTAGGCTTTAAGCCTGATAAACATTGATAGATATTTTTATTTAACTGAGGTAAGCCAAACAGAATATGGACATTACTGAAAGTCAAAAACCTAAAAATAAATCCTCACTGAATAAAAATGAACGAACTTCCTAAAATGAGCGGACAACACACATAACGCAAACTCAACCAACAAGGTGGGACAGCGGGAACCACTTATCCCATCATAGTGGAAGGGGAGGGGGGTCAGGGGGCTCATCCTTGGCAGCATCTTCATCCCAAAGCAGGGCATGGGCTACGGCAGAGATCAGGGGCGTTGGGGCATCAGTGGGATGTGGAGTTATATTTCCGATGATTAGGGTGGTAGGAATACATCCGCTATATATAAGAGTTCTGACATAATTTGCCAAAGCTTTTTCAGCTTTCATGAGTGTGTCAGGTAGTTTTTTGAATGTGGCAATATTGGTGCAGGTAATCTTTTTTTTGGATTCTGCGCTACCTCTGCCATGTGCTGGATGGCATTATTGGCATCTTTGTGAGCTTTGATCAACATATTTTTGTACATTATTGGCTTTGGAGGGGATAATGAGAGGAGGGATTCCTCCTGCAAGTATCACCACTGATTTGGTGGCAGCTTTGTAGAGAGGACGACAATCTGGCTTAGCTGTTGCTTCAACAGTAAGCTGGTGGTCGCCGTGGAACATTTTGGCATTTTGCTGGGGATGTATATGTGAGGGGGTAGTTCATTGTCTTGGTCAATATACACAAACTGCTCAATTTGCATATTGCAGTCTTCAATTATATTCCTGTACCCATCAATTCCAGCCAATAGATCTAAAGGATTTTGGTTGAATTGAAGTGAGGATTCACCTTATTCCTGAGGTTTAATTGGTTCATTGGAGGATGCATGGGATCAAAATGGGGTCCAATCCTGTGCTTGATTGGATGGAGCACTTGTGGCATTGGGGCGAGGAGGAGGCTGATTGATGGCCGTTGGCGCAGCTGCAGAAACAGGCTTTGGGGGAGGGGGAGGTAGGATTGTACTCCATACCAAAGCTAGTGCAGGGTGGGCGGCGAATTGGAGGCCAGTGGACGAGAAATCAGCACCGTCAGAGGCAGCTAGGGATGGGCACTTGCATTTCAAGTGGTCCAACTCAAAACAGGATGGACAGATCGTCTATCCACACTTGACGTGGCCCATAATGGATGGTTGGGGGCAGAGAGGATAACAGCATGAGGGGGAATTGATAGGGCAATTTTATTTGAATCAGGGCTGATTGTGGCATATGCCTGAGGCCCAGCAAGGCATGTGGCCCCATTTGGGACCACAAATTGCAAGATGGGGTTGGAGCCATAGGCTTCCAAACCTTCCATCAGCTCCTGGTGGAGCACTTCAGGGGGAACGTGGGTGGGAAAACCAGCGAACTGAACCACCAAAGTGGTATCTGCTGGTAGCTGGGTCCAAATTGTGGGGAGAGGGGTATCCTGGAAAACCAGGGGCACTGTTGCCACAGTAGTGGCATCAGCTTCACATGTGAAGCCAAGATCAAAATACCCCTTGTAGTGGCAGAAGTCAATGAAACCAGTGGGATGCATCACCGCCTGAGCCCTTTTGATAATAGCTTGGTTGTGGTAGGTGAAAAGTTTCCCATAGTTGACCCTAAGGTCAAAATGCATGTTGCTCCAGGGGAGCACCAGGGGGCAGTGGGGCACTGCTTGGGTTTGAGCGAGGTGGGTATTGAGATCCTTGGGAGGAACAAATTGTCCCAGGGGTTTGGTATGACTGGGTGAGCCAGTCTGAGCGCATTTTCCTGTCAGATGGAAAATGGTGGGGGAGTTTCGCCGCTGCCCCACCCTGGGCATCTTGCGAGGAATCTGAGGACATTAGAGCAAAACTATAGCGGGCAATCAAGATTTACTTTTTTTATCCATATAATTTGCTCAGAAAGTTATGCTGAGCGGAAAGATAACATTGATAGATAAATTATTATAATTATCTCAGGCCTAAATCTTAATAATGCATCATTTAGCCAACATAAACTAATGTCAATAGTATTAGAAATTAAGTCAGAATCAAATCAAAATAATAGAAGGTAATCCTAAATCCATGGCTTCGCCTAAACAAATGTGAAGCCTAAAAGCCAAAAAATAGGGTGGCTCAAGTCTGATCAGCTTTATAACCCACAAAAGAGAAAGTTGAGCAAAGTCATTCGCTCAATTTATGCTCATATGTAATGCCACAATATAGTGAGAAGTATCACTGGATTCAAACTTAAGGCTCACAGCTTTCAATTTCCTCACATTCTTTAAAGGGATGTATGGTGTCCAACCATAGACTTATCCTATAAGAGCAGCCTTACTACTGGAAGTGGTGCTACTGATAAGTTCAGCTGGGGTCCTGGTCATTTGTAATCCAGGATTATATTGACAAGCAAGTCTACCAAGACATCAAGAGAAAAAAATAAGTGATAAGAAAAGCTACCTTGGGAGGTGTAAAATTAAATTAGGAATGAGTTTGTCAATAAGGTGATTGATACTCAACAGGAGTGCTGCTGGTAAAATTTTGGTTTCCATTTGCTGAACCCCTAACTGAATTCATCAACATGGCCTCACATCCTTAATGAATGGGTGGAGGAAGGCCATGAAACCCAGTATAATTTAAAGGAGTTAATAGCTGTAATTTACAATAACTTTGTTACCTCTGATTAACATTTGGTAATGTGGCTCATTGTCAATCATGGCATTAAAATGGGTAAGTATTGTGGCCTAGATTACCTATGAAAAAAACTGCCCAGTGTACATAAAAAGAAAAGCGGATAAAGCACCAATTCTTTAA
>JAKSZP010016613.1:0-25838 GCA_022478985.1 Massospora cicadina | reverse complement strand
CAGGTAGTCCACCCTGGATAGGACTTGGGGTCGAATGGGGATCACGCCATCATGGATGGGTAGCCCCTGTACCTCTTGTGTGAACTGAGGAGAGGGGTGGCCTCTTTGGGTTGTATGTCCACTAATACGAATTCTCCACTCTGCGCTTCACATGGAGAGTAGGATTTGTTTGTAGTGGGTTTTGGTCCCGTGAGGACCTGTGGCTGATGTGTGTGATGCAAGGTATTTCATCAGGGAGTGGGGGTTTGATGGATTGTTGAGGCCCAAGGCTCAGGAGAAGTTGGAGCGGGCCACGCGGGACCAGTGTTGGGATGGGAGTGTAGGAGCAGTGACGGCCGCAATCCAGGTGCCCAGGATCTTGGCGGCATGGGCTTTGAAGTCAAGTAGGCCCATGCCACCATGATGATGAGGGCCAAACATGACCTCTAGCCATACAGGTGGAGGGCGGCCTGACCAAAGCCAGCCTTGTAGCAAAGCATACAGGGATTTGAAGAAGCTTGGGGAGAAGGGGATGGCGTGGGCTCCAAACCAGACTTTGGATAGGAGCATAGAGTTGGCAAGAACAACCCTGCCAGTGAGGGTAGTAGGGTGGGCTCTTAGAGAGGCTATTCGCTTCGTCACGTTGTCCAGTATGTGGCACTCCATTACTGCTGTCGCGTATCCACCTGCCTCCAACCACACGCCCAGATGTCGTATCAGTCCTATGGTAGGTCGTGGCACAAAGGGGAGCACCAGTGGAGCGGTGTGTTTTGAGTTAGTAAGGCGTGGACGTGGGCGAGCAGATGGGCCGGGTTGGGAACTACTTGCTGGGGCCCAGCAGTTCTGAAACCGACCAAGGAGGATGATTTAAGTTTTGGAGGCGTTCAGTGCCGCGTTGCTTACCCGGGAATATTCCTGGATGAGGGCTTCAAGCGCGCGTGCATCTTTGTTATTAGACACCCCCACCATGCAATCATCTGCAAATGCCATCATCTTGACTGGGGTTTGGCCTGGCACATGGACCCCAGTGAGTTGGGCATTCACATTTCGCAGTAGTGGGTCAAGGCTGAAGTTGTATAAGAGTGGGCTCAGGGGGTCCCCTTGTCGCAGGCCCCTTTGAGGGCGGACTACTTCCATTAGAAAAACCTGGGCCGCGCACTGCCATTGTTGCAGATTCCGTGAGCAGCATCACCCAGTTAATGAAGCGGGGAGGTAGGCGGAATTGTTGGAGGCAGGCCCTAAGGTATTCCCAGTTTACTCTATCATAGGCCTTTTGTTGGTCCAAGAATACAAGTGCCCCAGAGGCTGTGGACTGACACACATTAGCCACAGAGTGCACGTTATCCCAAATTGACCTTCTGGGGATGAAACCGAATTGTTCTGGGGAGATGGTGGCAGATGCTACAGTCCCTAAACGGTTAGCCATGATTTTTTTTATATTTTTTGGTGTCTGTGTTTGTCAGAGAAATGGGGCGCCAGTTGGCTAAGTCTAGCCTATCCCCTTTCTTGAAGAGTGTGACCATAAAGGCCTCATGTTTTCCTGGTAGGAGGCACATTTCCAACAGGCTTTGGTTGAGTGAGGCTAGCAGCAATGGGATATATATTTAAAATATTTTTTGTAGAACTCATATGGAATTCAATCTGGGCCTGGGCATTTTTGGTTTGGCACACCGCAAATGGTAGTCCATAATTCGTTTGGAGTAATTAAATTCATTATTTCCGGGTATCAGAAAATGGTGCAGATATGAGCTCTGTCGAGAAATTCTGCCATTTCGGCCAGCTGAATTGGTTCAGCTCAGTATAACTCAGAGTAATATCTTTGCATTTCGATTGCCACTTCAGCCAGTGTGTCCACAATAGAATTATCCGATCTTTGCACCTGTGTGCAGGCCACGCTCTGGCGTGGTGCAAAATTTTTTTGAAGAAGTATGCGGTGCACTTGTCACCTTTAGTGATGCGTGTGGCCCTGTATTGGACACAAACCTGATGTTTGTGTTGCCTTTCAAGTGCGTTGAGGTGGGCGGCTGCCTCCGCCCACTTCTGGCCCCATGCAGGGCTATATCCTGAGGCTGGAATGTTGGACTCCAAATGGGCCAATTCCGCCAGCGCCCATGATATAACTGCCGATGTGGCTCGTGAGCATCTGGATGAGAGATGGTGATAGTGGTGGATGGTATCCTCTTTGAAAGTTGCCCATGTGGAAATGTGGTCCGTGCAAAACGGTGCAACAAACAATTTTGCCAAAGTTGCCTCTTCCACCCACGTGGAAAATCCTGGCAACTCGAGCTCGGGGGGGGCGGATTTTGCACCAATGTGGGGCCTTTGCAACTGTGACGGGTAAGTGGTATGTTATTGAGACCAGTCAGTGGTCGGAGAATTCCATTTTCATTGTTTTGAAGTGGGAGATGTGGGGTTGGAATTTTGCTGGTGCTAGAATAAGGTCAATGCGGGTCATGGACCTTAATTGGCCATTGTGGATGTGGGGATGCGTCATGTTTTCGAGCAGTGGGGCATGTCATGGCAGTGCATCCATTAACCCAAGGGTGGCTTTTAGAATGCATAGTTCTACATGACCCTGTGGGACGTGGGGTGAGGGCGGCCACCAGTCCGTTGGTGAGGTTAGCCAACAGTTCATGTCACCAATTAAGAAAGTTTCATGGGGTAGCGGGAGGGATTTGACTGATGAGAAAAATTCCTGACGCTCTTGTGCACCGTTTGGGGTGTAAATGTTGATGATTGTGTGTGCAACATCAGCCTATGAGAAGGTGACAACGAGCACTCAGCCATTTAGGAATGTTTCTGAAGATGTAAATTTAAAAAAATTGTTTTTCTGAATTAGCACCCCACAGTGCTTCGACCAAAAGGATAGGGATGGTATGAGCATTGTTTTCCAAGCTTCCTCAGAACCTCATGGACAGTGGGACTCCTGGATGGCCAGGATATCCACGGGTAAATTGTTTTGTAAAAAACTCAGTTTCCTAGCCTGGGACGGGGAGGCCTTGAGTCCAGCAATATTCAGCGTCCCTAGAGTGAAGGTTTCCCCCATCGCACCTTAGGTGCAAGGGGGAGGGCCCCCGGGCCCACCAGCCTCTTCCAGGTCCCCACGGGCTTTCACAGCAGCGTGGGTATTATCAGCAACACTATCAGGGTTTTTGTTAATTTTTGTGGAAAGAGTCGCATTGGCTTTGGCCTTCGCTTTTTGTTTTCCTGACATCGGACGAATTTTTTGTGGTGCGGATAAGTTTGGTGCACCGTCAAGTGGGGCAAAATTTTTTTTTTCAGTTGGGATAGGTCCCAAGTAAGTTTCAACTGGGGCTTGGGTGCAGCGATTGGGTGAGATCGAATCTCCCATCAGATCCTTGGATTGAGTGGCCCGTTCAGCTTGGGTCTCCCAATCTGATTGGGTGATGGATTCCCAAGTTGCTTCCACCGCGAAGGTCTCCATGTCCTCCTGGTGTTGTGAGTGTGGGATGGTGGTGGTGGCCTTGGCCGCTTCCTTGGCTGTGGTCCTATGGGCCTGCTTGGCCTTCTTCCACTCCTGTGGGGAGATGGGCTTTACCAATAGGTAGCAGCCTTGTGCTCCCCACGGGAAAGCCTCCTTGGTGCTTGCGGTTGGTTCGTAGTGCGCCTCCCCGCTGGCCATGGCTGCTGAGGGGTGCTCTTGGAATGTGACGCCCTCTTTGATGGGGCATGCGTGCACCTTATGGCTGAACGCGTCACAGTGGGTGCAAATGGGGGGCGCGCTGTCCACCGTTACCCAGAATGGGTGGGTGGTGTGCCCTGTGATATCAATAAAGGTGGAGTGCGGGATCTGGGTTAGGTCCTTCGCAATCTCCTCGGTTGGGGTCAGAACTGCAATGGCTTTGCCAGTGCACAGGTGTGGCATCAGCATGAAACGTTGCATTTCAAAAGATTGTATTTCGCCATATATGGCGAGACCATCTTTCAGGTGTTGCTCCAAAATGTCAAGTTTTACTGTAGTAGGCAAAAAGTCAAACGTGAGGAAAATTTGGTTTGATTTTGTCCATCTGGTGCGTTTAGTTTCAATGACCTGTTGCCCTTTGGGGAGGTCAACCACTATGCGCACCGCTGCAGCCTCATCTGCTGCTATTTTGTTTTCGAAACCTAGGTCCAGCCAACCGCGTGACATGGAGTGAGGTGCCACATACACCGCGGTCGGGAAAATTTTGTGTACATCTTCACAAAATTTTTCCCATAGGGCCGTTTTTTGGATGTCCAGATACACACGGACTCCGAATTCCACCGATGAAAGTGGCTGGGAATGTGGTGTGTTGATGTACTGGTTGCATCGTGCTTGCCACACGAGTATCTCTGGGGAAATTGTGACCGCCAGTTTTTTTAGATTTTTTTCTATTCTGCCGGATTCTCTGGGGCGTTTTTGAACGTTAGAGGCCGCGGGCCTTCTGCCTGCTCCTCTTGCCTTGCTTGCCCAACTGCTCCCAGACATGGGCGCAGACTAATCCCCTCTATGAGATTATCAAACTAGATTTAGTCTTGAATTGAATGGGTTGCAAAAGTATTTGCAACGAGAAAGAAAAGTTAAACATGTAATATTAAAAATAAACAATTATCCTTGGCACAATTGCCAGAAAATACATAAATGATCAAAAGTTTCTTGGGGATTTGGCCATTACTCTGAAAATTAGCTGGACCTCAAATTGGTAGATTGTTCAACTATTATAAGTGAGAAGTAACATTAAAATGTGAATAATACCAAAATTCATTAATATTAAGCAAACAAATTGGCAATTGCCTTAGACTAATCTAAAGAATAATACTGAATTCATGGGAATAATTTGAGTTAAACTAAAGCAATTGGCAATTGTGCCTGGTTAATAATTTACATTATTTGGAATTTAAAAGAACCATAATCTGGCTAAAATTATAACAATTATGCAAATACTTTACACCCTTTATTAAAAACAGCTTAAGTTTCAGATTCAAAGTTATCACAAATGTTTTGGCAAGTGTTGCATCCATATCGCCTCATGGCAATCACAGCGTCATAAACCCAGGGTACTTCACATATGAGAGTGCATTGCCAAACAAGCTGAGAAACAGCCGTTGTTTGCATGAGGCCAACATAAAGCTTTAACTACCCCAGGTAGTGTTTAGTCCCTGTGGTACTTTTTAAGGACAGGGTAATTGCATTCTTCACCATGTAACTTCAGTTTCACCAAAAGAGAGTCACAGCAGGGGGTCTCAGGGGATTTTAAAAGGAGTTGAGCCAGGAGGGAGAAGGTGCTGGTGGACAACAAAAGGAGGGGGTTCCAAATATACTTACATCCAAATTCACAATCCAAGCAAATGCCTAAAAATAAACTGCTACTTCTCTTTACACTTTCCTACTTATTTCACTGTTGCTGTGTGTGGGCATACATAAGGAAGAGGTGATGATCCTGATAGATTCAGGTTCAAAGGAAAACTCTATGGAATTTTTATTAGAAAAGCTTAAAAATTAAAGACTTGAGGTTCAGACGTCATTTTAGCTGATGAAACCCAAAGCTTTCTGATGTGGCAAGTGAGATCTACATTAGGGATATGACAGAGTCCTTTTTTTAAATCAGGAGTTTTGTTCTATGAGAAATCCGGCTTATTTGGTAATATTATGGTTGTTGTGGTGGCAACAATTTTGGTCCAGTATCTGACATATCAGCTAGGACGGTCACCTTGAACCCAAGCAATGGGTCCTCAATGGGTTAGATATGGTGGTGGGGGATACTCATCCCAAAATTAAAGAGATTAGATAAATCCAAGCTGGAGCAATGACAGCTGAGTAATGGGACTTTGAAGCCGTTTTTAATACTAAGAGGATTCCTCAAACTCACCTATACACCCATTAACTTTTTTGTCTCGTTATAAAAATGGAGTAAACTACCTAAAATTGTCCTGTTTAATCACTTACCTGCGTGCTTTGTCTTAACTAAAGGAGTATGTAGGAACAATGTTTGTTGGGCTTCCGTTTTTGTGGATTGATGGTGATGTGCTAAAGAAGCCTGATATTCAATACATGAAGCAATCTAAGACTTACAAAAAGTATGTTATTCTTTTATGGTGCTAAGTAGTGCTTATGATCCATAAGCTATAGCATCCGTCCTATGGTAAGTATGGCAAAATAACTTATTGATGTTATATACCAAAAAAGGGATATAAATAGAATGGCGGAACTTTATTTTGTTGTAAATATGGGTTTTTATATTTTACATTTAAATGTAAACCCCACAAGGAAAAGGTTTAATAAAATACATAGAGGGGTAATTGGGATGGGAGGTTTTTAGTCAGGTGATGCATCCAAATTGTATAGCGTCTTTGTAGCATGCTTTTTAATTAAGAGAAAGGTATTTTAAATTTTTCAAGTTAGATGAGTTTTGATATCACTTAGGCCAATCTTTGGAAGATTCTTTATTCTTACCCTTTATGGGTAATTCTTATTTACTGCCTCTTGTGCCACCTAGTGTAATGGCCACCTGAAATTTTGGTGATCCTTCTTATCAATTAAACAATGTTTTTATTTCAAGTATTAGGCTCAAATTGGTCTAATGGCCTTTTCCTAGGATCAAATTGAGCCTTACCAACTATTAGTTTTTTTGTATAGCTAAATGATGGTATTTTTTATCCTCTTACTTGGGTTTAGGCGTCGATTATCTCATGGTAGTTGATTGAACAATACACCATCATTTTGCTTGATATTCTGATATCTGACATTACCCCTTCAAGAATACTGGCAGGGGAGTACAAACGTAGATTGGCCATGTACGCAGTTAATAGTTACTCCATTTCTAGATACTAGATTGATTATTCATCCCCGCGTTTGTAGATTATAGTTATGACCCATCAAAATGGAATCAAACTTCCTGCTCAGGGCGCTATATGATTGTAGTAGTATAAGACTAAATCTTTACCCTCAAGATTGAGCAAAAGTTGCTGGGATGCATTTTCTGCTTGATTTTCTCACGTAACCGTTTTGGCTAGATTTTACATTGCTTCTGAGAAGCTGTATAGTCATCTGGCTAATCATCTTAGAGCTTTTTCAGACTCTTCAGTATTATCCTTAATAATTCACAAGATACTAGTGCTGGGATGCTAGGTTCTCTTCCTTACAAAGCCTTGAAGAGTGCCATTTTTTGATATGATGGAACCTTATCCTTTAAGCCATCAATGCACTTGAGAGATATTGGTCCCAGTGTAATGTATTGGTATTAGGCATCATACGTATTTACTAAAACTATCTTTCTATTTTCTCTTTCTACATTCCCATTAGTTGATGAGTTATAGGGAGCTAAAAATTTTTGTTAGGTCCCATGCTTAAGGCTAAGAATCTCACAACGCTTAAAGTAAACTTTTTTGTTATAGCATAGCAGTAATTGTGGGTAATCGTGCCTAGTAACTATATTTTTATATAAAGTTAGTAGTAGCCTTAGTGTTCTGCGTAGGAATGGCAAATGCTTTGACACACTTCATGAGATAATTGTCCTTACCAGGATGCATTGGTTTCCTGCTGTAGATTCAGGCAGTTGACCTATGACGTTTTCACTGATGGTATGGAATGGCTTCTGAGGGGTCATTGGCTGACTCTTGTACTTGGTTTTATGTGGCGTTTGTTTTTTTACAAGTTATACAAGTGTTTAGGACTTCCACTACAGAGTCCACTATTTCTTCCCAATAGAATCAATCCTTGATTTATTTGTAAGCTTTTTTGGATCCTCCATGTCCTAAGGTACAGTGGCCTTCCATTATCACTGTTACCAATATTAAGGTCGCAAGTAAGGTATCTAGTCGGTTTTGACTTTTTTGTACAATAATACATTGATAACTTTTCATTTTACACCTGTCATTTCAACATCTTTTGAACTGGTACATACTTTCCCCCTAATAGTCTGGCTACATGATTAGGTCATTTAACCGTTCTGCTTCTTTATTGTCTAAATAAAGTAGAGGCAATTGGGTCAGTCCATCTACAGTCATAAACTTAATTACAGCTCAATGACCAATATTAATGTGTGCTGAAGTTTAATAGCCCAAAGAGCTAGCCTTCCATTTAGATCTTTCATGTTTTTCAGTAACTTTAAAGAAGTGTAGTCTGTAACAACTGTGAAATTTGTACCGTACAAAAAGAGCTGTGTTTTACCATAAGGAGAACAGCTGGGCACTCTTATCCATGATAAGGTAATTTAATATAGCTTTTTGAAAATGTTTTGCTGTATAAGATGCCTGGTCGTCTTTGCCTTAATCATACAGTTGCATGAGAATGGCTACTACGGCTAAGTTGGATCCATTTGTGGATAGGATAAAAGGCTTTCCATAGTACAAATTTCATAGAATTGGTCTTCTCTTTAACAAATCCTTCATGTCTCAAATGCAGTTCTTTGCATTACTCCATTCAAAAGGCGTATTTCTGGCAAGCAAATGGACATGTGGTTCAGCGAGGTAAGTGAAATTAGGGATAAATTAAATTATAAAACACATCATATCTATAAATACCTGTATTTAAATGAGGATCTATAGCTCAGGCATCTTGAAGATTTCTTCAACCTTATCGTAAAAGGATTGAATTACTTCCCACAATATGGCATGTCCAAAAATCCAATTCTTGTTATAAAAAGGTACACTTCACAGGCTTTAGTTTTGATCTGGCTCTCTCGTAGTCCTTGAAAAACTTTTTTGGTTAAGATGATCGTAAAGTTTTCTAAGAACATCTTTAATCTAGGTAGACAATCACACATAATAATTTGAGATTTTGCATGATGTGATTCATCACCAGTTGAAATAATTCAGAGTTGCATTCTCCCTGAAGGAATTGGCCATATTGTAATATTCCTTCTATGCAAATTAACGCGCATTTTTCTTGGTCTTCTAAATATAGATCCATCTTCTGATAGTCACTGGCAAGGTCCATTGTGGAGAAGTAATTCGAGCCAGAGAGTCATGCCAGAGCATTGTCAATTTGAAAAATTGGATAGCTGTCATCATTTGTGAAGCTGTTAAACTTACTGCAAATCCATCACGATTTTGTGACCACCATTTTTCTTCTTTATAATTAACAGTTGAGAAAACCATTGAATCTGGAAGGGCACAAGTAAGTTGGTATTAAGGGTTGTTTGATCTTGGTATTCATGTATTGCTCTTCTACTTTGACTTCCTATATGGCTCCACTCATATTGAGTAGAATCTCCTACATCAATACTATGTTTACAGTTTTTCATGTGACCACAATCGACATCTGAAATAGAAAAACATGTTGATAGTCTTCAAGAAGTTGACGCACTTTCTCAAGCTCCTCCTGAGTTAGCTTAATGAATATATGGACTTAAGGAATTGTGCAAATTAAATTATTGGTAGATAGGCAAAAATTAAGGTGTGTACCAATAAAATGTACTTTGTTAATTTCATTAATGGGGATAATTGACCTTTTTACAATCTCTTTTTTTACTAATGGGTCTTGGTTGATAAGACTTCCAAGTAGTATCTCAATAGGCCGCATATAAGCTTGGTTGAGGACTCCTGGTTAAACTCTTGGTTAAAATCTATAAACTAGGTCAACACTAGTGATATGTAGCAAGCAGTTTGGGGTATATTTAAGGTTATTTTGGTAGATTCACTTTTTAAATCTGGTTTAATTATTACCTCCTTGGTAACATATATAATATGTCCTCTTCTGCATCTACTGAGTTAAAAGTCTTGGCGTAGCAGTTCCCTTGACTGTCACTGAAGTCCAAAAATGGGCTGAAGCTGTAAATTAGCGGAGAGTTCAAAAAAATGGAAATATGGAGGGAATATAGTCTACTTTAATGTGTTAGAAAGCGTCAATACTATAGGGCGCGTGAGGACATGGTGCCTTGGGGACCTTCTTGGCCCCAAGAGATCAGGATCTTTTACTGCCTCCAGATTGACCGCCAGGATGTTGCCCTCATTGTACTGCATGATCCTCATGACCGCAGTGATGGGAGCAGCGCCTCTCATGATTTTGGACGTGAGGGATTTATGATAGTGATTCCAATTATTCTTGTACATGTGATTCTTCTTGATTGAATCTGGTTTTGGTGCCTTCAGGATAGGATTCTGTTCAAACTGTTTCAAGAGTTGATCATTCGAGGCTTAATTTGAAAGCAGGGATTTCAGCTTGCTTGTCATCTCAAATCCTGACAAATACCCCCCTCAAGATCCTGTTGGAGGGGATATAGAGCTGAGAAACTGGTCATGCACTCAATCTACCACTGTCCCCATATTAATTCCAGCAATGGTGTACTTGGAGCTCACCTTATGAGTGACCTTATAAAGGCTGGATCAAAGAATGTCAAGCTTATTCTGTCAACCTCCGGGTTGATGGTGATATAAGAGAATGAGGTCACTTAACTAAAAATGGTTAAAAAAGGTCAGCAGACATTAAATTAGATGTCTCCCTTATGGTGATGGTGACAATTCCAAGCAAGGCTTGAGCTTGAAGCAAGACAATTTCATCAGCTAAGGCCCTCATATTCACATTGGAGATCTCAGGAGCATAGTTTTAGAGCAAAGGCTGTACGCTACTTGGGAGCCAGGGAGCAGTCCATATAGAGCTTCAATGGGGGACATTTTAATGACTTGGTATAAATTATTTGGTATGCAAGCAACGCACTGGGTAGATAATGATTTCATTGGGAAGGGTCAGAGGCATCCATCTTCCACAAAATAGACAAGTGTACGGTTAGCGCGTTCCACCACCCCATTGGTTATGGGTTGTAAGAGGCGGCGAAACTTTGGTTAGTGCCAAAAAGCAAAGTAAGTTCTTGGACTACCTGTGAGGTGAAATTTAACCCGTTGTCCAAAATGTAAAACTTGTGGGAATCCATGCTGAGTGAAAACAGAATGAATAAAGAAGAGAACCGTGGCTTTTGCAGTAGCAATGGGGACCAAAATCGCTTTGACCCATTTGGTCAGGTGGTCCACGGCTAGGAGATTATATTTATGGCCATGTAATCCAATGAGGAGAGGGCCTATCATATTGATGTATATGACGCTGAAGGATCCCATGGGGCGACAACAAGTGTTGAAATTGAGATATTGGATTGGTCTTGGGATCAGCAAGTCATACATGGCTCCAAGACCTCTTGGATGGTCTCTACCATTCAGTCCCAGTATTATCATGACTACAGACATTTTTGAGTCTCCTTGACCACCCCGTGTCCCATAGCATTATGGCCCTCTAGATTAACATCAGTTTGGGAAGAAGGGTGGACATAATTGAGCCATTTCTTATTGACCCTATTGTAGAGCAATCAATATTAATTTGCATGTCTCAGGTTATCCTTTGAGCTTAGCTTAGACCTCAGGAGTTTCCAACTCCCATTGCTCAGGTCGACCAATCATATTGTACAGTTGGTCCTTATTGGAAGTCAAAGCTTCTAGCACTAATATACTGGATAGGCCTTTGGGGTTTTGGTGAATCACGCCCTCATGAGAGACAATGGTGAAATAATAGCTTAGCAGTCTTAAGCCCTCAGGTTAAGCGGTTATCTGGGTCCTTTATCTACTGGAGCCACAGGAGTGAGGAATGGTCAGTGACAATAGTATTTGGGCGCCGTAGAGATAAAGCCATAAATGCTTGATGGCTAGTAAGTGATCCAGGCGCTCCCTCTCAGTAATGCTGTAGTTACGTTCAGCCTTACTCAGGTGTTTTAATAAAAATAGGTCACTAGATGGTCGACCTGATTATCGTCATGTTTGGCTAGGATAGCCCTGATGGCAACATAGATTTATTTGAGCTACGCCAACTAGGGGATAGATATTACTAGAAAAACCAAAACGAAGCAAACCAAACATGATCAACCGCCCAAAACGAGCATCTAGACACACAAAAAGAGAACACAACCAACCAGGTGGTACAGGGGCGAACTGCTTAACCCACCATGGCGGAAGGGGAAGGGGGATCAGGGGCTCATCTGCGGGTTCCTCATCATCATAAAGAGTGCAGGCCAAGGCAGAGAGCAAGAGCGTGGGGTTATCAGAAATATTAAGGGCGAGTTTTCAGAGGACCAGTTGCTCAGAGAAATTGCTTTCAGCATAAATCGCACCTAAATAAGTTGACAAGCATTTTTCTGTTTGAATGCGGATGGCAGAAAGTTGGGAGTGTAAAGTGGAGCTAGCGCGGGTAGCTATTGTTTGTGTTGTGAATTGGAAATCACTTTCTGAATGGCATCTGCGGCGTGTTTGTGAAACTGAATAATGGCTTTTTTGCTCTGGGGGGTCAAGTTCATGGAGAGAATGGGAGGGGGGAGACCTTTGGCAAGCATTATTGCTGTGTGGGCAACAGCATTGTGGAGGAAACGTGTGTCAGGTTGAGCAGCAGCTACCACAGCAAAATGATGTTGTGTGCATAACAAATCGTCATTTGGCCATGGTACATAAAGCGCTGAGTGATTTCAATGGGGGTTCATACCGGGAAAAATTCTTCCATGTTGATTTCAGAGTCTTCAATCACATTACCCATTTTTCAGTTTTATCCAATGAGATCCATGGGTTCATGTCATACTAATCAACGTTTTCTACAATAGGGGTGGCCGAGGCTGGCGAATGGGTTGCAGCATTGTATCAAACTGGTGTCCAAGATGATTCATGATTGGTGGGAGCATTGGTGGCACCAGGCTTAGGAGAGGACTGATTGGCTACTGCAGGTGTGGGAGTGACAGGTTTTGGAGGAGGGGGTAGGATTGCACCCCATTCTGAGAGGGCTGCAGGGCAGTCAGTAGATGGGGAGTTGGCGGCCAAGTTTGATGAGATGGAGGAAGCACCAAGGTAGGGGCAGCTACGCTTCATGTGATCCAACTCAAAGAAGGATGAACAGATGGTCCGCCCACCCTTGATATGGGCCCAGGATGGGTAGTCAGGGGTAGATGCAGTGAAGGTGCGAGGGGGAAGCTACTCTACACTGTTAGTAAAGTTAGGGCTGACTGTGGTGAATGTCCAAGGCCTAGAGAGGTGTGTGGCTCCATTGGGGGACCACAAATTGAAGGATGAAGTCATCGCCATAGGCTGCCAAACCTTCCATCAGCTCCTGATGGAGAATCTCAGGGGAAGGTGAGTGGGCAACCAGCAAACTGAACCACCAATGTGGTGTCAGTAGAAAGATGGGTGCACATTGTGGGAATTGGGGTGCCCTGGAAAACCAGGGGCACAGTTGCTGCAGTGGCAGTATCAGCTTTTCACATGAAACCTATATTGAAGTATTCTTTATAGGGTAAAATTGATGAACCCAGCGGGTTGCATCACCGCCTTTGACATTTCAATAATATCTTTATCTGCATATGGGAACAACGTCCCATATTCAAACTGAAGGGTGAAATGCATGTAAGAGTGTGGGAGTATGAGAGAGAAGCAAGGCACCACCTGGGATTGTGCGAGAAGGATGACAAGATCCTTGGGTGGAATGATCTGACCCAAGGATTTGTTATGACTGGACGAACCATCCTAAGCGCGTTTTCACCCCAAACAGAAAACGCTAGGTGAGGTTGCGCCGCTGCCTCACATGGGAGCAGCAGGCGGTGGAGCTGTGGACATCAGTGGGTCAGCGTCGCGGCTAATTGGTTTGCAATTAGTTTATAAAATTTAAATATAAAATTCACTCAAAAGTGGGTTCAAGCTGAAAGAAAAGTTTCTGACTGCAACATTGATTGCTTAAATAAACAACAAAAAGGGTTGGTCAAAACGCAGGTGGACTAAAATGGGTTAGTACATAGAGCAGTTCTCAAGGCATTAAAAGCCTGTTCTTGTTCGGGCCACCATTCAAAAGCACATTCTTCTTCAATGAGGTAAAATAGTGGCTCAGCTAAGTCAGAAAACCAGGGAAAAACCTAATGATAATAGCCCGTTATGCCTAGGAACTCTTGAATATTCCTTAAGCTCTGGGGGCACGACATTTTTTCTATGGCGTCAACTTTGTCTGGTATAGGTTGGATGCTATCCTTTTAAACTTTATGTCCCAGAAAATCCATTTTAACTGGAAGAAAGAGCACTTCAAAGGTTTAAGCTGTAAATAAACCTTACAGAGCCAATTGAAAACTTCTCTGAGATGTTCAACGTGTCCATTAAAAAGTTTATGAGGAAACTGTAATGTCATCTAAGTATACAAGGATGCATGACAGCTTCAAGTCCCCAAGGATCCAATCAATGGCGCGTTGGAAAGTGAACAGGGCTTTGCAGAGGCCCTGGAACATCCTCTTGGGCTCGAATAGCCCCTCATTAGCTATGAGTGCGCACTTGGCTCAATCCATAGGGGCGAGCTCCACTTGCCAATATCTCTGGTAAGGTACATTTAGAAAAGTAAAGCAATCTGGTGAGCAGACGGAGGAAATTATCAATTTGTGGCAAAGGATAGAAAACCTTAGTAATGATGGAGTTGAGACATCAATAGTCCATCACCACCCAATGGCTGCCGTCCTTCTTCCAAACAAGCAGAAGAGGAGAGGCCCAAGGGCTGCGTAAAGGCACAAGGAATCCAGAGTCGAGTAGTTGTCTGAGCTCCACCGCCACTTGAGCTCCTTCAACCTTGCTCTTGCAGTAAGTTTGGGACTGGAAGGGAATGCATCCTCAGTCTCCACGTGATGTGGGACTCCATTAATTCTCCCAAAGTCATAGTTCAAGGCTTAAAATAGGTCTAATACTCTATAACAACTCTTGAACTCTGCGCTGTTGGTCGTCAATAAAGTCCTTTCCAAAACTGGTGTCAACCAGGGCCTCCAATGGGGGCGTTTCCAGCCTAAAGTACCTTAGGATCCAAAACTATAGACATTGTTGACAGCCTCCACTGGTAGGAGGTGGACATAGACGGCGGGACTGTTTGGGCCTACTTTTGGGTTCGTTGGTAAGGTTAGCCATCAACTCAAATATAGATCCAGCATAAGCTTAATCTAAGATTCCTGGCCAGGTTAACATCTCCTTTTTGGATGAGTTGTCTAGACCTCAAATTTCCAGCAGGTATCCAGAGGGGATGTTAACATGGACCTTGGAGTTGGCAATGACTTGGGAGTTTGGAGGTATTGTAGTCACCCTATGTAAATAGATTGGTATGCCTTCTTGTCCATCAACAGCATGGAAAGAAATTGGACTTAAAGCCCCTTATGTGATATTGAGCCAATTGTGACGGCCCTCACTCTCCAGTAAGCAGGCTTGGGAATTATCCTCCATCTTAGAGTCAAGAGAGGTTTTAAAGGTTAGAGTGATTCAATACCATAGTAGTGATAGAAAGCCGTCATTGTAATGGACTAATGATGAGTAGTCTCAAAGGAACTGAGTCCTAAGGAGCAGGTCATAGCTGGGGTTATCTAGAATGACAACGGATGTATTTACATCATGTTTTATGAACCGTATAGGTAGGGAAGAATATGCTCCTATAGATTGAGTACATTGCGTGCTTGCTGTGCTGTACTCCATATAATGGGGCAAGTATGGAGTGATCTTGATGCACTTCATTAACTTGAACAATATAACGTCATAGGGGGACCCACTTTCAACTATGGCGAGGACTAATATCTTACTAACTTAAACTGTGATGTGGATAACCAGGCTTCCAAACTGGGGAGGTAGCGTGAGAAACATGAAAGGGTCATCAGAAGAGTAAGAAGTTTCATTTCTTTGTCATTAATGGGTACCAAAGTTCTTCTTCAGGTATGATAGCTCTAGGATCATTCGAGATTATGGAGGATTATTGAGGCGTAGTAGGGATTTCATTATGGAGCGCCTCGTCCTTCATATTGATGGCCCTTTTACTGCCTCCTTGACAAGTCGTTTCCGGTAGGTCTTGGCGCTATGTCATAAACCGTTACATTAGGAGCATTGAGGGTGAGGATTATTCTGGGTTTTGAACACATCAACTCAAGGAAGGTAGAGGGACCTGAAGAGGTAGCCTTAGAGTAGGGTTGACACAAGAATCTCGTAAAGCTTTCTTGGTTTCACAGATGCAGATAAAACCGTTCTTTTGACCAATTATATGCATTTTGAACTTTAGGGTAGGATCCCAACGTGGAGGTGACCTTGGTGATAGCATCTTCCATGGGGACTTGATTGTACTAACCAACTATTGTTCTTGGGCATAAAAACGGCTGGCATACTTTATGGGGCTTTCTCATTTATTCAGGCGGATACCCATGAAAGCTTGCTTTTAATAGGCCAGGTATGCTTGCTGCCAAATTCTTGTACTAAGGATGTATGGACTTGTTCCTAGGTGTTGCACTCCTTCAAATGGGGGTCATGATCTCACTGACAATGTTGTTGAGGCAGGATAGGATATGCTTCACATTCTGTCAGTCTGTGGCATCCTCCATAGAACTTTCATATGCATACAGGAAGGAAGATAATGCTTTTCTGTCTTGTGGTGAACCTTTCTTAAAACTAGGTTCAAAGTTAGCTACAAGTTGAATAAAGAGGTGTTAACGCCAGCGATGGGTGCTGGCTCAGAGACCCCAGTATCTACATAGTTGTGGGGGAATGCTTGTCTAACCATCGCCATAGGCCCTTGTTGGCCTCTTGGATACCATCCCAGTTTCGATTTTAAGAGTAAACGGAACTTTATTGGCAACCTGCTCTTTTAGGTATTGAATGTCAGCGCCCTAAAGGCAAATCTGATTCTTTGAAGGTGGTCAAATGGGTTTCATACCCTTAACAAATTTGTTTGAGATGAGAGATGCGGATATTTGTAAGCTTCTGAAGGCGCTAAAGTGTCCATTTTTATCTGACAGTACCTCAATGGAGACCCTAGAATTGAGGGCAACACCGTCCACTTGGAGTTTGCACCCCTGAGATACATTACGAATTTGAACAGGTAAGGTGGCCAAGGCTGTTATCACATCCTTTTTCCAGGAGTCGTCAGGGCCTTTGAGAGTGGGTGCAGCAGGAGATGAGGGCCCTTGAGATCCACGGGGACCTTCTGGTTTTTTGCGTCTCTTACGTCCTTTGGGGCCTTTGGGCCCCTATGCCCTACAGGACCTTCACTCCCAGAGGATTAGTTGCAAGAGGCCAGCTACTGATAGAATTGTTGCAGGGTTTGTACCAGGTCCTCAAATCGGAGAGGTGCTAATTCCATGTAGCATCAAGGAGTTAGACGTCTGATGCAGCTGGTCATCGAGATATCCAGAGTTACTACTATCCACACGTGATTTGGCCTTGGGCATCATTGATTAATCAGTGTTTATCAATAATGGCCTTGTGGTTGTCATGGATGAAAAAGGAGGCCGCATTTTAGAAATTGATGACATGGGAGTTTAAGGCCTGGGTGAGCCCCAGTTGTCAGGAGACTTCATGATGGTACAACCCAACTAATTGGAGAAGGTAATGATATCTGGGTGAGCAAAGTTTCAAAGGTAGCGTCCAGGTACCAGTGTAAGTATTTTCTGGCAGCAGGGCTGAGGTATGGAGGTCCCGCATGGTAGAGGGCAAAGAAGAGGCGTGGGAGCAGCTTGAGTAGAAACCCACAGAGTAAATGCCATCTATTAATTGTTGAACACTATCATCAAGGTTTTCATACTGAAGTTGATACGAGTTCCATCAACTGAGGGTAGGGAGAACCATAATGTGGCTCAAATTCTAGACTCTCAGGCTGTGTGGGTGGCACTTTATACTGCAAGGTACTAATTCAGCGAGTGACACTTCTCAAATGATCAGCATATTGTCCTTTGGAACTGCTATTATTCTCCATTATTCGTGATAGGCATTTTGACTTGGACAGCTTAAAATCTATTTTAAAAAAAATTAAATGAGGCAGGTCAACCTAGGGGACAAATATACCTCATGCCAAGTTTTTTATCCCTTGCTGATTTCAAACATGGTAAAATTAAAACCCAACCCAGAGTGGATCAGAAACCACCCCAAGTACTATTCACTCCTCTTGGAGTCCCTTATAGTGAGCACCAATTCTCTCTGCATAGCAGTTCTCTTGACTGTCACCAATATCTGAAAAATGTGCTCAAAGCTGTAAATTAGTTGAAAATGTTAAAAATGAAAAGATAAATGAATATAGACTACTTTTTTGTGTTAGAAAGAGTCAATATTTATAGGGTGCATCAGGACATAGTGCCTTAGGTTCTTTGTGGCCTAGCAAGATCAGGATCTTTACTGCCTTCAGTTTGAATGCCTGGATGGTACCCTCATTGAAATATGTCGTCTTCATGATCAGAATATTGGGGCAGTGCCTCTCATGATTTATGAAGTGGGGACGGGATTCCTGAAGCTGATTCCATTAATTCTCAGACACATGATGATTCCTGATTGAATCTGGTTTCAGTGCCTTCAGAATAGGGTTCCGTTTGCACTGGTTAAGAGTCAATAAGTCAAGGCTCAACTTAGGAGCATGAATTCCAGCTTGCTCTTCATCTAAAATTCTGACAAGGAGCTTTTTTGTATTTCTTCTTTGGAAGAATACCTTAAAGGCAAAGTGGATACAGTGTACTCAAACAGACAAGAGTATTTCTTCTTAATGGAGCCTAGATTATTCAGTACATGGGAACTTCCTAATTGAGGAATAAGAAATAAGTCTTACTTCAGATTAATGATTACTTCATGTTAAATCATAAACCGTGTCCCAATAAGTATATCATACTGAATATACTCTAGTGAAACTACAGGAGTTGAATAACTAAATTTGCCAACGCAAATTGGCAGGGAAGTATAATCACCTATATCCTTGGTGTTGTTTGGACTGGCAGTGCTATACCCTGGGTGCATTCAAGGTCCGAGGTGAGCTTCATCTCCTTGATGAGATGGGATGAGACAGCGTGAATTTGGATCCCATATCCACAATATCCATTACTCTGACCTACTGAATCACTACTTCAACTTTGGTAATAGTCTCCCCAAACTTTGGCGGAAGAAATAACCTTTCTTTTAAGGCGGAACGTTACATTGATCTTTTTGGAAGTCTTGGTATATTTTATCATAATCTCCAATAGACTGTGCACGCTTAAGAGGGGTTGTATCTACAGGGATAGGTAATGATCAGCATTTCAGGCTGTATCAATTATTCGTGGACACCCATTAACTTGAATGAGTTAAGTGTCCTCCAGAAACTGGGTGCCATTGATATCTTTGCGTTTCAAGAGATCCAGAATGGCAAGCTCAGCATGTGTACCTAAAACATAATAACCTGTGTCCTCATAACCCCCTTCAAAGTTGTCGCTGTAATCATTTTATAATGCACGCAATATGAGCAATCAGCATGTTTTGATTACAGGTACTTTGGGTTGAATTTGGCTTTACTGGTACCTGAACATAATCTAACTGCCCTTTTCTCTGCTTGGCAAGGGCAGAGTTCTCTTTAAAACATGTCTTAAGTGTGGTTGTTTTCATGCAGTAGTTACACTTTGGGGTCTATACCCTCTTAGGCTTTTCTTTAATCACGGTATACACTTTGGGATTTGTGGAAACTTCGTGGGAGGTCTCTGTCTTGTGTATATCAACCATATCAAGCAAGACTTCTTTATTGTCTAAGACAGAGTTAAAGCTTCTTCAGACAGATGTGACATGCATGGCTAGGTCAGGATTACTATGTAAACCAGCAACAACTGCAGCTACGGCATCATCCAATGTAACCATTTTTGAGGGTATCAATGATTGGTTCTCATTAAAGAAGCAATCTGAAAGTTCAGCCAGGGTCTAATTTTGGCATAGCGCAATTCTTATGAAGTCCTGCTTATTCATACTCAAGCTTTACTTGGTACTAATTCCTTTGATGAGTGCTTCTTTGACTTCACTCCAGGTGTTCAAGTCGTCCATATGAGGTGCCATAACCTCTTGAGCCATACGTCTTAAATAATATAAATTGTTCTTAGTCTTTTAATGATCAGTCACACCTTCCATTCATGCTTCATAGACAAAGAAAAAATGTAAAACTTCCTTTGTCAGGTGTAAACTTGTCGTTGAAGTTAGGTTAAAGGTAGTGGCTTCCAATCCTGAGATGACGCGTACTCCAGGAGTTTCAGATCTAGCAATTTTGGTACTTGTGTCTCTCTGTTTAACTTGACACAAGAGTTAGTATATTTGATCCTGTAGAGGTTAAGATGTTATTCCATTTCCTCTAATGTAAGTATTGGTGTGGCATCCAGCAGAGTGATTCTTCTTTTGAGAACGATCTTATAATTCTTCAAGTTCATAATACGGATGTACAGATTATAGATTTGTTGACAAGCAGGTGAGTGGTAAGTTTATAATAGTTTGTTTTCATCCTTTAATACTCCAATGCGCTGATTCAAATCCTCCTTCATCTCTTTGCATTCGTCACTCTGAGGAGGCTTGTTGGCCTTAAATTCAACTCTTCTGTGAGAGTATTCCAGCGTTTCTCAGCTTCACTGAGGCAATAGTAAATTTAATTAATGTCTTCTCAACTAGGTGATTTACCTCTCATATCACACTATAATTTGTTGAGGCAGTTAATAATAGAACAAGTAGACAATTGAGTTGCGTGGTATGCTAGAGCCTGTTCAACACAGCACTTGAGAAAGAATATTATAAGGTAATGATTGAATCTCAGAGGTTGATGGGTTTTAAGCTCAGCAGTTTATCGTAGGGCTTGCTCTAACCAAGACTTAAGGAGCTATTCTATTCTTCCTCATTATGATGGCCAGTGGATGCTTGGGCCACCATTTCAGCATGGGCTCCAGTGTCTTGTCTTCAAACTCTTGAGTAAAGACGTCAAAGTAATATCTAATATTTTTTATTTGACTCTGTTAAGTCCTTCCTAAGAAGCTCCATAACTTTCTCCATATAAATGATAACGTCAGAATCAAATTCCCCATTTGGTTATGGTGTTGTATAATATAATAACTATTTTCTTCAATCAGTCTGAGGATATCCCTATGCTTTGAGATGCTAAATTATATACCTGTTTAGAAGCCGACTGTAAGGCCCCTTAGGTATTGATATGATAGTGGAGTTCCCTGTTATGGACTTCTAGTAGGCGCACAATATAATAAAGTGATGGATATACAAATCGCATGATAAAGAAAAACAAAAATAGACTTAAACGATATGTCTTTAGAGTATTTTTTTAGTTCATGAGAGTACTGTCTATACGGATGCCCTTTTGCAACTTGCTTCCTTTACTGGGTTTATAACTTCCGTAAGTAAATCTCAAACTCCTTTATTGAAAATCTAAGTTAGACGTCAGGATTTGGTAATCTCCAATGGACTATCTTGTATTTTTAAATGTGACGATGGGTGGACTTGCCACTTTGGTCATCTTCTTCACCTTCTCGTTGTGCCCCAAGTGGTTACATTATCAATTGGATTTTCTTCCATGGTGCAAACAATTAGGTACAGGTATTGTTAAGCATTTGCTAAGCCCCTGTAGTGAGCAAATGCTGATAGACTTCCATCTTATGGCTCAATGTTGTGTCCAAGAAGCCCATCAGTCAATACTTGAAGCAGTCTAAGACTCATGAATAGAATATCATTTATTTTAAAAGTGCCAAGTCATGCTTTGGTCCCATCAACTAGATTATCTGTCCTATGGCAAATACAGCGAATTGTCCTATTAAAATAAGCTCTAAAAAGAGATAAAAAGGAACGATGTAACTTTATTTTAGTATAGAATAAGAGTTTTTATACATTACATTTGACATTATAAACCCCATAAGGAAAAATTAATAAAAAAATGGAAGGGGTATCCGTATGAAAAAGTTTTGTTCAGGTGATGAATCCAGATTATAAAATGCCTTTGTAGCATATTTTTTAAAAGGAAAAAAGTACTTTGAATGTACAAAGTTAGTTGAGACTTAGTATCACTAAAGTTAATTAATCAGCAAGTTCTTGATTCTTACCCTTTTTTGGATATGTCTTAATTCACTGCCTCATGTGCCACCTAGTTTGATGGTTGCCTGACATTTTAATGATACTTCATTTGATTAAGCAGATGTTAATAATGGGTTATATTAGCTTGAATTGGTCAAATTTAAACTTCATACTATCAAATTGAGCTTTACTAAGTATCAATTTTTCTGTATAAAACATTGATGGGGTTTCTTCAACCCCCTTCTTGGGCCTAGGCGTTGATTCTCTTGTGGGAGTTGATGATCGATATTCTTCCCATCATGTCCAATATCTCATTATCTGACATTATTAGATAAAAGGATTGATTGTTCCTTCCAAATCTTTTTGGTATTACCGGTGTCATTGGAACCAAAGTCATCTGGGGAGATGAAGCCATGCATGGATTTCCATTAGCTGAATTCTGTCACTTACCAGATCAATAGACATTGCCCTAAAATGAGAATAATCTCCCCAACTTTATGAGATGCACAGTGTTCACCAAACTGGATCTTGTAGATGCCATTAATGAGGTCCCAGTGAAGTTAGAGCACTAAGCTTAAACAGCAAACAAATTTTCATCTAGGGGTTTTCCAATACCGCGCGATGCCATTTTGTTTGTGGAATGCTCAAGAAATGTTCAAACAGATGATTAACCAGTTCTTGGGAGGAATGAAAGGCCAATGTTGCGCACCCTATAAGGAGTACATTTATGTGTTTTCTTGGTTAATATAAGATCATGTATGAAATGTTAAGGAGGTTTTGAAAGCAATTGCAAATGCAGTGTTGAGGGTAAAATTTAATAAAGTGTATGTTTAACCAGAGTTTGGTCACATGCTTGGAGAATGTGGTGTTTTGGGAAAGCCTGAAAATTTTTGGGTAAGCTGTGCGCTTTAAAGGTAGGAAGTCACCATTCAATTGGACAGAATTTGAAGCTTATAGAAACAATGAGTTTCCTGTGGAAATTTGTGTGAGACTTGTTGGAATTGGCTTTCAGCCTTTGCCACAATGAAAGTAAAGCCTTGACTTCAGGTTTCTGAAAGGCTTATTATTTTAATCACCTCATATATATATTTAATAAAATAGTTTATTGACTATGCTTTTTCAGGCTGAAGGGATATATTTTTTATTAGTTTAAAATTATATAGCATTAACCATTTCCGATTTTACAAAGTCTAATATTTAACTGAATACTTAGGATAAAACGCCTCGTCAGCCACTCTTTTGATAAGCTTAGGCGATTTTTCCTAACCAAGATTAGTCCTTATTTTCCATAGCCCAAGTAAAGCGCCAGGTTTTTATCTAATAAAGGACCTTTTTTGCTCATAAAGTTGATTTTTGCTTAGTTTTACTATACTTTACATGTTCATGTGTACAGTAAAGCCTTGATGACGTTCATTCCATCAAGAGATTGACCTAGAGACCCAAAATATGATAGGAGATTCCACGGGAGATATAATGACAAATAATTGTGTAGCCTTTGAAGGACCTGGCCTTTAAATTATAATAAAAACTCAATAATTTTGATTTAAGCAAGGTCCATTAACGGGGTTACCTGGTGAAGACATACCTTCATGTGAGCAATACCAGCAATAAGAAAATGTGTGTACACCATAAGGGTTTAATCCAGGAATCAAGACAGGGTAAAACAGATGAGAGAATGCCACTTAACCCTATGGAATGTGCTAGTCCTCCTGCCAGTAATTTAACCAATCTTGAACCTATCTGGATGTCACAAATACCATGGACAGCTTGAGCCACGGATTTATTAGAACATCAAAAGCCACCACAAAGGAAATGAGCTGTGAAATTAAATGGATTTGTGACGTTTGATGGTGTGAAAAACAGCTTGAACCTTTAAGTATTATGCCAATGATTCCACCAAGCAAATCTGAAAGAGACTATGAACTCAAAATTACAAAGTGGCTGAAGGATTTGAGATTTGTGTTGCTATGAATTGAGATAATTTTCTTTCAATTCTGGTGCAACTCCTTATAAAGCGCAATCAAATCTACCTACTATCATATCATGGTTAAATGATATTATTGAGGGTACAGATTGCAATAAAAAGGCTAAGCGTAAGTTTTAAGAGAACAAAGTTGACTGGCCTGCCTAACCTGAAGCACACCCTGGCTAATGTCAATAAAAACAAGATATGCCCAACTGGGGTTTGGGGGTGCGCATGATGGTCAGATGAGCGTTACATCCTTGGTGTTAAAGTAAACCAGCTATTTAGTGAATTATGATGGAACTTTACATTTGATTGGAGAATGGGGCTTTGGGCACCGTTTAAAATGTAATGTTACTAAATTAGGGAAAATACAAGTCCAATCAATCATGCGAGTGCAGGCTTATTTAAGATACAATACAATGATAAATGTAAAGTTGCACTTATTGGTTCAGTTGGTTGCAGTGCCTTGTCCGATGGCTGATCACCCCCAAATGTTTATTAATGACTTTTTGCGAGCCAACCTTCTTTGTTGGGCAACCTTGATAATAATAAACCCACGTTCAACTTATTTAAATATGTGCATCTGTTAAATACTTATTGCTGAGCTCCAGAAGTCTACAGATAATGGAATTTGTTGAACCCTGGCTCAGAGCCCTTTGGGCACAGGCCTCAATCGCAGTTCCCTATTTCCCCTCTTGCTATTGGGTTGTTATTAGGTTGTGGGATGTGATCTATCCCATCACCCCTATGGGAACATGAGCATTATAGACATGCTCTTGACATTATCTAATATACTCTTCTATTATTCTTATTGGGATTTGTTTTATGCGAGACTTTCTCTTAGTGGTGATGGGGTGCGTTGGTTAGCATCATAGTTCCAATGCTTTGGGACAAGGGGTTATCATCTTTTTTGCAGTATGCCAGATAAGCGTTTCACTTATTGTTTTCAAGGTGTGAATCCCACCCTTTCTGCGAGTAGTTAATGGTTTTGAACCGTTCAAGGCCTGGTTACTTGAGCATCCAATCTTTTCAACCGCTTCTATTCACTATGGTAAAACCAGGCCTCTCTTACATTTTTCATGAATTTAGTGGCTGCATCGACATATACCCAGGGCTCCTGCCTGGTTACTTAAGTGTGAAAAATTGTGTTGTGTGTGGCAGAGGCAATAGATGGTTTGGAGCGCCTCATGAAAGTGGGGCAACACAAGTTCACTGCTTTTCAAACCGCCATAAGTCATTCTTGCACCGTTAATTTGGGCGCCTTGGGTGCCTTTTTTTGTATAATTTACTTTGGTCCTGGGCTTACCAGTGTCTGACGTAGTTAAAACGTCATTTATTATTCCACTTTTATTACTCCAGGTGGAACGTTCCAGTATGGCAAGCTCCCTCTGCCAACTTTGATCATCTGAAAAAAAGCTCTTCGAAAATATTTTCCCACCCCAACTGGAAAGGGGCCAGAAATTTGACCATCAATATTACACCTGGTAAGGCCCTATAAACATGGGCCCATATACTCATGCGCGCCTTTTAAATGGGAGAAAACTTATCCGTCCATCCCTTTGGTTATGGAGAAACTTAACGGTGACCAGGCTTCAAGCCTCAAGGTTTTATTATGTGTTTTGGTTGATTTTCCCACAGAGATGTCACCTGCAGAGGCCTCTATACTTACAGAGCCCAAAGCAATGTGTTTTTCTTCAAATGGGGCAGGACACACCACTGCTCCCCCTCATTTTGGGAGAATTTAAGTGTTTAATGGAGTCATAGCCCAAGTTAAAATAAATCATTTATTTGATATGGTTTACCCCCAATATTGATTACTAGGGAACCAGAGAGACCATCCATGTGAGCTTAACTGTGATGGTGATGAATAACGGCGATCAATTGGCTATCAAAGTGGGCATAGCAACATTGATGCCTGCAAACGCGTTTTTAACAGAAATTACATAAAATTAAAAATGAGTCAAAATGGAAGCTATTGCAGGTTCAGTATTGCAACGATTCTTGTATATTACATCACTTGTGAGAACCCGCGCTTATGAGCCAAGTTGATTCAGAGAACTAAAGAAGTTTGGCATGAGTTGTTTCTTCAAAGTTTTAGTAAGTATGGTGCTACTGAGTGTAC
>JAKSZP010016612.1:0-25950 GCA_022478985.1 Massospora cicadina | reverse complement strand
CGTTCAGTCCAATATCTTGTGGCCTGGAAAGGATACCCAGCTTATGAAAATAGTTGGGTCAAGGCGCATGATTGCGCAAATTGCATGGCCCTGGTCGAAGCTTTCCATACATTCCACCCCAAGGCTCCCCGCCCTCTTCAGAAGATCGTGATGATTATGGCTATCAAGTTACCTAAAGCACACAGGAACGTGGCTCTGGTGTAGTTTCCCGGTGGGGGTGCTGTTCCTTTGGAAAAAGGAAAGGGCAATGTAAGTCTTGGGGAACGTCCTTTGGCTCTTGATTGGGTCATCTTTCCGTTCCTGTATAAAAAGACACTGAAGAGTATGGCGGTACCCCTCATCACTCAGAGCAATCTCGCTCATGTAGTAGATGAGCGATGGGTGACAGCCCTTCCACTTAGGATCCCACCCCCAGTACCCAACCTCACCTCAGCAGAACTGTTGTGGGGAATTAGTGAAATCTGTGCCAAGATTGCCAAATTGAAATTGGTCAGATCTAATTTGGGTGGTAATCTGGCTGATGGCCAAAATTTGAATGGCTGTAAAAGCATGAAGAATGAGATATCAGCTGGACCACCCGATGGCTCCAATTCAATTACTAAACCAGTTGAACAAATATCGGGTGTCATCAATGAGGGTTTGAAGCCCTCTGATAGTAATTTGAGCATTGTGGCCAATGTGCTACTATTGACTGAACAAACAGTTAAATGACCAAGCGCGGGCAGGTTGGCTGTCCCAAACCCATTCCCAACCAAATGGACCCGTCCCTATATGGGATGGCCTTGGGGGATTCCCGTCGCTCATTGGGCCAAATACCATCATGCTAACCATCAGAAATGTAGTTGAGCCCTGGTTCAGACATTTGAGGTTGAACTTATAGAGACTCAGCTTGCCGCTGAATTTTGTGATGTCAGTTCCTAAAGAATAAACCTGTACATTACTGAACAATTCACCAGTTAGGTCAAAATTGTGGGACCTGATCCCATCCTGTCACTAACCAATCGACCACTATTTAATCAGTTGCATGGCACTGAGAAAATTGTTGGTTGATTTTCTTACTTTCCTTTCCAAATGAAATTTTACCAAAAAACCAAAATTTTATTTCCCTTTCTGACCGCATCCCAGATGGAATTTCCCTGGTGTCCCATCAGCCCGCACTCTGGGTGGGCTTTACCAGTTCTTTTGGTCACTATGGCCCCCTCCATCATCAATTGGGTTCAGCGAGTCCAATATTTTTGGCTCTTCAACTCCATTCTCACAAACTTCTGGTAGCAATACATGGTGATCTTATGGCCTTATGTCCATCAATGGCAAGAAAGAGTCCATCTCCTTGTCACCCCCGTTGAGATGGCCTCACATGCCAAAAATCTCGTCAAAACTATCAAAATAATTTCACCCCCTGAAGCTAGACCTACTGGGTTGGGAATGGGTTCAGTGTGGTTTGTCGTTGGGATACTCCTCACCTTGTTGTTGCACCACCACTTTGTGGTTTCACATTTCCCAGCTCCATATCAAGTTGTATGGTCAGCAACGCCTATGGCATTCTGGCTTTCTTTTTGGGTGCTCACGCATCCTGACTGGCAGGTCAGTCTAAACTTCTTCTGCCATTTCCATGACACTGCCGTTCCATCAAAGTGGTGTCAACTGAGGGTTAGAAGACTGAATCCCCACTATAAATTCCCTAGGATTCACGATAATAAAAAACAGTAATTATGAGAGCAGAGTTATATAGTTCTATAGTTGTTTTCATTTGGTATATAGTTTAAGAAGTAAACTATCATCAGCTTCCATTGTACTATTCTTCTCAAAGATATTATTGCTGTGTGCAATAATTTGAAGACCTTTAAAGAAAAGAGTAAAGATCTGAGCAGGGATCTAGAGAAGAAGGAGACACAATCATAGATTGCTGCTGACTGTGTGTTGGACTGAAGAGACTGTCACCAGGGAATCTCAGCAAAGATCAGGTTGGACAGAATGAGGGAACAAATCCCTACAATCACAATATCTTAAGTATTAAATTGGGAATACGGGCTGAGTGTTGGGCCAAGATATAAGAATTCATACTCAACTACGGATAATAGTTCTTTTTTTTAGTACTAGATGGTCCCAACGGATAATAGTTCTCATACTATATTTATCAATAATCCATTCTACTATACAACACAGACAAAGTGCACGAGGAAACTGAACTTGTACAGCAAAAAGATTACTAGGGTTTTTGCCAATAAATAACCAGATAAGTAGATTTTTACAGTTATCTTTGCTTCATATTTTCAGCAATTGTCATGAGGTAATATTGATATGTACCCTGGTATTGGCAATGACTGGATTTTGGCGGTATAGTAGTCTGCTTGGGAAAATAGATGTGTATGCCCTCTTGGCCATCTACTGCAGGAGAAAATATCAATACTCAAGAGCCCTTTAATGATATTCAAGCCTTTTGATATGATATTCACTTTCTGACAGGTAAGCATGAGCTTTAACTTCCGTCTTGGAATCATGAGAGGTCTCAAAAACCAATGGAACCTTTGTCCTAAAAGCGATAAAAATCCTTCATTATAGTGCATGATGGTGGTATAGTCACAGAGAAACTAGGTTCCTAGTAGAAGGTCATAACTTAGGGTGTATAATGCAATGACCATAGGTATTCAAATAAAGCTTGTCTAAGCAGATGGGAAGCAAAGTATAGGTTCAATGGACTATGTGCATTGTGGTCCAGCTGTTCCATATTCCTTTGATTGAGGCAAGTCTGGGGCTACTTTAATTCATTTCACTAACCTAGATTATATGACATTCATGAGGAAACCACTTTCAACAATAACATGGACAGAAATATTCTTAGCTTGAATAGTGACATGTGTGACTAAACTCCCAAAACTGAGGGGCAAAATGAAAACATGGGAGATTCATCAGGAGAAGAGTAAGCATCATTGGGTTCTTTATTATCCATGAGTACCAAAAATTATCTTCTTCTGGTATGACGACATTAGACTCATTAGATGCCTCTAAGTTTTTTTGATGCAGCACAGGGATGTCATCTTGAAGCGCCTCGTCCTTTATGCTGACTGACCTTTTACCGCCTCTTTGGTGAGTCTCTTTAAACAAGTCTTGGCGCTATGAATGAATCCATTGCAGTAGTTCATCAAGTAATGGGGTTCCTTTGATTCTAGACAACAATACTTAAGGATGTCCAGGAGAGGCAAATGCAGAGGACTTGGGACTCAAGTTAGATGCAGAAATTTTAATAAGATTTCATAAATTTTTTAGATACAGGTAAAGTTGCTCTTCTGACCAATGATTTGCAATTGGATCTCAGAATATGATCGTAAAGAGGATATTGCTACAGACCAGAAAAACCCCAGTTCTTACCCACCATATATTTAAATATTCTTTTGGTGCAACAACAAGCAACCAAAATGGCCAACCATATTGGGAGAGGTACTCTCAGCACCCAACAAGCCCAACACTCCCCTAATCCCGGTTGTTTATGCAAAGTCCTCTAGAGGAGTTGGTCCAAAACCAACCACTCAAGAAAGCTCTTAGCAGGGTAAAAGACCCACAGGTAAGCGAGGGATTCAAAATGCCAAATCAAACTTTTTTATTATGAACATAAAATGGCCCTGTTGTCCATAGCTCTTCTGGGGAGCCATCGCCACAAATGCTCCCCATGTAGGAGATGGTAGAGGAAATTGACTTAGAACTGAAGTGAACTTCAGAATGCGCAGGTGTGCCTTATAAAGGCAGCCCATTGGGGACCTCACCTGATTCATTGATTAGGCTCGCACAAGCCTAATCTACAACTCAGGTGAGGCACAACCCAGCGCCTGAAGCAAACAAACCAAAGATACTTAAAAGTGATCCAAATCAGATTTGGAAAATCAGAATTTGAGTCATAATGTAATGATTGAGACAAACTCATGCATTACAGATATTACTGCAGTGATGGCATCATCCACACAATATAATTAGTATTCATCCGTGTTGTTTTTGGGCAAATAATTGGCTGGAAAACTCCACTGGACTCTCTTTTTTATTTAGATGAATGGCCAAGAACGTCTGCTTCTGATTGGATAAAGTCTGATTTCTTCCAAACCTTTGGGTTATGGATGTATGTACTTGTCCCCAAGTGTAACACTTCTTTAAATGGGGAGGCATAATTTAATGAGATATGCTATTCAGGCAAAAGTGGATGTGCTTCCCTTCTGATGATCAGTAGCCACATCCATTGGCTCTCATAAACGTACAGGAGGGAAGCAGTACTTTCTGTCCCAGATAGAATTTCGCCTCAAAACTAGGCTAAAGTTAGTCACAATAGGAGTGGAAAGAGTATTGATGGCAGGAACTGAAGCAGTCTCAGAAATCTCAGTTATCTCATAGTCACTAGGGGCCTGTTGGTCAAATCATCATCTTATCCTTCTAAGTCCTCATGAACCTCATCCCAATGGCGGTTTAGAGGGTTGACTGAGGTTTTAAGGGCAACTTGTTCCTTCAAAGATTAAATTTTTCAGTATGTTGGAGGAGCAGCTGAACTTCAAAGTTACTTAAGAAAGTCTTGAAACCACAACAGGTTTGTTTGAGCTGAGTGATGCAGATATCTGAAGGCTTGGCAAATTCTACTTAATTATTCATCTCATCCAACAAAGCATCGATCAGAACTCTGGGTTATAAGTGCCTCCATCTACACAAAGTTTGCATCCTTGAGCCACATTTCTTATTTGATCTTTGTAGAATGTCTGGCGGTTTTAATAAGATATGGTAGATTGTTGCACTTAGGAAAATCACACTGATACAATGTAAGAACTACATGAAGATCGTGGTTCCTCAAATAAAGATAGTAAAATATATTCAATAGAAGCTAAACGCTCTTAAAACACAAAATTTATTTAAAATAACAGCAGCTTTGTACTGCCAAACCTAGAGATCTATACTAACTATCAACATCTTCCGGTACAGAATCCACTTCAGCATACTAACATAAAGGGATTCCTTTTTCATTTTCCATTGCTACTGTTATCTCTTTCTTGCTACAGTCACTCCTGCAACTTTTACCAAGCAGGTGAACTAACTCACTATTCACTCAGTCCTTTTTCAGAAGAATTGCCACCGTATCACCACATTTTTTCATTATTAAACTTCAGCATTTGATTCTCCAACAACATTCAGGAACTTAATATTATACTTGATTCTGATTATTCTCAGCTTCTAGTTGCCAGTAATCAAAGTATACCAATTGTATCCTAACTGCCTCTTGGGACAAACAGACCCAGCAAATTTCTATGTGATCATATGAATACTAATACCAAACTAAGTTATACTAGCACTCAGCATAGCGGGAGGATCACCATCTTGTAATTTTATGGCATTTCCCCCTCTGAACCAGATGATATTCCTCCAATGGCGTATGGGCCGCCCAGGTGGTTTGCTTACTGTTTGTAATTTCAGAGGAACTTAGCGTGAACTTGTTTGATGAGCTGATCATTTGCTGGGTCTTTGATTGTATAGGCATCAGTGCCAAATTTTGTTATTTCAAAAGTACTGATACAGATGCTAGCCAATTTATTCCGCCGCCTAAAACCATGCTGGTCGTGGAACAAGATTTCTCTACTATTGTGAACTTTGGAAGCCCACTATGCTGTAGCTTATTGGTGTCATGATCTTTGATTTTTTTCCTAGACTGGTTGAGTACGCTTAAGTTTGGAGTTTGATTAGCGTAGCCATCAAAGCTGTCAAATAGCGCTGTGGATCAATATCGCCAGTATCTTCTACTTAGTAATAAAGTGATGCTTACTAGGCTTGGTGTCTTCTGTAGAGCAGCTAGAAATAGCTCTTCCCTGTCATGGAATGGTAGCTAATATTGTAGGTAAAAATGACGGAGGAGAGGAGAGTACTCCAATTTGATGGTCTATCTGTCACCAGCTTCCTATGTACATTCACCAGTGTTCCATCACCCGCTCAACTACCTCATTAGACCCAGGATGGTATGGGGTTATTAGAACTCCGCTATGTGCCATTAACTCATTCAACTTGGGGAGAATATTAGAGGTAAAGTTAGTACCATTGTCAGTGAGTATAAAATGAAGGCAACCATTCCATTGAAAATTGCAATCTAATATGAATTTGGCCACGATCACCGCCCTCAAATATCTGATTGCACGCGCCTCTACCCACCATGTAAAATGGTCTATTGCTACCAGGATGTACTTGGAGCATTTCGCGCCCATTGGCAAAGGTCATATAACATCAATGGATACTGTATGCCAAGAAAAGCGGGGATTCACAAGCTGATAGCATGTTTTCTGTTGAAAAGGATTTTCTACTTGGCATTGGTGTCAGCTGGAAATCTTGACAATCACGTCAAAATATATGCTTTCCCAAAAATATCGCAGATGAAGGAACTCCAACGTTTTGTGTATCCTCCGTGACTACCGCCATATGGGCGCTCAATATAATGTCTTTCAGGGCAGAAAGTTTCTGGAAATTCAGAATAACCACTACGACCTGCTTGTATAGCTCACCATTTTTCAAGAAAGTGCCAGCCCTCATTCATCCAATGCCTGAATAACTTGAGGTAAATCATCAGCGTAACTGCCACTGATCATCTTGTTATACATCAAATCACCCAGATCTGCCATCATGACAACCATCAATAGCTGGGATAGACAGTCAGCATTCTGGTGCTTGGCACTGGGACAGTGGAGAATTGCAAAGGCGTAGGCTTGAAGCTTGAGGGCCCATCATGCAAGCCGTCCCTCTGGATCCTGGAGATTTTGCAGCCAACAAAAAGAAGCATGATAGTATCAACCTTAATCTTACTCCATGAAGGTACACCCAATACTGTTTATAAGCAAAAAGAACAGCTAGAAACTCCTGCTCACTCACCATGTAATTCTGCGCCTGACTGTTCAAACTTCTGATGCAGTAAGCGACGTGGTGCTCCATCCCCTCGTCGTCCTATTGGTATAGTACCGCCCCAATGGTGGAAAGAGAGAAATCCATCTGAACAATGAACTCCATTTTTAAGTCTGTATATTTCAACACTGGTGCACTAACTAGCGATGTCTTGAGTTTTTAAAAGAGAAAATTGGCGTCGTTCTGTCCATTTAAACGTTGCATCTTTCTTCAGAAGCTCAAACAGCGGGCCTCAATACTACTAAAAGTGGGAGTGAAGCATTGGTAGTATCTGACCATGCCTAAAAAACCTGAATGTCTCTCTTGGTTCCAGGTAAGGTCTTCTTCTCAATAACTTCCACCTTAGACAGTTGTAACCTAAGTCCTTTTGAGTCCACCACAAACCCAGGTTACACCAGCTGCTCTTTAGAGAAGTGGCATTTATGGTGCTAATTAATATATTGGCTTTAAAAAGCTAATGGAATACCTCCTCCAAATGATCCAAGCGCTCCAAAAACTCCGCAAGAAAACGCTGGAATTGTCAAGGTAAAAAAGGATGCATGACATCTTCAGATCCCCTAGAATAGTATCCATAGCCCATTGGAATGTAGCTGGGGCATTGCATAGCCCTTGTGGCATACTAGTGGTCTGGAATACCCTTTGGAAGTGATCATGGCGCACTTTTTTTGTTCTTATGTTGGCAACTCAATTTGCCAATAAACTTATATCAGGTCCATGGCCAAGAAATGTGAGCTCTGCCTAACTGATCTATTGCATCATTGATACAATGCAGCAGTTGTGAATCTTTTTGGTGATGTTGTTCAGCTTTCAGTAGTTGATCACTGCCAAGTTGGTGAATCCTTCTTCTTAGTAATTAGTACAGGCGAAGCCCAAGGACTCTTGGAGGGCTCCAGAATCCCCTGCTCCAGCAGCTTCTATATTTTATTGGATACTATCTCTCCTGCAACCCTTGAGCAGCAGATTGGCCAGGACCAATTTAGAAAGGTGATCCCCCAAGTCTACCCAATGAATGATTCCACGAGACAACCCAGATTAAGATCATCAGATGCAAAAATCGCCTGATAAGTTTTTTATAAAGCAAGGACTTGACCTTATGTTCTTCCAATAGCCCTACTAGGGCTTCTCATGGGAGCACTGTCATTACACAAAGGGTTGTTCAGTGGGAAGTCTAAACTCATCTAGCGAACCAAATTCATGAATCTTTAATACCTCATAAATAGGGATTTGGTGCAAGTATGCCACCACTTGGTGTCAGCGAACCTTTAATGCCCTCTTCTGAAGGTTGGCGAGCAGCACCTTGACTTCACCTTGTCCATTTAATATGATCCCTGGGGCTAAATGGGGTTCAAATCAGGATTGCTGATAGGGTCCCAGGACCTCCTCATAAAACCCTTTGGTATCTCAATCTCAAGTTCTGTTCCTACAATAACTTGGTGTCAAGAGGGGATAGTCATAGCAGCCAAGGATTGGAGTGGTAAATCCTGGTACTCATATACATGATGAGGGAGACCCTGATCTTATTTTTCAAGCACTTATAGTGGATAGGGATTACTCCATCACAGTACGCAAGCTTAATATGACCCATATGGATGAAGTCCCTTGGCAATCCTTTTGAAGTGAAGTAAACTGAAATTCTTAAACCCAGGATCTCAAATGTCCCTTCCATCATATCCACTACAGCACCAAAGTGGCGAATGAAAGATGTTCTTATCAGCAGGTCATAGGTGTTATTTGGCAACACCATTGCTGGTGCAGAGACAGTGATTGATCCAACCTGAAAGGGTAGCGCACTATATGCTTCTTCAGAAACAGTTCATTATGCCTCAGAAGTTTTGTACACCAGCCAATGCTCCACGTCTGGTTTCAGTGATAAATTAGTCACCAGCTTGGTAATACAATGTTAATTGGTGTGCCAATATCTATAATTTCGCTCACTTTAGTTTTTGCAACATCAATATCACAGTATGTGCACTCTGAATAAGAAGAACTTTGGTATTTAATACATGGATATCCTGGGAATCGTTTTTCTTGAAGAACCAAATGATGCATATTCCTACCTTTGGAAGTTTTTTGATAATTGCGTCCACTGGGAGGGAACATTCACCCCCTTCAATGATGGCATATCAGAGGAGGGATGGGGTTTGTCAGATGAGGCGTGCTCCAGGATCTGACAGGCATAGGGTTTTGACATCCCTTTATGGTTGTAAAAATTTACTCCATTGGTTTGATTATTGGAGGTCAACCCTAGTAATCTTTCTACTGTACAGGTTTGATACCCTCATGCACCTCGCGTTGTAAGAATATATATAATCTAATAATAGTATGACAACTAAGCTTTTCTTTCCTGTTAAATTACTTTTTATAAAAACTTTTCTTTCTCGTTGCAATCACTATTGCAACATATTCAATTCAAGACTAAATCTAGTTTGATAATCTCACAGAGGAGATTAGTCTGCGCCCATGTCAGGGAGCAGTTGGGCAAGCAAGGTAAGAGGAGCAGGTGGAAGGCCCGCGGCCTCCAACGTTTGAAAACGCCCCGGAGAATCTGGCAGAATAGACAAAAATCTTAAAAAACTGGCGGTCACAATTTCCCTGGAGATACTCACGTGGCAAGCACGATGCAACCAGTACATCAACACGCCACACTCCCAGCCACTTTTGTCGGTGGAATTTGGAGTCCATGTGTATCTGGACATCCAAAAAATGGCCTTATGGGAAAAATATTGTGAAGATGTACACAACATTTTCCTGACTGCGGTGTACGTTGCACCTCACTCCATGTCACATGGTTGGCTGGACCTAGGTTTCGAAAGCAAAAAAGCAGCAGATGAGGCTGCAGCGGTGCACATAGTGGTTGACCTCCCTGAAGGGCAGCGGGTCATCAAAACCAAACGCGCCAGATGGACAAAATCAAACCAAATTTTCCTCACATTTGACTTTTTGCCTACTACAGTAAAACGTGACATTTTGGAACAACACCTGAAAGATGGTCTCGCCATATACAGCAAAATACAATCTTTCAAAATGCAACACTTCATGCTGATGCCACACCTGTGCACCGGCAAAGCCATCGCAGTTCTGACCCCAACTGAGGAGATCGTGAAGGACCTAACCCAGATCCCGCACTCCACTTTTATTGATATTGCAGGGCATACCACCCACCCATTCCGGGTGACTGTGGACAGCGCACCCCCCATCTGCACCCACTGTGATGCGTTCAGCAATAAGGCGCATGCATGCCCCATCAAGGAGGGTGTCACATTCCAAGAGCACCCCTCGGAGGCCATGGCCAGCAGAGAGGTGCATTACGAACCAACCGCAAGCACCAAGGAGGCTTTCCCATGGGGAGCACAAGGGTGCTACCTAGTGGTAAAGCCTATCTCCCCACAGGAGTGGAAGAAGGCCAAGCAGGCCTGTAGGGCTGCAGCCAAGGAAGCAGCCAAGGCCACCACCACTATCCCACACTCACAACGCCATGAGGACATGGAGACCTTCACGGTGGAAGCAACTCGGGAATCCATCATCTAATCAGATTGGGAAGCCCATGCTGAGCGGGCCACTCAATCCGAGGATCCAATGGGAGATTTGATCTCACCCAATCATTGCACCCAAGCTCTGGTCAAAACCAACTTGGGACCTATCCCAACTGAAAAAATTTTTTTGACCCACTTGATGGTGCATCGAACTCATCCGCACCACAAAAAATTCGACCGACGTCGGGAAAAAAAAAGTGAAGGCCAAAGCCAATATAACTCTTTCCGCAAAAATCAACAAAAACTCTGATAGCATTGCTGCTAACACCCATGCTGCTGTGAAAGCCCGTGGGGACCAAGAAGAGGTGGGTGGGCCTGGGGGCCCACCCTCGCACCTAAGGTGCGATGGGGAAACCTTCACTCTAGGGACGTTGAATATCGCTGGACTCAAGGCCTCCCCATCCCAGGCTAGGAAACTGAGTTTTTTACAACACAATTTACCCGTGGATATCCTGGCCATCCAGGAGTCCCACTGTCCATGAGGTTCTGAGGAAGTGTGGAAAACAATGCTCCTCCCATCCCTATCCTTTTGGTCAAAGCACTGTGGGGTGCTAATTTGGAAAAATAATTTTTTCAAATTCACATCCTCAGAAACATTCCTAAAATGACTGAGTGCTCGTTGTCACCTTCTTGTGGGCTGATGTAGCACATGCAATCGTCAACATCTATGCCCCAAATGGTGCACATGAGTGTCAGGAATTTTTCTCGTTGGTCAAATCCCTCCCACTAACCCCTGATTCTTTCCTAGTTGGTGACATGAACTGTTGGCTAACCTCACCAACGGACTGGTGGCCCCCCCTCACCCCACGCCCCACAGGGTCACATAGAACTACACGTTCTAAAGGCCACCCTTGGGTTAATGGATGCACTGCTGCGACATGCCCCGCTACTCGATAACATGATGCATCCCCACATCCACAACAGCCAATTAAGGTCCATAACCCGCATCGACCTTATTCTAATGCCAGCAAAATTCCAACCCCACATCTCCCACTTCAAAACAACAAAAATGGAATTCTTTGACCACTGACTGGTCTTGATAACCTACCACCTACCGGTCACAGTTGCTAAGGCCCCACATTGGTGCAAAATATGCCCCCCTGAGCTTGCATCGCCAGGATTTTCCACATGGGTGGAAGAGGCAACTTTGGCAAAATCGTTTGTTGCACTGTTTTGCATGGACCCTATTTCCACATGGGCAACTTTCAAAGAGGACACCATCTGCCACTATCGCCATCTCTCCTCCAGATGCTCACGAGCCACATCAGCAGTTATCTTGCGCGCTCTGACAGAATTGGCCCACTTGGAGTCCAACATTCCAGCTACAGGATACAGCCCTGCATGGGGCTGGAAGTGGGCGGAGGCAGCCGCCCACCTCAATGCACTCGAAAGGCAACACAAACATCAGGTTTGTGTACAATACAGTGCCACACACATCACTAAATATGACAAGTGCACCACATATTTCTTTAAAAAAAAATTTGCACCACGCCAGAGCATGGCCTGCACACAGGTGTGAAGATGGGATAATTCCATTGTGGACACACTGGCTGAAGTGGCAATCAAAATGTAAAAATATTACTCCAAGTTATACCGAGCCAAACCAATTCAGCTGGCTGAAGTGGCAGAATTTCTTGACTGAGCTCATATCCGCACCATTTTCCGATACCTGGAAATAATGAATTTGATTACTCCGAACAAATTATGGACAGCCATTCATAGTGCGCCAAACTGAAAATGCCCAGGCCCAGATGGCATTCCATATGAGTTCTACAAAAAATATTTCAAATATATATCCCCACTTCTGCTTGCCTCACTTAACCAAAGCCTGTTGGAAATGCGCCTCCTACCAGGAGGACATGAGGCCTTTACTGTCACACTCTACAAGAAAGGGGATAAGCTTAACTTAGCCAACTGGTGCCCTATTTCTCTAACAAACACAGACACCAAAATTTTAACAAAAATCATGGCTAACCGTTTAGGGACTGTAGCATCTGCCACCATCTCCCCAGAACAATTCGGTTTCATCCCCAGAAGGTTGATTTGGGATAACGTGCACTCCATGGCTAATGCATGTCAGTCCACAGCCTCAGGAGCACTGGTATTCTTGGACCAACAAAAGGCCTATGATAGAGTAAACTGGGAATACCTAAGGGCTTGCCTCCATCAATTCCGCCTACCCCCCCCGTTTCATCAAATGGGTAATGCTGCTCACGGAATCTGCAACAATGGCAGTGCGTGGCCCAGGTTTCCTAACGGAAGTAGTCCGCCCTCAAAGGGGCTTGCGACAAGGGGACCCCCTCATCCCACTCTTATACAACTTTAGCCTTGACCCACTACTGCGAAATGCGAATGCCCAACTCAGTGGGGTCCATGTGCCGGGCCAAACCCCAGTCAAGATGATGGCATTTGCAGATGACTGCGTGGTGGGGGTGTCTAACAATAAAGATGCACGCGCGCTTTAAGCCCTCATCCAGGAATATTCCCGGGTAAGCAACGTGACACTGAACGCCTCCAAAACTGAAATCATCCTCCTTGGTCAGTTTCAGAACTGCTGGGCCCCAGCAATTAGTTCCCAACCTGGCCCATCTGCTCACCCACACCCACGCCTTACTAACTCAACACACACCACCCCACTGGTGCTCCCCTTCGTGCCACGTCCTACCACAGGACTGGTGTGCCATCCGGGCATGTGGATGGAGGCAGGTGGATACGCGTCAGCAGTAATGGAGGGCCATATACTGGACAACGTGACGAAGCGAATCGCCTCTCTCAGAGCCCACCCTACTACCCTCACTGGCAGGGTTGTTCTAGCCAACTCTATGCTCCTATCCAAAGTCTGGTTCGGAGCCCACGCCATCCCCTTCTCCCCAAGCTTCTTCAAATCCCTGTATGCCTTACTGCAAGGATGGCTTTGGTCAGGCTGACCTCCACTAGTATGGCTAGAGGTCATGTTCGGCCCTCATCATCAAGGTGGCATGGGCCTGCTTGACTTCAAAGCCCATGCTGCCAAGATCCTGGGCACCTGGATTGTGGCCGTCACTGCTCCTACACTCCCATCCCAACACTGGTCCTGCGCAGCCCACTCCAACTTCTCCTGATCCCTGAGCCTCAACAATCCATCAAACCCCCACTCCCTGATGAAATACCTCGCATCACACACATTGGCCACAGGTCCTCACGGGACTAAAACCCACTACAAACGAATCCTACTCTCCATGAGAAGTGCAGAGTGGAGAATTCGTATTAGTGGACATACAACCCGAAGAGGCTGCCCCTCTCCTCAGTTCACACAAGAGGTACAGGGGCTACCCATCCATGATGGCGTGATCCCCATTCGACCCCAAGTCCTATCCAGGGTGGACTACCTGGACATGATGGACATCCCTTATTCCACTGAGACCCAAAAAACTATCTGGAAATATGCACACCATCCTCTGTTGCAGCCTCAAGTCTGCTCCCATGTGTGGCGATGCCTGAGGCAGGTGTATCATACAGCTGAGCGCTCTAATGCTTTACACTCATCCTGAGTCGTGTGTGGCCAGTATGGAACGCTGTTCCACCGCCTGGAGAAGTGCCCCACTTCTAAAGTGATATGGCGCGAAGTTCAACGTATGCTGGGCCAGGATCAAACGCATCCCTTCAGTCTGTCAAGAGATATGTTTGCTCTATCAATGGCCTTCTCCCTTCCACCCTCCCTCCGTGCTCTGGTGGTTGCAATCGCCATGTGGACCATCCACACGATCATCTTAGATGCCATCGCAGGCTCCACCCCCCCACCATCCCAGAAACTGTCCACAGATTCCGGTCTCATTTGGTGGACCACTACCAAGTATGGATGTTTGGATACCTCCCACTGCATCGCCGACAGCTGGTCTCCTCCTGGTTCCCAGTCTGGTTCATCAACTCAGACCCATTCCTCCACACGTGCTCAATAGTGGCTACGGCCCCTCCACACGTTCCCTCCCCCTCCCCATAAGTGGTGTTCCCGCTGGCAACAAGAGGTAGCATCGCTTCTCTGGGGTGCCTCCCCTGGTACTAAGTTTGTCTTTCCTAAGTTATATTCGGAATTGTCCGTACCATGGTCGGCCTTCCCTGCAATAAATAAAATAAAATAATAGTATGACAACTATTATCCGTAGTTGAGATAGAATTATTTTCAGGCCCAACGCTTTGGCTGGTATTTCCAATTAATACTGAATATCGTACTCTTAAGGATTCATTCCATGTAATCCTGTCCACTTGATCTTCGTTAAGATCCTCTGGTGACAGTCTCCTTCAGCCCAACACACAGTCATCAGCAATCCCAGCTGTGGTTCCCTTTATCTCTGGATCCCTGCTCAGATCTCTACTCTTCTCTGAGAGTCTACCAATTATTACCTTCAGCAATAATATCCTTGATATGAAATCTTCATGCTAGATGCTGATAGTCTAACTATTACCAAATCTACAATAAAACTAATAATGTTTTTTATTAATGTTTACCTGTTTAAATGTCTGTTTTTTATTAGAGTGAATCCTAGGGAATCTATAGGGGATTTGGCTGTCTAACTCTCAGTTGACACCTCTTTGATGAAATGGCAGCTGTTGCCATTGAATCACCCTTCCTCATCTTGGCAGCGATGGTCTTCCCCATCCTGACTAGGATTTCGACGTTGGACATCCTCAACACCTCAAATGGAAAGAGTCAGAAATGTATTCCTAATGTTTTCCTCTCAATCCAAGCGAATTACCAATAATTGGCTAGTGACCTGCTTAGATAATGGGACTTTTTACCCATTATGGCAGGTCACTTCACTAACCAATTGATTCGCTAGTTGCAGGTGGCATCACTCGCCTCAAAAAATATTAAATATTCCCAATCATTTGGTGATGAAACCTGATTAATCCCAATCAGTACACCTGATAGTTAATTACTATCAGATGCCCTTATTTCATCAGCCCCTCCACTGATGAGATATTAGGTATTCATCCAGATCGATCCCTGACAGATATGACCAGACAAATATCCTAAAATCCCCTGAACGTAGTTCCTTAAAAATTTGGGTTAACCAATTTCTAATTCACTTCGCTTTAGGTATTTTTCCCCTGGTGATACCAGGTAATCTAGCAGGCTGGGAATATGGGCAAAAATCCCAACACATCCCCCTCTTGCCTAGATTTCCAGCGAGAAAGGGACTGGGCATGGAAACACCACTTTGGACACCTGGTCAAATACTTCATTAGTTCAAGTGGAGTACACTCATCAATACTCAACGCTGCTTGGGACGACCTTTGGCATATGGCATTCCTCCTCTTCCTCCTCGCTACCGCCTACTCAGAGCATGGTCCCCACGACCTCTTGTCATGCCAGGGTGATCAATTTACTTGTGACGATCTTTTTCCCAGAATCCGATTTTCCCCACATCAGGGTATATGACCCGCTGTCATATTCAGGTTTCTTGGTTCAGCATCCTCGAATTCTGATTCTCTCCTCATCCTAGACAGGAGACTCTTGCCATTGATGTTCGTTTCATGGCTTGATTATGAATACTTATCTTTGTTTGCCTTCATTATTTGGCTCATAACCTCTTGGCTGTAAGTCATTCTTCCCTCAGAAAGCTTATTTCATTAATTTTTATGAAATTAATTTCCCGAAATTGGAGCCTAATGGAGTGTAGGGTGCATAATGTCAACTTCTATATCAGTATGACATCCCCCTCTAGTCCTGCTCATGTGTCAAACTCAGAATCTCATTATCAGCAACTTCTAAACAGTCTGTCAGATTTGGACCTCTGCCTCTTCCAGCGGATGAGTTGGGATGCTCAGTGGACCCTCTTCTATGGTCCTTCCAGGACTCATATGCCTAGCCTGGCACAAGCAGCTAGTCCTTCCATCGAGTTACCAGAAATGGTATCCAATCCCACCAAAACCAGGCATGCCATTGTTTTGAATAACTCTCAGCTGAATCTTCCCATGTAGTCGATCCCCAAGTTGGACTTTGAAACCCTTCTGGATTTGGCTCCTTTCACTGAGGCTCCAAACATCATCATTGATGCTCCAGAGGTTATGCCAACTGCTTTGTATCATTCATTCCTGGCCAGGTCAGATTTGCTCCCCAAGCTCCTCTTCTGACTCGGATAATTTTACCAACCCGCGGTGCTGGTTTCTGAGCTTTCAATCAGAAACAGCATTCATTATGAGCTCCCCTATGCTGAACTTCAAGCGCAAGTCACCAAGGCATTGTCATTAGTGCTGAATCCCTCAGATCTAGACAACCTTCTGGATCAGGATACTGCCACTTATGCTCTCCACTTTGCCAGTCAAGTTCTTCAAAGTTGGTCAACGAAGCTTCCAGCCTCACCTGACTTTCATCAGTTGTTCAGCTTCAGCTTCTGCAAAGACCATAGTCATTGTTTACAGGATGCAATCTGTTCTTTGCATGACTACCTCTTCTCTGGAGCTTCCCATAGCTATCTTCCGTTGATGGCGCTAATTGGGGGTATGGTTTGATAACCTCCCTCAAGTATTCCTTCTTCGCTGCTGGCTCACATGTCCAGTGTTCTTGATGAGGCCCATTGGCAGGCACTCAAGACAAATCTTCCAGCGCCGGTGCCTTATTGGGATTACTCAGGGTTATTCGCTGATTGCCTCTTCCTCTATTGCTGTTTTCCACCCCGCTCTGGGGTTTCACAATTGGCATCTTATGACATATCTATTTCCCTTCCCCTAGTCGCGTTCTCTCAGGGGTTGGCATCAGTTCAACAAATGTGGTTTCAAGTAGGACTCGCCCTTGCAAGTGTCCGATCACATATCAATTTTGATGGGCTATTCCTCCCTACCGCGATCCATCCTCCCTCCCCCAAGAGGCGACATAGGCGGAATCATCCCCACACTGAGGACAATTAATAAAAAATGAAAATTTATAAAAATATATCAGTTTTTTTTATCTATGCATTTGAAAATTTTTTTCCAATATCTTTTATCAATCTTTATTCTTCTTTTTTCCTATGGGACTTGACCTTGTTTCAGTTCAGAGGTCCATCTTTTCCCCCAAACTGGATCCTGGGCACTTAAACCTACCAGTTTTCTATGGTTCAGCGGTCCTTTTTCAGACTTAACCATCTATATTGGTTCAGAGGTCCTTTTTTCAGACTTGACCTAATCATTAGGACATGACCAACTTAATGGTTCATCGGTCCTTCAGGAACTCTTTTTTTATTTTTTTCTTTGATCCACCACTTTAAATACTTAGCGTGGACTCAATTTACTACTCTTCCACCCAAGAGATTCTTGATGGAATAAGCATCAGTCGCCATCTTGGCGATTAATTTGAATGGACCTGACCATAATGCATCCAACTTGTTTCTTTGTCCAAAACCATGTGTATCGCAATAGGCAACTCTTTCTCCTATTTGATATCCTTCTAATGGCGGTCAGTTCTTATCATCCATCGAATTCACTCATATCCTTTTCTTTAAGGTAGTATCAAATGCTTATGATTGCATATTGATCAGGATACTCTTCAGTCAGTTCAGGTATTGTTCAGTACTCATCCCCAACATAGGTTCTACTACTGAATATAATATTGGCGGTAACGCGGCCTTTCTCCCATAAAGTAATTCAAATTGCATCTTTCCCATCGCTGTATGATGACTGATGTTGTAGGCAAATGTCACTGAACTCAGGTACATTCCCCACGCAGAAGTTCTCCCTGTGACTAGCTTCCTCAGCATCGTGGCCAGCGTCCCATTGACCTGTTCTACCAGTCCATTAATCTCCGGCCAGTATGGTACTGACATGACTTCCCAGATCACCATTATTTCATTTAGCCTTGAGATCACATGGGACGTGAAGTTGGTCCCATTATTGCTCAGTATAACTTGTCAACACCCATACTGGTATACTACTTGATCCAGGATAAATCTCGCAGTACTGGTAGCATCAACTCAAGTTAATGATTTATTTTGACCCATCTCGTCAGATGATTGATGGCTACTATGATATATTTCACTCCTCCTGCACTCATTGCCAATGGTCCCATCACGTCGATAGATACCATGTGCCATGCAAATCCAGGTCAGACTAGTCAGTATCCAGTTGTATTCTTGTGTGGTTTATGCAGTTGGCATTCCATGCAACAAGCCAGATGGTCCGCGACATCATAATTAATCAATTCCAAGTAATAATACTGGCAAATATGGTCAGTCATTTTCTCAGGCCTCCATGCCTTACAAGCTTATGAGCAGCTCAAATGATTGCTGCTCTCTCCGACAGTTTTGGGAATAATAGCCATTTCCAGCTTATCATCTTGAATACTTGTCCATCCATGATCTCAGTGTTTTCCATTTCTTTTTGAAGCGCACCTTGGATTTCTCGAGGCTCATCCTCAATTCTTCCTTCGACCATTCTCTGGAATAGCTCATCCACCTGTGGATATACCAACTGGACCATTGGTAACCATGATAAGCCATCTGCGTTTTGGTGAGAAGTCCCCACTTGGTGGACTATCTCATAATCATAAGCCTGAAGCTTGAGTGCCCATCCGGCCAGTCATCCTTCAGTTCCTGCAGATTGTGAAACCAATGCAACGAAGAGTGGTCCATCACCACCTTAAAGTGCGTTCCATGGACATACACCTGAAACTGTTTACAGGTGTAAATGACCACAAGGCATTCATGCTCAGTTACGGTGTAATTCCTCTCTGCGGCAGAGAGTGTCCAGCTCACATACACCACCAGATGTTCATCCCCAAGTTCATCTACTTGGCTCAGTATGGCGCCAATCGCCGTCAATGAAGCATCAGTTTGAATGATAAACTCCCAATTGAAATTCAGATATTTCAGAATTGGCGAATTTATCAGGTACCGGCGTAATTCATCAAAAGAGTCCTGGGCCTCTTCATTCCATATGAATTTTTTTGGATCCTTCAACAGATGGAATAAGGGCTTGGATATTCAAGTGAAGTCCTGAATAAATCTTCATTAGTATCCAACCATCCCAAGGAATACTTGGATGTCTCAGACACTCTTTGGTACAGCCATGCGCTCTATAGCTGCTATCTTCTGGGTTTTCAGCCGCAATCCACTTGAGTTGATCACAAATCCCAGGTATTCCAACTCTTTCTTGAAGAAGTGGCACTTCCTTGGCTTGATCTTCAGGTTAGCCGTGGACAGTCTCTTAAAAACTTCCTCCAAGTGGTGCAGGTGATCAGTAAACGTTCTACTGAACACATTGATATCGTCCAGATATACCAGGACGCATGACAACTTCAGGTCACTTAATATCGCGTCCATGGCCCTCTGGAATGTCGTGGGCGCATTAAAAAGACCCTGGGGCATCCTAGTCAGCTGGTATAACCCCTGTGCGGTGATAATTGCACATTTTTCCTGGTCTTCTGCTGGAAAGTCGATCTGCCAGTATCCCAAGATTAGGTCCATCATGGAGAAGTACTTCGCTTCTCCTAGTTAGTCCAGCGCATCGTTGATCCTTGGTAGGGGATACAAATCCTTTTTCGTAATTTTATTCAGCCTCCAATAGTCAATCACTAACCAGTTCGATCCATCTTTCTTCTTTACAATCAAAATCAGGCTTGCCCTGGGACTTGATGACAGAACTAGAAGCCCATGCTTTACTAGTTTGCTGATCTCATCTTCCACTACTGCTTTGGCAGCTTTCAATCTTTGGATCGGTCTCATTCTTATCAGTAAATTTCTCTGGTGTCAACTTTGTGAATTATGCCTTGCTTGCATCCCAAATCATGATCATCCCAAGAAAATATTTCCCAATATCTCTCAAATAATTTGAGCACCTCCTCCTTCTGCCCTTCTGGAAGATCTGTGAGCTGCTCTTGATCAACTAATAAGTTGATGCTTTCAGCTACTCTGGCTGGTAATCCCATTTCCTTAAGAGACCCAAAATCATGGAATCATCTCAATTCTGCCATCGGGATCATATGAATAAATGCAATGATTTAATTTTCTCTTAATCTTCATCAGTTTTTTTGCTTAAATTCGCCAAGAGAACTCATATTTCTCCATGGCCCGGCATAATTATTTCAGGAGCCACCCAAGGCTCCACTCTAGACTTCTTCCAGGGGCTTCCAACTTCTCCATACAACAACTCTGGAATCTCTAGAGTCAACCTTGTGTTGACTATCATCTGCGATCTGGCCAATATAGCTTTCTCCTTCTTGATCCACAAAGGAATTCCTTGGTTTTCTAGGATTTTGGCTGGCATCTCTCATTGCTTCCTACCAACTAATTGGTACTGAATCGGTACAATGCTGTCATTGTATATCAAGTTGATGAAGTTATTTCTCTGGTTCAATGGAACTTCACCATCCTTTTGATATGCTAATTGTAACGTCTGACCCAGGATGGTCAACGTATTATCCTCAAAGTTACATTTAACTCCATATTTCCGCAGAAACTCCGTTCCAATCAGGATATCATAGTTTTGGTTTGCCAAAACTATCGCTGGTATGGATACCACCAATGACCCAAATCATAGTGGCAGTGCACTATATGCTCCACAGGAAACGGTGGTGTTCAGCCCAGCTGTTCCATATTCCTTCTTGTGTTCCAAGTCCGGAGAGATCTTCATCTTCTTCACCAGCTTAGTCAACACAATGTTGATGGGCGCTCCGCTGTCAACTATTGCCCGTACCCTTGCTTGATTCACCTGAATATCTATATATGTACACTTGGAGTATTGTAATAGGGTATTTACTGAGTGAATTGCGGCGTTATTAGCTGAATCTAGGGTATTGATGATCTGCACCGATAATTCAGGAAACAATTTCTTAATTGTGCCAAGGGGAATTGACAAGTTGGCCTCATCTAAGCAAACATCAGTTAACTCATATGGATTTTTGGCGGTCTGAATCTTCTCCACCAGTTGTTGGGCGTATAACCGGGCAACCTCCTGAACTATCTTGGGGTTGATCTTCTTCGCCCCAGCTCTGGTCATGGCATTTATGTCCATGTTGACCACTTGATATATTTGATCTTGCTCGTCATCCACGAACAGATCACTAATATCTATTTCTTTGTTCATAATAGCAGGAGGAACAGGTTTCTCCGCCACTCTAGACTGTTCCTTGTCTAGATAGCGGGACCTTTTCCCAAATCCTTGGCTACTGCTGTATCTTTAGCCTGGACCACATTAACTTGATCCTTCAGCTTTTTGCAGTGTGCGGCAAAATGCCCTTTCCCGCCACACTGGAAGCAGACCTTTTCTTTTTTGTTTAACCATTTAAAATCCTCAGGCTAATTCCCCAGCACAGTTCAGTTAAAAGTCTCCTTTGCTCCTTCGCCTCCTTTGTGGGATTCAAAATTTGGACCAGATTAGACTTGAAGCTTCTATTTGGAGCATCAAATGTTGCTACCAAAATCTTCAAATTGTCTACCATTTGCAAGGTAGTTATCTTAGCTGTGAATACAGTAGACATCATTTGATGCAAATTGCAATAGGTCCGAAGGGCCACTTGCAAGGCGATTCTTGCATCAAAGTCATCTAACACCTTCGCTCCAGCCAGGATCTGTGATTCCTGGTAGAATCAATCTGCGAAGCTTGCAAGAGACTTATCTTTACGGAGTTGAATTCCCATAAAGTCTTGCTTGCATTTCAACATGTGGGTTGGACTGCCAAATTCCTTCATTATTGCCGCTTTAGCCTCAGCATAAGACCAGCTGTCCCCCCAGATGGGGTAACACCAGATTCTGGCAATCTGTTTTTAAAAGTTCATGACTGTCAACGCCTTCTGATCCCCATATCCATTCATGGTCATGTCAAATAGTCGGAAAAATGCTGGGGCGTTATCCTGATGGAATGTAGGCAATTTAGGGGTTGCTCTGAATTCCTCTGAGTCATTTCATGCTGATACTCTCAGTCAGCTACTCAGTTCACTTGCAGAGTGTCATTGGGCGTCATATCTGAAATAGCATTGAATGCGGGTGGCATATTTCTTGGGGTTTTTGTCTTCCCAAGTATCATTTGAAGACTTCCTTCTTTGGCATCATTGGCCACATCAGACTCACTTACTTCCGTGAGATTTCAATTTCTCTATTTCTTTCATTAACTTCTCAATGTCTTCACCAAATTTTCTTAAACAAATGCGATCCACTTCACGTTCCATTTTCAAGAATAGGACCTCTCAGATGAGGTCTCCTTCTTTCCTCTTTAACGAGTTCACTTTGCCAAGTAACTCGTTCCCAAAGTTGGCTCGTTATCAACTCCTTCCTCCACCTTGGTTACTCTCTTCTTCCAAGGCTGTAAAACTCCTGGTGGTCCGCAGAGTTTAAGGCGTTCTGGTTCACTGTGGCAATCTCAGTCCACAACTTGCACATCTCTTCTTTGTGCGACATTCTTGATAAATTCTTCTACTCAACTACCCCTGTAGTGAGCACCAACTTGTAAAAATTTACTCCATTGGGTTGATTATTGGAGGTCAACCTAGTAATCTTTCTACTGCATAGGTTTGATTTCCTCGTGCACCTCACGTTCTAAAAATTTATATAATATGATAATAGTATGACAACTATTATCCATAGTTGAATAAATTATTTTTCAGGTCCAATGCTTTGGCCAGTATTTCTGATTAATACTGAATATCGTACTCTTAGGGATTCATTCCATGTAATCCTGTCCACTCAATCTTCGTTAAGATCCTCTTGTGACAGTCTCCTTTGGCCCAACATACAGTCAGCAGCAATCCCTTAGCCGTGGTTCCCTTCATCTCTAGATCCCCGCTCAGATCTCTACTCTTCTCTGAGAGCCTACCAATTATTGCCTTCTGCAATAATATCCTTGAGATGGAATCTTCATGCTAGATGCTGATAGTCTAACTATTACTGAATCAACAATAAAACTAATAATGTGTTTTTTAATGTTTATTTGTTAAATGTCTGTTTTTTATTAGAGTGAATCCTAGGGAATTTATAGGGGATTCAGCCATCTAACCCTCAGTTGATACTTCTTCAATAAAACGGCAGCCGTTGCCATTGAATCACCCTTCCTCGTCTTGGCAGCGATGGTCTTCCCCATCCTGACTAGGATTCTGACATTGGACATCCTCAAGACCTCAAATGGAAAGAGGTGAAAATGTATTCCTAACGTTTTCCTCTCAATCCAAGCAAATCACCCATAATTGGCTAGCGACCTGCTTAGGTAATGGAACTTTTTAATCATTATGGCAGGTCACTTCACCAACCAATCAATTCGCTAGTTGCAGGCGGCATCACTCGCCTTGCAACTCTATAAACATTCCCAATCAGTTGGTGATGAAACCTGACCAATCCTAATTGGTACACCTGATAGTTAATTACTATCAGATGCCCTTATTTCGTCAGCTGCTCCACCCGATGAGATATTAGGTATTCATCCAGATTGATCCCCAATGTATATGACCAGACAAATATCCTAAAATCCCCCAAATGTAGTTCCTCCGAAATGTGGGTCACCCAATTTCCAATTCACTTCACTTTAGGGAATTTTTCCCCTAGCGATACCAGGTAATCTAGCAGGCTTGGAATATGGGCAAAATCCTGACAATGGTCCTCCTCCACCCCAGTCTTCTTGACTTGTGAACAATTCAACAAATGTAGGTCATCCGCAGGTTGTTGATAGAGCAACTTAGAATGTGGGATAACAAGATTTGGTGGAAAGCGTCTCCTTATGTTCATATAAGACAATTGAAATTAAATTGGCAGAAATAGAGAGCCCCATCACTACTCCGCTTGAGCTTTTCCCTGGTCATACTGGTTTGACTGTAAGAAGTGCACCTGATGGGTAGCAGTGAAGTTCAAGGCAATATGACCAAGGTGACCACATGCATAATACGTTACTCCAGAGGCATTTCATCTCCAAGTAATCCAGAATGGCCCAAGTCGAGGGTTGAGCAAGGGTATGTAATTTGATCAATGTTTAAAAAACAGAAGAGCATTAGCCAGCAGATGGAGGATAGATTGTTTTGGTAACTCAAGGGGAAAAGCTCCAGCATCATGCATTGAAGGCTTCCACTCCAATTTAGGCGGACTAAATGTAGTGGACAGCTGGTACATGTAGTTAACGATCTTAAGCAAGGTAATTACCCTTGCAGGACTGGGGCCATCGCATTAAACAGCTCATGATTTATTTTCACCACTGCCATAATGGAAATGCTGACATCAACATCAGCCAACATGCCCGCCCCAACTAAGATTTGTTCTTTGACATTAAACCAATCTGCAAACTATTTCAATGTCTCATTTCACTGAAACCCAATAGTCAAGAAATCAGCCTTCTGTTGTGACATCTTTGTGGTACCCCATTACTACTGCAGCACAGTATCTTTCACTTCTGTTTATATACCAGAACTGCTTGAAAGATAGCAAGTGACTTGGTCAGTGCTTCCAAAATCCAGGGAGGATACCAGCAATTTAGCATTGCACCTCCCCAAGGTTCCTTCTTTTGAAAATTTGTATCATTTGAAGAACCCATGGATATTCCCATCATGGTCTAATGGAGGCAGCTTATTGATAGAAACCTCCTCCTCCCAGTCATGGCTGAGAGCCTTTGAAGCGTACTGAGGAATGGTTGAGACCCATAGGAGGTACTTCGTCAAGGAGCTGATTTGGTAGGCCCAACGGAGCATGGCTTGTCCGCTGCTTCATGGGTGGCGTGGGTCACTTTGGTATGCAGTACGGCCTTTGCCTGGGGGAATTGTGGCACTGAGACATAATTATCTCCAGAGCTGCCCTCCTGAGTGGAGTAGCTCATGCTGCCTGCGGTTTCAGCAAAAATCTTCTCAACTGGGTACACAGTGTCATATTTTCCATAATACAATTCTCCCTGAGCAGCCCCTTGGTGCTCATACACTTCCCATAGAGGGTGCTGAGGGTGGAAGGTGCTTGTCTACTTCCATTACGCGCAATGAAGTCATTTGGTAGTGTCATCCAGGCGATTAGCAAGTTGCTTGATTAGTTGTCCAAGGATCTGCAGTTGGCTAAACGTGTTATCAAGCTGGCTCATTACATCTCTATGCTCCTGAAGGAGCTTATCTTGCTTCTTAAGCAACGTGTCCAAGACAAGTTTAATTCTATGTATTCAACTGGTGTGGCTTGACATGAAGATTCCCTGTCAATTCAAGCCCAATGCAAAATGACCAGTTACAGAAAAAATTTTTTCTTTGTAGTTGTTCAATGGACCCCTGTAGTGAGCACCACTGTTAAAAATTGGCGATATAGTTGATATACGCGTAAGGTTTGCACAGGGTTAATTACACTGAGCAACTGATGGACAATATGGAGATTGCCGTCCTCAAGATAAACTTAAGAAGTTTAATAAACATTGAGCAATTGCTTTAGCGACATTACTCTTATTTATTTTGATAAACGTAGCTGATTCTTTCCGTTAACTATCTCTTCTTCCTACCAAAAAGCATCCTCTTCTAGTCTTCTCATCACGCTTATATATCCACAATTTTGGTCAATTCCACTCCTTTAGCTTAAACTATTCTTTTTCTCCGTATTCCTGTCAGTTTATCCTT
>JAKSZP010016611.1:0-26015 GCA_022478985.1 Massospora cicadina | reverse complement strand
TTTGCAATGTCAGTTCCCAAAGAATAAACCCTCCATTCTCAAACAATGTGCCGGTCAGGCCAAATTTGTTGGGTCCTTACCCCATCCTGTCACTAACCAATTGACCACTATTTAATCATTTGCATGGCACTTAGAAAATTGTTAATCAATTTTCTTACTTTCCTTTTCCAATAAATTTTTGCTAAAAGTTCAAATTTTCTTTATTTTCCATTCTAACCGTATCCCCAATGGCATTTTCCTGGTGGCCCATCACCCCACACTCTGGGTGGGCTTTACCAAATTTTTTGGTCACCATGGCTCCCTCTATCATCGATTGGGCCCAGAGAGTCAGACACTTTTGGTCTTACAACCCCGCTTTTATGAATTTCTGACAACAATACATGGGGATCTTATGGCCCTATGTACAACAATGGATAGAGAGAACCCATCTCCCTATCACCCCCAATGAGTTGGCCTCTCAAACCAAGAATCTCGTTGAGACTTTCCCAGTAATCCCACCTCCTGCAGTTAGAACCACTGAGTTGGGAATGGGTTCAGTGTGGTTTACCATTGGGACACTCCTTACCCTGTTGTTACACCACCACTTTGTGGTATCACATTTCCTGGCTCCATATCAAGTTGTGCGGTCAGCAATGCCTCTGGAATTCTGGCTTGCTTTTTGGGTGTTCACACATCCCGACTGGCAGGCCAGTCTAAACTTCTTCTGCCGTTTCCATGACACTTATCAAAAGGTTTATTTTTGAGTAAACCACCAAAATATGAAAAAGACCATGGAGTAAAGTGGTCAGATGTTCTGTGAGCTGCCAAAGGTAGCAAAGGCGCCAGAGTTCCAGCTTCCTTGCATGTACCATAAAATTTACAGGCTGATTTTGTCAAAGAAACTGGAGCACAGGAGGTCACTGAGGGAAAAGACCCAGGCCAAAAGTGTGCTAACAAGATCAAGTGACCTAACAAAATGAAGAAACTTCCTAAACAGTTAGTATTATGTTTCCAGATAAATCTTTGGAGCAAAACGCACACCAAACTGGCCACAATCATCATGGAAAAGAGGCCCTAGGAGCTGGGAAGGGTGGTGTAAAATTTAGGGCAAAGGCAGCAAAATAGAAGGAGGTAGATCCAGAGGTATAGGTGGTGGATTAGGCGGAGGGCTCACGTACACCAGTAGATCCAAACAGAGTGGAAAACGAACTCCAGCCATTGCAGAACTTTGAAGAGGCATAAGTATTTTTTGTTAAGATAGCCAAAAAAAACTTTGTAAGAAACTTTCCCAAAAATCCTAAATTTTATTAGATGATCAGAGTATCTGAGAAAAGCAAAGTCTTTCTCAGCTTGGGACTTAATTTATAGGAGGTTGATTAATGAAGATTCCAAATGGTTATTGAAAGTGATATGAGCCACAAGTTCATTATTCTTCAACAAAATCAAAAAGTTTTGAATTCAACAAAGTATCAACCTCATATATTGTAATTTTCTGGGTTCTAGGTTTAATTCCCGCCTGGTATTTCACCTCAGATGGGCTGTTTTCCTCATCCCTGGCTGGCAAAGCCAAAACCCATTTTTTGTAAATGACCTTTGATCATCAGTGACCCTTATGATTCTGGTCTTTGTCCCAAGGGCTTGTTGGACTTGGATTTGGAGGGGCGGTTAATTTCAGGAAATGTCACTAGCTGTGATATCACCATCCGCTCTTGGAGGGGTCCTACACCACCTGAAGGGACATTGACTGAAGCGAAGTCCTTGTGGGGAGTAGGTAGCTTTATGGCAGCTAAGGAGGCTTGGGTGGCTGGACCTGCGGCATCTGGGAAGCTATAGTGGAAGTCATGAATTAGATCCTGAGCATTGGTCATGTCCTGATAAGATATTCAGTTGTTCTCTGTCTCACCATATCCTTTCCAGGACACCAAGTATTGTGGGCGGCATCAGGATAGGCAAGAAGCAAGAATGGCATCAATCTCATATAGAGGTTCACCATCCACTATGTCAGGATCTGTGAGAGGTGGCGTGGGACCATCAAATGGGGTCAGGAGGTATTCATGTAAAATGCTGAACACTTTGATTGAGGGGGGTAAGTCAACCTGTTAAACTGATGGGCCAACTTTCTTGAGTATCTTGAAGGACTAACATGCTTGGGACCTAACTTGCGACAGGATTACTTTAGGTGGAGATTCTTGGCGTTGACCATGACCAAGTCACCAGGCTTATACCCAGGTCCTGTCATGTGAACATGACATAATAGTGGGGACCAACCCCAAAGATAAGGCTGGGCGCTTGGAGGCCCAAAAGGTGAAACTCCAGGGCCTCCCAGACCTGAAGCACACTCTAGACCAGCGCTGGGTAAGGGCAAAATATGCCCAGGTTGGTCCTAGTGGGGTGCCAAGTGCCCAGCCCTTGACGTCAAGCCAGGCGTTAAAACGAATGATTTACTAAATGAACGTGGATAGTTTGATTTGGGAAGTCGAGGAGCGGGGTTTTGAAACCCATTCTAATTTCAAAATAACGCGCTCAGGTTGAATCTGACTTCAATTGATCACTCAAGTGAAATAAGTTTCAGCATATTCCATCAACTCAGATGGCAGTATCGCCTTATTGGTGAGTCAGTGCTTGGGCCCACTGCGGCATTAACCCTTTTCCCTGGTTGAGTTTAAACACTTTCCCTGACCAACAGTCCTTGTTGGTCGACTTCCTGAATAAAAATTCCCCCGTTTTTCCCCATTTTAAATGTTATTACCAAAGTTTATGTGCGCGGACTTCTTTGAGGAGGTCTCACGCTCTGTTTAATTTGCCATTTTGAACACAATCTGATTTTTCCCAAGTGCACTGTTGTTTCACCCAGATCCCCTCCATCATGGTCTGTTTACCTCTGCTCTTCCTGTGCACCTCATCGTTTTTGGGTGTTTTATGATCGCAGTTTTTGATTTTAGTTACTATTGGTCCAGCACCCTCTGTTGGGCGCTAGTATTAGTACTAATGGCTAGTTTTCGCGTTGGCTTGGTGCACCGAGCACCTCCATGCTAGAAACAGGAGAGTTACAGACACTCTCCTTACATTAGTCGACCAACCTATTTTTTTTATGTGCATGAACTTGTTCCATGTGGAACTTTTCTGAAGTGGAAACAGTGGCCATCAGCTGTGGACCCCAGCTGTCATTAGCCTCACCACTGCTTCCTCTTTTTCCTGAAGGTTGGAGCAACTTGGCGTTATTTTGGTTGCCTCCAACTGGAGAGTATCCACCCTTCATGTTTGTACCCGGTGGATTCAGACGTTTTAATGTCCAAAAGTTGATTCCCTGACCTTTCACCAAATTTATTTAATTTTATCCTGATAAACAAATTTTCCATCACCAGCACATTTAGATAATGCTGGCGGAATTGGAGCAGATGGCCTGGGGGTGTTGGCCTTGGATAATGTTGGGCATTCCATCATGGCTCCAGGGATAGGGTCATTTGCATCTAAAAACGCGTTTTATAATGAAACCCTGGACTCTATTTCTGAACCGTTTATTTGTTCATATGGCCTGGATGAGGACCCTATTCCAGTGTATCAGATTACCCCTAAGAACCCACGGTTGACCTCTACCACGATCTGGCGCACTCAGGAGGTGGAAAAGGAACTTCGTTTTAAATATGACAAAGTATATGCACCTGCAGAAGGCATGGCGGGGTATGTGGCCTCAGTATTAAGAGTGGCCAAATATCCCTCCCCTTTTTGACTCCAAAACAGATTCTGTTGACATTCTTGAGCCAGAAGAAGAAATTTTTGGTGAAGTATTGTCATTATCTTCAATAAATAAAGACCATTCTGGGTATTTGGTATTGACTGCCACCCTCTCCTCTCCTTTAGGAAAGCTCACCACTACTATTTTGGTGGATACTGGCGCTTCTGGAAACTATATGGACCAGTACTTAGCTGTCTACCTTGAGCTGAGTTACTTGCCAGGTGATGTGGTTAGAGGAGGGGCGTCCCAAGGTATTTCCACTCTGAAGATCATTGGGACAGTGAACTATCAGGTTGGCAAGTAACACTTGTCTGATCACTTCAGTGCGATCAAAAACCTCCTATTCCCTATCATTTTGGGTATGGAGTGGTGGCGGAAGTTTGACAAAAAAACTAACCTGAAGGAGAATACCTTGTCCCTCACCATGAATAATGGTCACATATTTGTTGTGCCTTTTTCAGAAGAAAACGCCCAAGGCAAGTTGCCCCATTGGCCCCACCGTCTCCCTTGTTGCCTTGCCTCAATGCAGAAGCCCTCGGAGGAAATTCCTATACCTTCTTGCTTGGAGGGTTTGAATCCTCTTTTGATGCAGCATCTGCCAACAAACTCCCTGAGAACTCTGAATTTGATTGTGACTTCAAGCTCACAGTGGATCTGGTGCATATCTCTTCCCCTATTTACCTTTGACTGTCTGGAAGGAGTAAGCGTTGGATGTGTGGGTAAAAGAACAGTTAGCCAAAGGTGCAATTTTTCAGTGTACCTCCCCTGTATGCTCCCCCTACTCTTTGTGGAGAAGTCTGATGGTACCTTACGCCTGTGTGTAGACTATGGTAACCTTAACAATGTTACTGTACCAGACCTCCATCCCATCCCTTTAGATTCAAGGATTGCACGCTATGTGGAGAAGGCGAAGGTCTTCTCCAAGCTGGATTGCCTCAACGCGTTATATCAGATTCAGATTAAAAAGGGACAAGAGTGGTTGACTTCATTCCGTACCTAAAAGGGATTTTCCAGTTTCGGGTCATGCCCTTTGGGCTTAATAATGCACCTGCTATCTTTTAACGCCGCATTGATGAAGCGTTGGGGGATCTGTTAGGGGTATGCGCGGTCGCCTACATGGATGATATCCTGGTGTTTTCCCCTGATCAGGAGTCCCATGCAGTTCACCTCTGGCAAGTGGTGGAGCAGTTAAAGGCAGCAAGCCTTACGTTGAAAATATCAAAGTGTAAGTTCTTTAGGTCCCAGGTCACATTTCTGGGCAACGTCGTGTTTGACCAAGGACACATGATAACTCCAGACAAGGAGAAGGCAATTAGTGAGAGGCCTACCCCCACCTCAGTTAAGGAATTAAGGAGCTTTTTGGGGACGTGAACGTTCCTCAAAAAGTTCACACCCAATCTGTCTGAGGTGGCAGCTCCCCTATACAAGGCTAGCGGTGCCAAGGTGCTTCAGCGGTCTTCCACTTTGGAGGATGCTTTCCATGCAGTGAAGTGCACCCTGTTGTCCAAAACTGTTCTTCTCCATGTTGACCCTGCAAAGGAGTTCATTGTGTTGACTGATGCCTCCAACTTCGCCATAGTGGCCACCTTGTTACAAGTAGTCGAAGATGGGATAGAGCATCCAGTGGGATATTTTTCTAGGAAGATGTCTCTGTCTGAGTTGAATTACGCCGTTTATGATAAGGAGTTACTAGCAGTGGTGGAGGCTCTGATGTATTGGCGTCACCACTTGCATAGCTCATCCCAACCTTTCTGGGTTTGTACAGACCACCATGCCTTGCTGTACTACCGCGCTCCCCATGTCTTAACCCCACGGCAGACCTATTGGCATGAGACCCTTGCCCAATTCGCATTCATGTATGAGTTCACCAAGGGCAAGGATAATGGTTTGGTGGATGCATTGAGCCACAAACCTGCTTTAGCCCCTGATCCCAAGGAGGTAGAGGTTCACAACACCCAGGTTATGATCTCTCCAAGTAAAATTCTGTCGTTACTTCCCTCTCCCCTGGCTAACGGGCTAGCGCTTGCACCTCTGGATAACGCGGAGGAATGTGGTATGTTCAGAAAAGTCGTCCTCTCTCAGCATCTGTTGGGCAAATATGCTATGGTCCTTGCAAAGAGCGCTTCAAATCAAGAGGATCTATCCAGGGGCTATCATGTAAAGGATGAGATGGTGTGGTTCCAGGGGCGCCTTTGGTTACCTGCTGGACCACTGCGCCTGGACATCATTCAGGACCATCATAATGGAATCATTATTGGTCATCCAGGGAAAGAAAAGACCTTAAAGCTGATATGTCGCACATACAATTGGAAGGGCTTGCCAGCTCAGGTGAGCCAATATTGTAAGATGTGCCTGGTATGTAACCAGATGAAACCCAATTGTCAACCTTTAGCAGGGTTGTTGGTACCATTCCAAAAGGCTGATAGTCCTTGGACCTCCATCTCGGTGGATTTCATTGTGGAGTTACCAGTCTCAGATGTTATGATGTCATTATGATAGTGGTGGACTGGTTCACGAAGTTTTCCCACTTTATCCCTTGCAGAACCACCATAAACGAGCTGAGATGGCTAGGCTTTTCGTCATCCATCTGTTTGCGCTCCATGGGGTCCCCCAAGAAATTATCAGTGACTGGGGCCCACAGTTTACCTCCATGTTTTGGGAAGAGTTTTGTAGAACTCTTCAGATAATCCCTTCATTTAACTTCCTATCATCCCCAATCAGATGGGCAGACTGAATGAGTGAACCAGTGCTTGGAACAGTTTCTGCGGTGTTACACCGCTGCAGATCATTCAGATTGGGCTTCTAACCTTCCCATGGCCCAGTTTAGCTACAACAATACCTTGCACTCTTTGATCAGCTGTTCCCCATTTTTCGCCAGCCATGTCTTTAACCCCGCCTTTAACATGAAGCCCAGCTGTGGGTCAAAGGTTGAAGCGGTGGTGGACTTTTCCAAGACCATCAAGAAGGTCCACCAGGGGGTTTCACAAGCTTGGAGGCGGCAATGCAGGTGTATAAGGAGAACGCTGATGGGAAGCACCGAGTAGGTCCTGCATACAAGGAAGGGGATCTCGTGATGCTTGATGCATGTAACATTCCTATCAAGCAGCCTTGCAAGAAGATGGGCCCTAAGAGGATTGGACCTTACCGCGTTGTTAGAAAGGTGGGCCATGCCTCATACCAGCTGGATCCTCCCCCTTCATTTTGGACATTCTCGGTGTTCCACAAGAGCAAACTCACGTTGTTTGAGGGCCCACCACCAGAGAATACCAAGGCCTATCTCGTGGATGGGGCGCCTGAGTGGGAGGTGGAATAGATAGTTGCCTCCTGCCGTGTTAAAAGAAGACTTGAATACCTGTTATCCTGGAAGGGCTTTGATGCTGCCAAAAACAGTTGGATTCCAGCACGTGACTGTGTGCATGCCCAAGATCTGATTGATGCCTTCCACCAGCGGTTTCCCCAGGCTGCCAGATCCCAACCCCAACTGACCATCGCTGCCATGAAGTTGGCCCCTGCCCACAGAAAACTTTTCCCTGGCGCAAGCCCCTGGAGGGGGTTGAGCCTCATTGGGAGGAGAGGGTAATGTCATGTGAACACGACATAATAGTGGGGACCAACCCCAAAGATAAGGCTGGGAACTTAAAGGCCCAAAAGGTGAAGTTCCAGGGCCTCTCAGACCTGAAGCACACCCCAGACCAGCGCTGGGTAAGGGAAAAATATGCCCAGGGTGGTCCTGGTGGGGTGTTGAGTGCCCAGCCCTTGACGTCAAGCCAGGCATTAAAACGAATGATTTACAGAATGAACATGGACGGTTTGATTCAGTTAGTTGAGGAGCGGGGTTTTTAAACCCATTTTTTTGAAATAATGTGCTCAGGTCAAATCCAACTTCAATCAATAACTCGAGTGAAGTCAGTTTCAGCCTATTCCAACAACTCAGATGGCAGTATTGCCTTATTGATGAGTCAGTGCTTGGGCCCACTGCGGCATTAACCCTTTTCCCCAGTCGAGTTTAGATATGTTTTCCTCAACCAAGAGTCCTTGTTGGTCGACTTCCTGAATAAAAATTCCCCCTTTTTTCCCGTTGTAAATGTTATTACCAAAGTTTATGTGCACGGACCCCTTTGAGGAGATCTCGCGCTCCATTCAATTTGCCATTTTGAACACAATCTGATTTTTCCCAAGTGCACCGTTGTTTCACCCAGGTCCCCTCCATCCTGGTCCGTTTACCTCTCCTCTTCCTGTGCACCTCATCGTTTTTGGGTGTTTTATGATCGCAGTTTTTGGTTTTAGTTACTATTGGTCCAGCACCCTCTGCTGGGCGCTAGTAGCTTTAGTACTAATGGCTAGTTTCCACGCGTTGGCTTGGTGAACCGAGCACCTTCATGGTGAAAAAAGGAGAGTTACAGACACTCTCCTTACAGGTCCTTCACAGAGCTTTCAATCAGCATATTATTTGTAGATCCTCATAACATCAACAAGATGGTCCTTCACTGCCTGATGTATGTCCCTGAGCTCTTTAGCGCGCTCATTGGCAGCAACAACGGTGGAATCAATCTGCGGACTTAGGTTGAAGCTAGGGTTGTAACCATAGCTTGCAAAAAAGGGGAAGTGCATGTAGAGGTATGGGTGAGGTTATTATAAACGAATTGCGCTAGTGGGAAATGAGAGGATTAATTGTTCTGTACAGCATTAGAATAACTATGCAAGAATTGCTCCAAACCTTGGTTCACCCTATCTGTCTGTCTATCTGACTGGGGGTGGAAGGCTGTGGAGCGTCAGGGGTGGATGATGAGGATGGAAAGAAGGGCTTCCAAGAACTAGGTGGTGAATTGTGGGCCTCCAATCGTTAATAATCTCCTGGGGAGACCATGTAAGAAAAAGATGTGGTCTACAAAGAGGTGAGCTGTCTCAACTGAAGTAATGGTGGTATTGCAGGGGATGAAGTGGGCCATCCTTGTATAACGGTCCATCACAACCATTACTGCATTGTAACCCTGTGAAAAGTGAGGTTTCACAATAAAATTGACAGAATGATGTCCCAGATCCCTCAGCAGCTTGGAGGGAAGCAAGAAACCCAGCACTCTTCAGGCATCTCAGCTTCAACCAGTTACACGTCAAGCAGGACTTTGTGAATTTTGCCACATCTGTGGCAATACCCTTCCAACTGGAGGAGCGGCAGACCAGCTCAAGTGTTTTGTTCTTGCCAGGGTGGTCAGCAGTTCAAGGGTTATGAGCTTCATGGATCACTTCCTCACGCAGGGGTCCAGGAGGTACCCACCACTTGCCTTGATGGAGGATGACCCCATCCAGCAACTGGTAGCCTCTATCAGGGGTTGTAAGTCCTGGAGACCAGCCCCTGCAACTGAATAGGGAGTAACATCCCTTACATAAAAAAGAGGTCACAAGGGCCAAGTGGACCCTCTGTCACAGCTGAGTGACTTAGCCCACGTGATAGATGAGCGCTGGGTGACTGCCCTCCCCACCAAAGGATACATCATTCCCACCTCTTCCCCCTCCTCAACCCTGGTAAGTTTAATAGAGGAAGTCTGCAGAGAGATTGCGCACTAGAGGCCATGGACAGGCCCCTGGGACCCCCCACTCCCCCAGGAAAACTATGTCAAAATGTTGGGAAAACAGCAGTTACCAACATTGAATCCCGCCTGTAAATTCTGGCCTGGGGGAGCCAGTCCTGACTGGGTGCACTGGAAACCAGATCAGGGTATGACTCAGATCTCGAACCAGGTACTAAATGACTTGGACTAGTTGCCCCAAAGCTCCAGAACAGATCCAGGAAGTTCAGATTATGCAAATAGTCCAATTGAGAGTCTGTCCAAGTTTCAAACAGCTCAATCCAATGGACCCTGCCTCATTGGATGAATCTGGAACATATGAAGCATGAAAACAGGCCAACTCAGATGACCAGGACCCAGATTGGTAGCATCAACTTGGTTTGGCCCCAAGAATGTGTGGAAATTTGCAAAAATTTAATTTGATTTTTGCTGAAATCTTGAGCATCACCCTATCTCCCTCCATGCCAGCCAACCAAATCCCATTGCTAAACCTTGAACAACCAATCCCGTGATACCTTCCCTATGAAATAATCCAGTACTTAAGGCAACTGCCCTGCCCAGGGACATTTGTCAATTTATTCTCTTATCTTCCATGCTTTATGCTTGTGGAAATCCAGCTGATTTGTGCTTGCTTAGTGCTTGACGCCTGCTGGATTCCACAAAGCTTTTTATAAAAATTTCAATAAATAAATAAAGTACTATTAAAAATGGGTTTTATGTTTTTATTAAGCATGAAATAAGGGAAAAAACAATGATCCTCAACCTCCAACTATCTAGTATTTAAAGTAATTTCAAAGGTCAAGGGGGAATTTGTGAATATGTTCAAAACAGCCTGCACAAGTCCAAATTAGGAAATATGCAGGAACAACATATCATAGTTTGGGAACTTACATAAGGGCAGCAGAACAAAGGAAGCAGGATTCTGATTGGCCCAAATGTACTCATGAGGTAACTTTTTTATAAACTTGAGCCAATCACCGCCCAAGAAATTTCTTGCACCTTGGGGGACCCCACCAAGCCTATAAAAAGGGGGTCCCCATGCAGGTGAATTGAAGGCCTTCGTTGGGGTTGGGGGAGTGCCTTCTGATGATTCCCCTGAAGTTCGTGGTAAGGTCAGAGTAATCTGACCAGCCAATTTTATTAGTGCTTGTACAGGTTTCAAACTGGTGTTTCCCCAATTAATGGGGTTCCACTGAGAAATCAACCAGGGACTTTTGGCCAATTTCCTCAAGGTTTTATTATTAATTTTAATAAGCGAGCTCTTAATGACATCAGAATATTGCAAATGGCCAACATTTCCCTTTTTTGGCAGAACTCGACCTACAGCATTCTTATCTTTAGTCTGCAAAGGTAAATGTCTAACAACGCTTAATAAAATTTGGATTCCCTATACAGCTTTCTGTGGCCTCCATCCACCTTAATTTTTACTTAAAATTCTACCAATTGATCCAACTAAGCGCCATAGCCTAAGTTCTCATACTGATGTTTGCTGAATAAATTATCTAGTCGCTTGACCCTGCCACATGGCAGCAGATCATAAACACAATAATCTGCCTCACCCCCAACAATGAACCCACTGTTTTGTTTGCTACCACACATATGTTTAATGGGAACCCTCCCATCCATTCTACTGCCAAGTTTTACAAAACTGCTCCCCAGTTGGAGCAGCACCAGAGTGCCCTTCCCCGCTGCTTGCAAATTTGGGGTCCACAACTGGCTTGGCTGCCAATGGCTCAGCCCATCTTGGGACCTGGAGCACCCCAGCCAGGGAAGCTCAGTCCTAACCCCCTTTGTGGGTCACATTCCACCTCCATTAACACTTATGATCATGCGGCGGCCCCTATGCCATCCCTCACTGATGTGCAAGCTCTCCTATTCGAAGCCAAAGGCCAGCAACTAGAACCCTGGAGGAGTTGTCATCCTCCCTGCCTTTCCCAACTTTGGGGTTGCCCCCACAAGGCTCATAGTTGCCCCCATTGCAACCATCTGGTTTGCCTTGAGGGCCTTTGGTACATTAACTAACTTTTACTTTCCTCACGTCCCTAATAGAACTCCACTTTTACTAGTTGCTCAGAGCTCTATGCCTATGGCATTCTGGGCTCTCCACTGGGTGCTCATGCACCCTGACTGGGAGCCCAGTCTAGTTCTTATTAGCTGAATACATGACAGGGGTTTACCATTTCTCTGGAAGGCCTGCTTAATTTTATTATAGTCAGCTGACAGAGGTTAGGATAACCTAACGTGGGCAGGGGTATCAGCATCCCCTTCCAAAGGTTCCATCATAAGCAGAGCCGAGAGTTGGACAGTGGTCTCTCCTTCACCTGTTGCAGCTTAATCAACAACTGGGTATCGTGGGCATCAACTAGTTCTGGGTCAGGGGCTAGGGAAGGGTTCCAGGATAGAGCATCAGGTAACATGTTCTGGGTGCCCTTAATGAAGTCATATTGGAAGTCAAACATTGACATGATTTCTAACCACTGAGACTGGCAATGGGATAGTTTCTGTGGGGAATGGTAGTACATCAACGTCTTGTGGTCAGTATGGACAGTAAATGGCCACAAAGACCCATGAAAATGGTGGTGTTAGTGTTGTACTGCCTCAACAACTGCAAGAAGTTCTTATTGTATATGATATAGTTGAGCTGCTCCAGGGTCATTTTCTTAGAAAAGTAAGCAACATACCGTTCCATTCCATCCTACCCCTCTTTCAGCAGAGCAGCTCCCACCACAAAATTGGAAGTGTCAGTGGTGACAATAAAAGGGCGGCTGGGGTCTGCATGTACCAACACCAGGCTGAACAATAGTATGGACTTGATGGCATGGAATGCGGCGTTGCATTTATTGGTCCAACTGAAAATCTTTTTCCCTAAAGCGGTGTAAAGAGGGGCGGCAACTTCTGAGAACTGGGGTGAACTTATTGACAAAGTTACATGTCCCAAGGAAGTTGTATAACTCCATGAGAGATGAGGGAGCAACCCAATAGCGGATGGCTGCTTCCTTATCTGAGGTAATCATGTGGCCATGGGTGAAGATAATGTTTCCCAAGAACTTAACCTTGGTCTGTAAAAACTCAAACTTGCTAGCCTTAATTGTAAGGTTCACCTGTGAAAGTCTCTCCATGAAATACACAAGGTGGCAGGTGTGAGATTTTGCATCTGGGGAGAAGACCAGGATGTCGTCCATGTATGCAATTGAGCAAGTTCCCATAAGGTCTCCCAAGACAGCATCAATGAGCCTCTGAAAGCAGGTGGGGACCTTATTTAAACCCAATGGCATAACTTTGAACTGGTAGATACCTTTCCGAGTACAAAAAGCAGTCAACCACTCCTAGCTTTCTTTAATGCAGATGTGATTGAAAGCGTTGAGGAAGTTAAGCTTGCTGAACACCATAGACTTCTCCACATAACAGACAATCTGTTGCTCCAGTGGGAGCGGATGGGGGTCAGGCACTATGGTCAGATTGCCATAATCAACGCAGGGATGAAGTGAGCCATCAGAATTCTCTACATACAGGAGGGAGAGCATACTGGTGAATATTTCTTAAAAGATTTGACCCTTAGAGCATGTCATCTACCAAGCGTCCAAGGCAGCCTCCTTCAGGGACAAGGGGTAAATTGGAGATCATATTTTGATGAGATCTATGGTCAACTTAAACTCAAAGTCAAACTTGGAGTGCTCAGGGAGTGGGCGGGCCTTTGTAGGATCAAACAGATCAGCATAGTCTCAGATGCATTCAGGCAGAGTAAGTGTTGAGATCAGGGCATCAGTAAATTGAATAGAGGCTAGGTCCACCTTAGGAGAGGGTCTCACCTTCTGGGGAGCACCGTATCGCTCTCATCTAAGCAAGGGATGGTAACCATGACTTCGCTGGGGAATTTTTCATGTATATAGAGTCTAGGAGGTTAGTAGCAATGTCAAATCAGCTCCACCAGCCAACGACCAAAATAACATGGTATAGGAGGTTCTTTATTGAAGAAAATCTCTCAACAAAGTAACCATCACCTGTAATGAAAGTAAAAGGTGTTACATATTATAACTTAGAATGGTTTGAGATGCACCACCCTTCACAAACTGACCAACTCCCAGGGACAGCTCCAGGGCCTCCACCAACTCTTGGAGGAGAAAGTTTCAGTTGCACCAGTGTTTATTAAAGCAAGTGCTTGAAAGTTCTTCCCCACCAAAGAAAAAGTAGCCATGAACAAGAAGTAAGTAGAGGAGGGTATATTTCCCTCAGAGCCAAGGGAGGACAGGATGTCTCCAATCCCAGGGGGTGTCGTATAGATGATATTATTCCATGTGAAATTCACAGCGTATTTTTACACATTGCCAGTAAGCTGTCCGCAGTACTTGAATGATGTGGGGTAGCTTAATGCTCTATGTTCAGTGGGAGGAAGATCTTTATTGTCACAGCTAGTGACATATTTCCTGGAATTAGTCACCCTTCTAAAGCCAAGTCCAACAAGCCCTTGGGCGGAGACCAGAACCCCTAAGGTTCACCAATGACCTATCTAAGGTCATTGACAAAAAATGGGTTTTGGCTTTGCCAGCCAGGGATGAGGAAAACGGCTTATTTAAAGCAAAAGCCCAGGCGGAAATCGAACTTAACACCCAAAAAATCACAAGATATGAGGTTACAAAATCTGGCCAAATTCAAAAAATTGATTTTGTTGAAGAATAATGAATTTGTGGCTCATATCACTTTCAATAACCATTTGAGAATCGTCATGAATCAACCTCCTATAAATTAAGTCCCAAGCTGAGAAAGACTTTGCTTTTCTCAGATACTCTGATCATCTAATAAAATTTAGGATTTTTGGGAAAGTTTCCTACAAAGTTTTTTTTGACTATCTTCAACAAAAAGTATATATGCCTCTTCAAAGTTCTGCAATGGCTGGAGTTCATTTTCCACTCTGTTTGGATCTACTGGTGTACGTGAGCCCTCCTCCTAATACACCACCTATTCCTCTGGATCAACCTCCTTCTATTTTGCTGCATTTGCTCTAAATTCTACACCACCCTTCCCAGCTCCCAGGGCCTCTTTTCCATGATGATTGTGGCCAGTTTGGTGTGCGTTTTGTTACACAGATCTATTTGGAAACACAATAATGAACTTTTCAGGATGTCTCTTCATTTTGTTGGGTCACTTGGCCTTGTTGCATACCTTTGGCCTGTGTCTTTCCCTCCAGCGACCTCCTGCGCTCCAGTTTTCCTGACATTTATCACATGAGACTACACCAGTCAGGACATCCAAGCTTTTGGAAGGGCCATCCATGGCTAACTCTTCTTCTTTTATCCTCTCATGGATCTCTACTAATTTAAGGATAGAAATCAGCCACAAGATGTGACTCTGGAGTGATGGGAAAGAGTTGTTCAAATGGTCCAACTGGGATGACATGGTGGACAGAAGGCATAGGTTCCAAAATGGCAACAGCGGTTCTGTGGCTAGGAGGAAGTGAATGCTCTGAATCAAATGAGTTAGACTTACCAACCCCCTCTACTTTTGAGGACAAAAGTGAGGACTACTCCATGGAGCGTGGCGGTTCAGGGCCAGTAGTAAGAGGACCCCCCACCTATGATAGAGGCTACAGTCTCACCTTCCAGTGAGCTCACTGCTGGTTCCAAGTGGTACTGGGAGAGTACGGAAGTAGGGAATTATAGAGTCAAGTTGGAAGTGTCCATAATGGCCAGTGTCTCAGCTGGATATGTCACCACTGAATCAGAAACATGTTGGCACCCCACAGTGTTGGAGTTGTCAGGTTCTAAGATTTGAAGTTCTGCGATACAATTAGGGTTGGTGGCACAGAGGCTGATAGACAACATGGATGCAAGGATGTAGAACGTCCCAGATAAGGAAGGGAAGGTTTATCCCATATGCCAAGGGCAGCACCAGTAATGTCTAGGAACTTGCGGAGAAGGGCCATTTTCAACTGTTCGAGAGATTCCATACCTTGATGCTCGCTCTTGAAACAGGTGCAAGTGTTGAGCTGTAGTGAGGTCTCCTTTGGACAAATGTATAAAGAAGTTATAGTCCTCAAAGGTAGCAGGGGGAAAATCGCATGGCTTTAAAAAGGTTTTAACGCTAATTGTGATTCCAGGTGGGATCTATTATTCTAACCCGTTGAGAGTAACCATTGGTGAGCTTTCTCTGAAATCTCACGGAGCAGCAGCTGGAGAAGGAGGAATTTAGCTAAGTCCTTGATTGAGGCTCCTGGAGGGCACTAAGGCTGGACAACGTGTTGAAGATCTCATTTTTAAATTTTTTAACTGTGTGAATAGTGAAAAGCGAGACTGGTAGTGGCAGGTACTGCTCACTGTATGAGTGTCTTGAGTGAGAGGAGCTGCGCAACACCCTCAGCACACCCTTTGAAGAAGGTAATAACCAAGGCCAGAAGGGATACAAAAGTACCAGCCCAGTGGACCGCTTCAACAGGCAACAACCCTAAGAGGTTTGGGCTAACTCTAGCCATCCAACAGTCAAAGAAGCTCACAAAAAAATTTAGGCTTTTATCAAATAGTGTCAGGGAAACTGGAGTGCAGGAGGTCACTGAGGGAAAAGAACCAGGTCAAAGGTGTTCTAACAAGGCCAAGTTACCTAACAAAATGAAGAAACGTTCTAAATGGTAAGTATTGTGTTTCCTGATAAATCTATGGAGCAAAACGCACACCAAACTGGTTACAATCATCATGGAAAAGAGGCCCTGGGAACTGGGAAGGTTGGTGTAAAATTTAGGGCAAAGGCAGCAAAATAGAAGGAGGTAGATCCAGAGGAATAGGTGGTGGATTAGGCGGAGGGCTCACATACACCAGTAGATCCAAACAGAGTGGAAAACGAACTCCAGCCATTGCAGAACTTTGAAGAGGCATATTTTTTTGTTGAAGATAGCAAAAAAAAACTTTCAGAAAGCTTGCCCAAAAATTCTAAAATTAATTAGATGATCAGAGGATCTGAAAAAAGTGAAGCCTTTCTCAGATTGGGACTCAAATTATAGGAGGTTGATTCATGAAGATTCCAAATGGTTATTGAAAGTGATATGAGCCACAAAATCATCTTTCTTCAACAAAATCAATTTTTCAAATTTAACAAAGTTCCATAACAGCATATCTTGTAATTTTCTGGGTCATGGGTTCAGTTCCCGCCTGGTTTTTCTCCTCAGATGGGCCTTTTTCCTCAGCCCTGGCTGGCAAAGTCAAAACACTTTTTTGTCAATGACCTTAAAAAGGTCATCCGTGACCCTTAGGGTTCTGTTCTTTGCCCCAAGGGCTTGTTAAACTTGGTTTTGGAGTGGCAGTTGATTCCAGTAAATATGTCGCTAGCTGTGGCAGATTTGTTGTTGGCAATGGTGGCACTGTGACCTGAAGTGACGTTAGAGAATGAGGTGGCCTTGGCTTTTCAGGTGGAGCAGCAGGTGGGCTTGGTTCAGGCTTGTCAGGAGTTGATGTGGTCCCATGGGGGTTTCCAAGGTCAGGATGCTATGAGATAGGCAGGTTTGGAGCTGGTGCACAGCTCCAAGGGGTTTAGCTACGTGGAAAAAGAAAGGAAGAGTTATGGGAAACCTTGGGAGTGAGGTGAGGTGCCAGACTTGGCATTTTTGGTTGAAGCCCCATTCAGGTTCCCAAGGTCCAAAAGAAGAAGAATTCTCCCTATTATTTTTGCAAGAAGTTGGTAAGTCTGGTGTCCCAGAATAAGCTGCCTACTTTGCTTTATTTATATTTGTTGTTGACAGTGGAGTAGCATGGAGGTCCTGGGAAAAAAGGTGTTCAGAAAGGTCCTGGCCCTGGTGAACACTGGGGCTAAGATGAATTATGTGGATGAGGGGTTGGTAAGTATTTTAGATTGTACTTAAAGGAGGATGGATTTGTGGTATTGGTGGATGCTACCAAGAGTACTGCGGTCTGGCAGGTTCAGTCCAGATTTTGTTGAAATAAGGCCCAGATGAGTTTGAAGAGAAATTTCGTGCTGTGGCACATCTGCCTCATCCAGTGGTGCTGGGGATGAGGTGGGGGCATCAATTCCATCCACAATTTGATATGTTGGAGGGGGAAATGCTGTTGTTAAGTGGGGGCTTGGATGTCATGGATTGGGAATTTAGTCCCAGGGGTTATTAATGAAGCTAATGGTGGAATATCTTCAGTTGCGCCATTGGAGGGTTTGCTAGAGGAGTACCAGGATTTTGCATCAGTGTTTGAACCTAAGGGTGAGGCGCCATTTTTGCCTATGGGAAACTTTGCATTTGGTTTTTGGCTCTTGGTTCAGGTAGGGCTCTGAGTTGCTAAGGGGATGCCCGTTTCTCAGTTAAATCCTCAGACTTGGGAGACTCTTGATGCCTATTTCCACAAGATGCTAGGTCTAGGTTTAATTGTGCCATCAAAATCACCTGTGGTTTCACCAGTGCTGCTTGTGCCAAAGGCATTTGGGGAGCTGCGTCCTTGTGTGGATTTATGGTGGCTCAACGCAGTGACAGATCCTGACCCATATCTGATGCTACTCATGAAAGAAATTCTACCCATGATTTTGGGGTGCTTAATGTTTACCAAATTGGATCTGGTTGACGCTTTCAATTATAATCCCATGCAGCTGGAGCACAACAATATACCATATTCAGATGCTACTTATGGATTTTGATTATTGGTTTATGCCATTTGGTTTGTGCAATGCTCCTTCAGTCTTCCAACATATGATTGACTTTGTGTTGAAGGCTTAGTGGGTAGGTGTTGCGTTAGCTATAAGGATGATATTCTGGTATTTTCCAGGTTAGTGCAAGATCATGTGAGGGATGTAAAGAGTGTGTGTTGGAGGCAATAAGTGAGGCAAAATTGAAGTTAAAGTACATCCAAGTGTGAGTTTAACAGTGGCTTGGTGTCCTTCTTAGGTAATGTGGTTTTCCAGGTAGTGATAGTGATATGTCCCAATAAGCTGCAAGCGGTGCAGGAGTGGAAGGTCCTAGGAATTGAACTGGGGTGCAGAGTTTTTTGGGTGGTGAACTTTGTAAGTAGGTTTTCCTTGGATTTAGCTGAGTGTGCCTAGCCATTGACAAGGTTGACTGAAGATGTACCCTTTGTTTGGGGGGAGGCCAAGGAAAGTGCATTCCATCAGGTGAAGATGAGTTTGCTGATAGCCCCAGTTCTGGCTCATCCAGACCACAGGAAGCCATTTGTAGTAACTGATGCATCAAACTTTGCACTTAGTGAAGTGCTAAAGAAGGATGGTGAAGATAGGGTTGAGCCTCCTGTCTGTTACTTCACCTGGAAGACGGTTCCCGCTGAGATGAATTACCTGGTTTGCAATAAGGAACTTTTGGCAATAGTGGCGGCATTAAGGGAGTGGCAACACCACCTGTTGTAAGCAAGGAATCCAAATTGTAATCTGGACTGATTATTGAGTCTTAGAGTATTTTAAGTACCCACATCTGATGAAGCAAAGACAGGCCCAGTGGCATTTAGATCTGGGTAAGTATGACTTACAGATTAAGTATAAGCTGGAGAAACAGAATATCTTGCCAGAGTTGCTAAGTCTTGATTCAGGGTTAGTGTTTTCTGAGGAGGATTTAAGGTAGTTTACCACAGCTATGATGTTGCTATTGAGTCTATTTGCGATGATCCTAGGTTGGTGAGAAGGAGTGTACAGAAATAATTTGGACTGCGCAGCAGAGGAGTGAGCTAGGCTGACGGATATGGGATGAGATGAGAGAAGGTGAGGCAATCAAAAGACATGCAGGGTTCTTGATCTGGGTAGGTCTTATTTGCCATGAGGGAAGGATCTGGGTTCTGGTGAAGAGTTTTCAGCAGGAGGTGTTTGCAGCTAACCACAATTACCCTTTGACAGGACAGTGGGTGAGGAGAAGACGCTGGAATTGGTTCATTATCAGTATTCATGGAGGGGAGTGGGTGTGAAAGTTTGAAAGTATGTGAAGCAATGTGTGGTATGTGCAAGGTCAAAGTCCCATCATGTGGCATCTGTGGGGGATCAAATCCTCTTCAGATTCCGTCCAGGCTGTGGGCCTCTGTAAGTGTGAATTTCATCACAGGATTACCTAAGTCCCAGGGGATGGACGCCTGATGGTTGTAGTGGATTTTCTGATTAAGATGCAATGTTTTTCCTTTGTCAGTAAACTATTTCTGCAAAGATAGCATATCAGGTTTCTATAAATGAGGTTTTTTCTTGACATGGAATGCTGGAGGAGATTGTGTCATACCAGGGTCTGCAGTTTACATTTTGGTTTTGGCTGCATCTGTTAGGAAACTTAAAGATAAAGGCCTGTCATTCATCAGCTTACCATCCACAGTCATATGGCCAAACTGAGAGAGTAAATAAGATATTGGAGCAATATTTGAGGTGCTACATCTCAGGGTGGCAGGATTATTGGGTGAGTTGGGTGAAGAAGCAAAAATTTTCATACAACAACCACAAGTATGCACTTACAGGGATGACCCCATTTTTGAAAATCTATGGTCAGCATCTGGAGGGTATGGGGCCCCATGAGCAGGGTTAGAATCCAGCATCAGATGAGCTGTCACATAAGACTCAGGTACCTTGGATCTCCTGAGAAGGAATCTATTGGCAGCAGTTGTGGCTCAGAAGAGGAAGGTAGATAGGCATCAGTTGTAGGGGAAGGTTTTCAAAAGAGACAATTGGATCTTAATAAATGCTCAGAACTATGTCATACCTGTGAGGTGCTAGAATTTGGGGCTGGTGGCGTTGAGCCCATACCAGGTAGTGTGGGCAGTTAATGAGGTGGCGTTCAAGCTATGGTTGCCAGAGGGGTCACAGGATCATCCAGTATTGCATGTGTCACAGATCAAATTGTTCTTGAGGCGGCCACCTAAGAGGGCCTCTCCTTTGTTTCCAGCTGAGGGGAGCCCAGGAGTATGAGGTGGAGGAGATTCTGAACATGAAGGTGATGCAGGGTCATCACTAATTCTTGGTCTGGTGAGTGGGTCACCCAGTTGAGGAGTCCACGTGGCAGATGTCCAGAGATTTTGCCCAATGTACTGAGAAGATCTGAGAGTTCTTCTTGTCTAGGGGGTGACATGACGGTTGAGGGTTTCCCTCAACATCACATTGCCCTGATCTTTGATAAGATAGGACAAGCTGGTGTGGATGGATCATAGATAAGGGAGTGTTATTTTGATTAGGCCACAGGATGGGGCTGAGACTGAGGCAGGTTAATGGTTGGGACTTGTTACAGGGCCAGGATCAAATAAGTTGATGGTAAAATGGGTGAATTTGAGGTTCAAGTTGGATTCAAGTCAGAACTGCACTGAGTCATGGATGTGATGGCTCGCCCAGGATGAAATTCTATTCAGCCTAGGATTTTGGAGTTTTGTTATAGGATATTCCAAAGGCCAGAGTGTCAGGAATGATAAGGAGACTGAACTATCCTTGCAGCAGAGGTCTATGAGGGAAGTGACCTGGGAACTAAAGGTTCTTTAGTTCTATTTTTTATATCAATCTGCTTAATATACATAATAAAGCTACTAGCCTAAAAGCCTTATATATCTTATTAAAGACTTTTGGGGTTTACATTGGTATACTAGACTAACAGTGGCCATGTTTGGCATTCACAAGCTGGAGGTGAACTTTGAGAGTGAGCTTGGGAGGGCTATTGCCTCCTTATACACCTTGTCTTGAAGTCAGGGTATGTTGCTCAGGATAAGCATACTTGCAACTATCCTCCAAGGGGTGTTCATCCACAGCGCCTGTAGCACATGCACTAGAAAATGGTATCAAGAACCTTATCCTCCCTTTGGTCTTTAACTTGGTTCCTGCTTTCTAATTCATTTGTGGTTCATTGGAAAGAGGCCATGCGTTAAAATAGTCCAAAGAAAACCCAAAGTAAACACATATACATGATAATTTTATATAGCTTTTTTAACTATAATGGCTCAAAAAGTATCCTTCTATTTTCTTTCCAATTCTTATCACTTTTAGTAATACAATTTGATTCAAACAGCGTAATTTGATAATCAACACCAGGCGAGATTAGTATGAATAATAAGGTAAAGAGTTGGGTGAACGTGGTTAAGGGCAGTAAACCCAGACTTGCACCACCCAAAGGTACCAAGCGCTCAGTTACAAATGAAAATCTCAGCAAAAATAAAAAAACTGAGGTGGCGCATCCTTCAGGAGTTGTCAATTTTTTAGTAAAATACTGTAGTTATTTGGAAGTATCCCAATTGCAACCACTGTCATCAGTGAAACATGGAATATGAGTTTTCCTGGGCATAGAAACACCGACAATGTGGGAAAAGTTTGGAAAATCCCAACAAAAATTTTCCCCACATGCGGTGTACTTAAAAACCCATACTACCCACAAAGGTTGGGTAGATCTTGGGTTCAAAACTGCGGAAGAAGTAAATGAATCAGTGAAGGTCAGAGTGGTACTTGACCTTCCCAATGGACAGCAATTGGTTTCAACCAAACGCACCCATTGGACTGAATCCAAGGATATTTTCATAATTTTTGACTATCTTCTGACCACACTGGCGCGCACAGTAGTAAAAAGTCATCTCTGAGAAGGCTTGGAAGCCTATGGAGAAACTAAACAATTTGAAATGCAACGCTTCCAGCTGATGCCAACCCTTAGCATGAAGAAGGCAATAGTGATAATTTTGCTGAACCAGGATGTAGTAGAGGATATTACAAAAATTCCCCACATTGCATCCTTCAAAATTGATGGGAAAAAATCCCAGCTATTCCACACAACAGTGGAAAGTGCACCCCCCATTTGCAACCACTGCCAGGCCTTTGGGCACAAGATTCATGATTGCCCCATAAAAGAAGGCCTGATAGAAATGGAATTCTGTAAGGAGGAAATGGGCGAAGATGACTCAGAATACACCAAAATCACAGACACTACACAAGCCTTCAACTGAGGAGAACACAGGCAATATAAAATTATTGACCCTTTTTCTCCAAAAGAACAAAAAATGGCCAAAAAAGCTCGCAAGATAGCTGCAGACAAGGCAAAGACCTCGGCGGAATCAACCATATTGCCAGAGCAGATCTGGGAAGACATAGAGGAATTTGAGTCCATGAACCAATCAGATCCTGCAGAAAACCATACACCCAATCCAACCAGTTTGAATTCAGTGAAACCTGATTTGGAAATGAATACAGCAAAATCAGGGTTCAGTGCACACCCAGAAATTGAGGAATTTAAACCAATCATGAAGGAAAATCAACAATGGAATGCGCAAGAAAACAATGTGGCCAATAAAAATCCACAAGTGTACCATAATAATATTTTGAAACCAAGAAAAGCCAAAAGAGGAGAAAAAACTGCGGCGATGAAAGGGGCAGAATACACCCCAACTCCTACTCATGGCTATGCTCTCCGCAGCAGAGGTGCAGTGGAGAGCAATGTGAGTGAGGGAGTAGGGCCAGGAGGCCCTGCTAACCGCTCCTGAGGCGCATCGGGCATCTCAGTAGAGATAGGGATGCTGAACATAGTGGGACTCAAGGCCTTAACGTCCCAGGCCAAGAAGTTGAGTCTACTACGAAACCCACCTGTGGATACCCTGGCGGTGCAGGAAACCCACTGTCCACAGGGAGAGGAGGAGGCATGGGAAAAAATGCTCCTCCCAACAATATCATTTTGGTCACTTTACTGTGGGGTGATAGTATGCGTGAACCAAAACTTTAAATTTATTAACAAAAATTTGTTCCTGAACAGCTGCATATTCGCCATAACCTTTTCATGGCACACCAAAGTGCACACAATAGCCAGTGTGTACGCTCCAAATGGTGTGCATGACCAAAGAGAATTTCTCACAGCTTTAACACAACTTAATCTACCAGAAAATACTTTCATAATGGGAGACATGAACTGCTGGATTAACCCAGAGATGGACCAATGGCTATACGCAATGGAGATACCACATGGGCAAGTGGAGCTCTGAGTACTAAAGGCCACCCTGGGACTATATGATACACTGCCAAAAAGGCAACCCTTGCTACAAAATATGACACGCCCACATGTACACAATGGTACACTTGTCTCTATGTCAAGGATAGACCTAATACTCACACCAATAATTTTCCGTCACCAAATCCAAAAATTTAAAACTGCAAAAATTGAATTCTCCGATCATCAGCTAGTTTTGGTGTCTTACAAACCAGAGGAACCTAGTACTAAAGCACCCAGATGGTGCAGAATGCGCCCAGAAAGTTTAGCTGACTCAGGATTTTAATCCTGGATGGAGGAAATATCCTCAACCAGGGATTTTCAAACTCCTTTTTGCTCAGACCCACTAACCACCTAGGAAAACTTCAAAAAATCAACAACCCAAAAAAATAAACATACATCATCTAGAAGACACAGGGCAGTTTCAGCCATTATCAAACAAACATTGGATGAAATTGACCATCTAGAAAACAACATACCAGGAACATTATACAGCCAAGGATGGGGTCACAAATGGGTGGAGGTTTCTGCTCAGCTAAACACCCTGATCCAGTTGGGACCATCTAGTACTAAAAAAATAAACACCCTGATCCACAAACACCAACACTGAGTCAGAGTCCAATATAAAGGCAAAAACATAAGAGATGGAGAAACTTGTTTGAGCTACTTTTTTGCCAATTCCACACTAAAAAATATGATAGCTTGCACACAGGTCCTTTGATCAGACAAATCCATAGCAGAAACACCCAAAGAAGCTGCAACTGAAGTGCACAGGTTTTATACAAAATTGTATAGATCTGAGCTGGTTGAGCCAGAAAAAATCAAAAAATTTCTTAGAAGTTCACATATTGACACCGCGGCCCAAAGTCACAATTTAATCAACCTAATATCGTGCAAGGAATTATGGGAAGTTGTATGCAGTACACCAAGAGGGAAATGCCCTGGACCTAATGGGATTCCCTATAAATTTTACATAAAATATTTTACTAACATCTCTTACATTCTTCTAGCTTCAATGAACAAGTTTATTATAGAAACAAGCCTTCTACCTGGAGGCAAAGAAGCCTACACGGTCACTTTATTCAAGAAAGGATACAAATTAGATCTATCCAACTGGCGCCTAATTTCCCTAACCAACACAGATACAAATATTTTTCACAAAAATTATGGCTAAACGACTAGGAGAAATTGCAACTGATGCAATATCCCCATCACAATATGTATTTGTTCCAAGAAGATCCATATGGGATAACATCCACACAGTTGTAAATGTCTTCCAGTTTCAAAACCTCTGGAGCCCTTGTCTTTTTAGACCAACAAAAGGCATATGATAGGGTGAACTGTACCTATCTTAGGGCCTGCCTTCAAAAAGGCAAGCTTCCAAATAGATTTATAAACTGGTTAATGTTGTTTACAGAGTCTGCAACCATGGCTGTGCGGGGAGCAGGCTTCTTGATTAACCTAGTTATCCCACAGAGAGGACTAAAACAAGGAGACTCCTTAAGCCCTCTATTCTACAACTTTATCCTAGACCCCCTAATCTGAAATACAAACACACTGCTTAAAGGAATCAACGTCAAAGGCCAACCACCAGTCAAAATGATGGCCTTCACTGATGATTGTGTGGTGGGCATATTCAACAATCAGGACGCTTGCAGAATTGAGAAAATAATACAAGACTATTCAGCCATAAGTAACGCATCACTTAACACTAAAAAACAGAAATTATACTCCTGGGAAAATATTAGACCCATTGGGCGCCATCTACCCAGGGCAACAAACTAATACAACATTAAGACTCCTCACCAGACATAGGAGGCATAAACTAGCAATGACCTCACTGAAACTTCCATTCATCACCAAGCCAACAGCTGGCCCTGTTTGTCACTTGGGAGTATGGTTGGAAGCAGAGGGTTACGCTAACTCCATGATGGAAAATCAATTTTGGACAAAATAACAAAATACATTGCCTCCTTACACGGACATCAAACAGGTCCAACAGGAAGGGTCACAGTAGCCAACTCTATGATTTTATTAATCATATGGTTCACGTCCCATGCAATCGCTTTCTCACCATCCTTTTTCAACACAGTCCATGCCCTATTACAAGGATGGTTATGGTCCAACCATAACCCCCTGTACGCCTCAAAACTCTATTTGGATCTAGAAGGAATGGAGGCATGGGGATTACTAATTACGTAGAGCAAGCAAACCATATACTGGGATCCTGGATAGCTCAGGTGACTATCTCAGATCTATCAGATACACACTGGGCCAGAACAGCAATATATAACTTTACATGTGCACTACAATTAAAAAACCCAGAGCACCAGAACACATTAATCAAGTATCTGGAATTGTGGATCCGCCAATAGATACCACAAATTATTCTTAAAATATATGAAACTTACTTTTTAAATTTAAAAAAAAATGATAAACGCTTTTTAAAATTTTTTATCTTTTTATTGTTTATGCGGGGCAAGCCAAAAAGTCTTTTATTCAATACTAGTATTTCATATTTAAACTAGTTCAAATCTTGGGGCCATGGGAATTTGAGGCTATAGTATTAGAAAAGCTGAGCTGTCCAAATTAGGAAAGATAGGCTTTCAGCCTATCAGAATGAGGGTAAATATTTTGTGGCAAAACCAACCCGTGTGGTAATGATTTGATAGATTGTACCCAATCACCGGTGGGTAAAAATCTCTCTCACCTTGGGGGAGAACAGACCTGTGTGGTAATGGACACCTTGAATTTGGCTGAGGAGTTGGAGCAATCCTACTATCATTTCTTACCTTATTAAACTGAGTTTTGATTATAAAACGGATTTCCC
>JAKSZP010016610.1:0-26087 GCA_022478985.1 Massospora cicadina | reverse complement strand
ATCCCAGTCTGTTCTTAACATCCATCAATTTTGCTCATATCCTTTTCTTTAAGGTTGTATCAAATGCTTGCGATAGCATATCAGTCAGGATACACATCAGTCGGTTCAGGTATTTTTTGGTACTCATCCCTGACGTAGGTTCAACTACCAAATATAGAATTGGCAGTAACGCGACCTTCCTTCCATAAAAAATTTTAAATGGCGTTTTTCCGTTGCCATATGGTGACTAATGCTATATGCAAACATCACCAAACTGAGGTATTTTTCCCATGCGGAAGTTCTCCCAGTGACCAGCTTCCTCAGCGCCATGACCAGCATCCCATTGACCCATTCTACCAGTACATTCATCTTTGGCCAGTATAGTACTGACATGACTCCTCAGATCTCCAATATTTCATTTAGCCTTGGGATCACGTGTGACGTGAAGTTGGTCCCATTGTCACTCAGTAGGACTTGTGGACATCCATGCTGGTATACTACATGATCCAGGATGAATCTCACAGTACTGGTAGCATCAACTCTTGTTAGGGATTTTGTTTTGACCCATCTCATTAGATGGTCAATGGCTACTATGGTGTATTTGACTCCTCCCATGCTCATCGCCAGCAGTCCCATCACGTTAATGGACACTGTGTGCCATGAAAATCCAGGTCGGACCAGTTGATATCTGGTTGTATTCTTATGTGGTTTATGCGACTGGCATTCCACGCAACAAGCTAGATGATCTGTGACATCGTAGTTAATCAATTACCAGTAATAATACTGATGAATATGATCAGTTGCTTTTCTTAGGCCTCCATGCCTGACAACCTTATGAGCTGCTTAAACAATTGCTGCTCTTTCCGATGGTTTCAGGAATAATAGCTGTTTCCCATTTATCATCTTTAATACTTGTCCTTTTATAATCTTGATGTTTTCCATCGCTTTTTGAAGCACACCTTAGATTTCTTTTAGCTCGTCCTCAATTCTTCAACCATTTTCTGGAATAGCTCATCCGCCTGCGGGTATACCAACTGGATCTATTGGTAACCGCAATAAGCCATTCGCGTTCTGGTGAGAAGCCCATGTTTGGAGACTATCTCATAATCATAAGCCTGAAGCTTACGTGCCCATTGGGCCAGTCGTCCTTCCAGTTCCTGTAGATCGTGCATCCAACGCAGTAAAGAGTGATCCATCACCACCTTAAAGTGCATTCTGTGAACATACACCCAAAACTGCTTACAGGCATAAATGACCACAAGGCATTCATGCTCAGTCACAGTGTAGTTCCTCTCAGCAGCTGAGAGTGTCTGGCTCACATATGCCACCGGAAGTTCATCCCCAAGTTCATCTACTTGGCTCAGTATGGTGCCAATCGCCATTAATGAAGCATCAGTTTGAATGATAAACTCCCAATCAAAATTCGGATATTTCAAGATTGGAAAATATATCAGATACCAGCGTAACTCATCAAAGGAGTCCTGGGCCTCTTCATTCCATATGAATCTTTTTTGGATCCTTTAGTAAATGAAACAAAGGCTCGGCTATTTGGGCAAAGTCCCAAATATATCTTCTGTAGTATTTGACTATCCCAAAGAATACTTGGATGTCTCAGAAACTCTTCAGCACAGTCATGCACTCAATAGCTGCTATCTTCTGGGTTGCGGCTGCAATCCACTTGCATTATTCACAAATCCCAGGTATTCTAGCTCCTTCTTAAGAAAGTGGCACTTCCTTGGCTTGATCTTCAGGTTAGCCGCGGACAGTCTCTTAAAAGCTTCTTCCAAGTGATGGAGGTGATCAGTAAACTTTCTAATAAACACATTAATATCATCCAGATATACCAGGATGCACAACAACTTCAGATCGCTCAATATCGCGTCCATGGCCCTCTGAAACGTCGTGAGCGCATTGCAAAGACCCTGGGGCATCCTCATCAGCTGGTATAACCCCTGTGCAGTGATATTTGCACATTTTTCTTGGTCTTCTTCTGTTAAGTCAATCTGCCAATATCTCAAGATTAGGTCCATTGTGGAGAAATACTTCGCTTCTCCTAATCAATCCAGTGCATCATTGATCTTTGGTAGGGGATATGAATCCTTCTTTGTAATTTTGTTCAGCCTCTGATAGTTAATCACTACCCAGTTAGATCCATCTTTTTTCTTTATGATCAGAATCGAACTTGCCCAGGGACTTGATGATGGAAATAGAAGCCCATGCTTAACTAGTTTACTGATCTCATCTTCCACTACCACTTTGGCAGCTTTCGATCTTTGAATTGGTCTCATCCTTATTGATAGATTTTCCCCAGTGTCAACCTTGTGAATTACGTCTCATGAGCATCCCAAATCGTGGTCATCCTGAGTGAACACTTCCCAATATCTCTCGAATAATTTGAGCACCTCCTCCTTCTGCCCTTCTGGAATATCTGCGAGCTGCTCCTGATCAACCAATAAGTTGATGCTTTCAGCTGCTCTGGCCAGTAACCCAATTTAAGAAAGACCCAAAATCATGGAATCATATCAATTCTGCCATCAGGATTAAATGAATAAACGTGATGATTTGATTCCTCTTGACCTTCATTGGTTTTTCACTCAAATTCGCCAAGAGAACTCATATTTCTCCATGGCCTGGCATTATTATACCAGAAGCCACCCACGGCTCCACTATGGACTTCTTCCAGGGGCTTCTGAATTCTCCATACAACAGCTCCAGAATCTCTAAAATCAATCCTGTGTCGACTATCATCTGCAATTCAGCTGGTATGGTCCTTTCTTTCTTGATCTTTAAGAGAATACCCCAGTTTTCTAGGATTTCTGCCGGCATTTCTCATTGCTTCCTACCAGCTAGTTGGTAATAAATTGGGACAATGCCATCATTGTATATTAGATTTATGAAGTTATTTCTCCAATTCAGTGGAGCTTCACCATCCATCTGATATACCAATGATAACGTCTGACCCAATATGGTCAACGTATTATCCTCAAAGTTACATTTAACTCCATACTTCCACAGAAACTCCGTTATGATCAGAATATTATAGTTTTAGTTTGCCAAAACTATTGCTGGTGCAGATACCACCAATGGCCTAAATTGTAGTGGTAGCGCACTATACGCTTCACAAGAAATGGTGGTGTTTGGCCCAGCTGTTCCATATTCTTTATTGTGTTCCAAGTCCAGAGAGATCTTCATCTTCTTCACCAGCTTGGTTGACACAATATTGATGGGTGATCCACTGTTGAATATCTCCCTCACCCTCACTTGATTCAATTGAATATCTATATATGTACACTCGGAGTATTGTAATAGAGTATTTACTGAGTGAATTGCAGCGTTATTAGCTGAATCTAGGGTATGAATAATCTGCGCCAATAATTCGGAACAATTCCTTTATTGCGCCTAGGAGGATTGACATGTTGGCCTCATCTAATTGAACGTCTGCTAACTCATAAGGATTCTTGGCAGTCCTAATTCCGCCAGTTGTTGGGTGTATTGCCGGGCAACTTCCTGAACTATCTTGGGGTCAATCTTCTTTGCCCTGGCTCTGGTCACAGCATTTATATCCATGTTGACCACTTGGTATAGCTGATCCTTCTCGTCATCTACAAACAGATCGCTAATATCTATCTTTTCATTCATGATATCAGGAGGAACAGGTTTTTCCGCCGCTCTAGACTGTTCCTTGTTGAGACAGTGGGACCTTTTCCTGAATCTTTGGCTACTGCTGTCTCTTTAGCCTGGTCCACATTAATTTGATCCTTTGGTTTTTTGCAGTGTGCAGCGAAATGTCCTTTCCCGCCACACTGGAAGCAGACCTTCTCTTTATTATTTACCTGTTTGAAATCCTCAGGCTTATTTCCTGGCACAGTTCGATTAAAAATCTCCTTTGCTCCTTCGCTTCCCTTCATGGGATTTGAATTTCAGACTGGATTGGACTTGAAGCTTCTATTCAGGGAATTGAACATCACTCCCAAAATCTTCAGGTTATCTACCATTTATGAGGTAGTTATCTTATTCATGAATACAGTAGACATCATTTGATGCAAATTGCGATAGGGCCAAAGAGCCTCTTACAAAGCGATTCTTACTTCAAAGTCATCTAACACTTTCACTCCAACCAGGATCTGCAACTCCTGGTAAAATTGATCCGCGAATCTTGCAAGAGACTCATCTTTATGGAATTGAATTCCCATAAATTCTTGCTTGCATTTTGACATACGGGTTGGACTATCAAACTCCTTCATTATGGCCGCTTTTGCCTCGGCGTATGACCAGCTGTCCCCCTCCAAGTGGGATAACACTAGGTTCTGGCAGTTGGTGTCTAAACAGTTCATGACCGTCAACGCCTTTTGATGGTCCCCATATCCGTTCATGGTCATGTCAAAATAGTTGGAAAAATTCTGGGGTGTTATCCTAATGGAATGTTGGCAATTTTGGGGTTGCTCTAAATTCCTTCGAGCCATTTTGGGCTGATTCTCTTGGTTCAGTTACTCGGCTCACTTGTGGAGTGACTTTGGGCGTTATCTTCAATATAGCATTAAATGTGGGTAGCATATTTCTTGGGGTATTCGTCTTCCCAAGTATCATTTGAGGACTTCCCTCTTAGGCATCACTGGACATATCAGGCTCACATGCACATCTGTGGGCTTTCAAATCCTCTACTTCTTTTATCAATTTCTCAATGTCTGCACCAAACTTTATCAAATGAATGTGATCTGCTTCTCGCTCCGTTTTCAGGAATAGGACCTCCTGAACAAGGTCTCCTTCTTTCCTTTTTAACGATTTTACTTTGCCATGTAACTCATTCCCAAAGTTGGCTACGTTTTCAACTCCTTCCTCCACCTTGGTTATCCGTTCTTACAAGGCTGCAAACTCCCTATGGTCCGCTGAGTTTAAAGCATTCTGATTCACTATGGCGATTTTGGTCTACAACTTGTGCATTTCTTCTTTATACAACATAATTGATAGATTCTTCTACTAAACTACCCCTGTAGTGAGCACTAACTTGTAAAAATTTACTTAGGAGTTGATTATTGGTTGTCAACACAGTAACCTTTTTACTGCACAGGTTCAGTTCCCTTGTGCACCTCACGTTTAAAAAATATACTATTTGATAATAGTATGGAGACTTTATCCGTAGTTGAGTTAGAACTATTATCAGGCCCAACACTTCAGCAAGTACCTCCAATTAAATACTTGAAAAGTCATACTCATAAGGATTTGCTCCCTCTATTACTGTCCACTCGATCTTCATCAAGTTTCTCTGATGACAGTCTCCTTTGGCCCAACACACAGTCGGCAGCTATCTCTGATTTATGGTTCCCGTTGTATCTAGATTCCTGCTTAGATCTCTACTCTTCTCTCTGAGAGTCTTCCAATTATTGCCTTCTGCAATAATATCCTTGAGATGGAACTTCACACTGGATGCTGATAGTCTAACTATAACTGAAACTACAATAAAACTAATAATGTTTTAGTGTATGTTAATCTAGGTAGTATTATGTTTTTAGTAATTGTGTTTTTACTATAGTGAACCCTCAGGAATTATATAGTAGGGGATTCAGCTGTTTAAACCTCAGTTGACACCTCTTTGATGAAACTGGCAGCCGTGCCATTGAATTACCCTTCCTTGTCTCCGCAGCAATGGTCTTCCCCATCCTGGCTAGGATTCCGTCATTGGACATCCTCAAGACCTCAAATGGAAAGAGCCAGAAACGTGTCCCTAATGTTTCCCTCTCGATCCAAGTGAACCAACCATAATTGGCTATCAACCTGCTCAGGTAATGGGACTTTATACCCATTATGGCAGGTCACTTCACCAACCAATCAATTTGCTAGTTGCAGGTGGCATTACTCACCTCACAACTCACTACTCATTCCTAATCAGTCAGTGATGTAACCTGACCAATCCCAATCAGTACGCCTGATAGTTAATCACTATCAGCTGCCCCTATTTTGTTAGCTGCTCTACCCGATGAGATATTAGGTATTCTCCGGATTGATCCCCAATGGATACAACCAGGCAAATATTCCAAAATTTCCCCAAATGTAGATACTCCAAAATTTTAGCCAACCAATTTCCAATTCACTTTGCCTTAGGGAATTTTCCCATAGCAACACCAGGTAATCTAGAAGGCTGGGAATATGGGCAAAAATCCCAACAAATAGCTTATGATACTCATTAGTCTCCCAGTTGCTACATAAAATGACAATTAAAGCTCTCTAATAAAAGTCCACTTACTATCAAATAGTCAAACCCAAATTTGCTTGGCACACTGTCTCTATTGATGTTATGCGCCTATTGACTAATAGTTGTGACCATTCAGATATATAATTGTGGCCATTGATCACCACACCATAAGAGTGGATGCTAAAGCAAATATGTCATGGTTGGATGACTTAATAGTGGGAACAGATGCTGAAGATAAGGCTGGGCAACAGGAGGCCCAGAAGGTGAAGCTTCAGGCTCTTCCTGACCTGAAACACACCTTAGATCAACGCTGGGTGCAAGCCAAGCATGCTCAGGTTGATACTAATGGGGTGCAAAACGCTTAGCCTCTTGTCTCGCCCCAGGCACTTAAACAAACGATTTATGTTACAAATGAAGATGGTTTAATTTGGTTAATTGGAGAGCAAGGGTTCGAATCCCATTCAAGTTATAGAATTTTAAGTTTGAGTAAAATATGGCTTCAATTGATTACTCAAGTGAAGGCACTTTCGGTGTATTTTATGAAAATGGATGGTAGCATCTGTTTATTGGAGTGTCAAGGCTTGGGCGCACTTCCGCAGAACCTGAATTTCCCCAGCCCACAGTAAATATGTTTTTCTGCGACCAACATTCCTCATTGGTCGACTTTCTTAAATAAATTTACTCATTTCTTTTACATTTTTTCCAAATGGTTCCTTGGGCAAACATGGTGGTGGACCTCTTTGGGGAGGTCTCCAACTATGTGGGCCACTACCTTTTATCACCAGTTACCCAAATCCCAGGTGCTTTCTTTAGCCGTTTAGGTCCTCCCTAGATTGAGGCACCCAAGTCTACTAGCGCCAAGTCACAATTGATTAGGGACTCCCCTCTGGGGTCCACTCAATCTGGGATGTTTCTACTTACTTGGTATTATCTGTTGCGCTTTACACCCTTGTCTGGGGTACCTTCTGCACAGGCACCATTTGAGGTGCCTCACTTCTCATCCTCTTAACGGCTAGTTCCCTAGCAATGTGGGTTTGCATCCCACATCACCTTGCTGGGAACGAGAGAGTTACAGACACTCTCTTGACAAAATAGAGATGTGGGTGCTACGACCACAGCTAATTATAATTTGAAAACATAGTATATAGGCATTGTTGGCTCAGTTTATATTGAAAGATTATGGGACTAACTTTATGTCCCAAAGGATTGCTAAACTTAATAGCTTAATGGGTATAGGAGAAAAACTATCTACGCCCTATCATCCTGAGATCACTGGTACTGTAGAAAGAGTGAATGATACTTTTTGGCATATTATGTAATTTGGTTACTGGCAAAGCGTCCAGCTATAACCTTATCTTGACTTAAGCCATATTTGTCTATAACATATCTTATCATTCGGCCATAGGACATTCCCCATTTTAGGTATTATATGAGAAGCATCATTTACTTACCCAATTTTCTACCTATTCATCAATGAAGTGAACATAGTGCTAACCGGTATCTGGAAATATCATGCAGACACTAATACAGCTACAAAGTGCATCATACTCCAACATGCTAGATCAAAAAGATAGGCCTTGAATGCATAGTAATGAATATCGCCAGACCTTACCTACTTTTGGCATAGGGGGAAATTGGTCTAGTGTTAAAATAACTATGGCTTTGGAAGAGCGTGAAAATTTTAGCACCTTTGGAATGATCCTTTAAGATTATATAGAAATCATCTACTGATGCCTAAACATTGAAGGATCATACTAATAGTTATTTTACTACTAATTGGGTGAATGCTTTTTCCTGAAGAAGTACTACTTGCACTCTGGCCTTACAGCCATGAGATCTCAATAGCTCACACACACACACACACACACACACACACACACACACACACACACACACACACACACACACACACACACACACACACACACACACACACACACACACACACACACACACACACACACACACACACACACACACACACACACACACACACACACACACACACACACACACACACACACACACACACACACACACACACACACACACACACACACACACACACACACACACACACACACACACACACACACACACACACACACACACACACACACACACACACACACACACACACACACACACACACACACACACACACACACACACACACACACACACACACACACACACACACACACACACACACACACACACACACACACACACACACACACACACACACACACACACACACACACACACACACACACACACACACACACACACACACACACACACACACACACACACACACACACACAAGCTCATCCAACCCCCACTCATAATTGTTCACTGATGTTTGATAAGTGTGGGGAAACGTTTTAATTGGTTTGAGCAACCATCAGTTTATAATATTTACTAATTTTTATAACTAATACTATATAACAGTTTTAGTAATTAATTTTTTGCTCAAAGTCTTATTTTTAAATGAATTGGCTGAAGCTGTAATAAATTACTGTTAGCAACCTTGGCCGCTTCCATTAGATCACTGATAATGTGGCAGAAGATTGACTCAAAAATTTCCACAAATGCAGCACATTTCCTCAATATCTCAATTACCATGGCCCATGGCCCTGGGTTTTGTATCAGAAATAAAATATTATTTATGGTTATTATTTTTCCCTGTTCTGGCGTAAATCTTGTCATTAACAGAGTTACAACTATTATCCTTAGCATTTCCGTAAGAGCATCAAATTCAGAAAGATGACTGCTGCTGATTTGAATACTATCTTAAAGTTGATGCCTTAGTGGCCCTGTATTTCTCATTATGTTTGTTGCGACTAAGCGAGGTCTGAAGGCGGGCCCTTTAAAGCTTGCTGAGGTGTACAGGTGAGAGTAGGACTTAATCTTAACAACAGGTTTAGAGGTCCTAATAAATAATAATTAGGGACTTAACCTAGGCAGGTTCAGAGGTCCCAAGAGAGAAGACGAACTTCTACTAAAGAGCCAAAAAAGGTAAAGCATAAAAGTTATTTTATTTGAGTAAATCATTTGAACCTTAGATAGTGCTAGTAAAATGAGGGATAAAATGAGGGATAAAATGAGGGATATAATGAATGGAAGCGCAAGACCCGTTGGAACTGGGAATAGATTAGGAAATAAAATATCCTAAACCTTTTAGAGTATAAAGAGAAGTTACTAACAGATAAAGTACTCATAAGATAAGGTGAAGTTTGAGATAAGATAACATTGAAATAAGGGATTCATCCCCTCCAGGGTAGAATAATAGTTGTTATAGAGTTTATCAGCCAGGTTTAAAAACTAGTGGAGCAGTTTATCTATAATCTATCTTTAGTTCATCCAAAATTAATTGAATTTGGATGATGCTAAGTAAATCATAGTTAATAATGATTTTGGGCTTTAGACCCAACAAAGCATCAATTGGTAGATTAATAGTAGCTTATATATGTTGATATTGCCCAAAATAAATTACGTTTTTAAAGCCCCAAAGAGGCTTCATTTAAACTGTTGATAATCCCAACAATGTGATTTCCCAAAAATTCTTTAGTGCTGTTCCGCTGTAAAAATAATTGCACCAATGGGAATGAGGGATTAGAGGAGCATACAAAAGGAACTTCTATTGTAAAAGGGATAAGCTTTTAACATTAGCTAGTGGGTAAATCTACCACAAAGTAAAAGACTATCCTTTGATAAGCACCTAAGCCGCTGTAGTTATTAATACTATGTTGCGGTTAACTTTTTGTTTTCATAAAAAGCTACTTGTAACAAAGAAGGTGTTTTCCAAGAACGCTGTCTTTGTACAGTGCCTTCTATTTTGTTTAATTACCCGTGCACTTGAAATCTGGCGCCTTTTGTAAGCCTCAGGGATAAACTTTGTAGCTGAATAGGGACAATTTCCCATATTAAACCAAAAAGGGGAAGAATCTGGAGGCTGTCCCGCTCTTTACACTGGGTGATTAAGCCCATGTTATAGATGAGAGGTGAGTAAAGGCATATCACCCACATATTGTGCCTCTTATACCTTTGCTCAACACTGAAGAGTTGGTGGGTAAAATTCATGATGTGTTTCAGAGGAGGAGGTGGTTAGAAGCCATCTTCAGAAGAAGGTGAATAGCGCTTGTCCCTGGTAGGTTCCCTCCGCTGTTTTGAGTTTTTCCAGCAGAGAAAATCAGTAACATATGAAGTTAGTTAATCAAGTATTTTTAGTTTTATATATACCATCAGCTCTTCCAAGCATTTGGTATTACAAATGAGTTCATCCTGACAGATATAAAAGACAAACCCCTTCTCTACTAGATGAAATAGCCATATGTGGCCTGGAAATGGGTGCAACCTGCTTTCCACTGGAGTTGTTGTTGCCATATCACCAAGAGCGAGCGCAAAAGAATGATATTCTTGCCAGTGAATTTGATACTAATATGACATGGCAGATCATATATGAGTTGAGATCAGCAATTATATATAATATTGATCTGTCATAACCAAATATGAAATATTCTCAAAAGTTTTGCGCTTATTACCATTTTCCAATTAAGCAATCATATAGGGCAGCCATCCCCAGCAGGTACCAATGTCACCCATTTTTCCCTTTCCACCATCTCTGTTATGGTTAAATGACATGATAGTGGATACCAACCCTAAGGATAAGGCTGAGTGACAGGAGGCCCAGACAGTGAAGCTTCAGGCCCTCCCTGACCTTAGGCACACACTAGACCAACGCTCGGTACAAGCCAAATATGCTCAGGTTGGTGCTAGTGAAGTGCAGAACGCCCAGCCCCTTTCATTGGCCCAGACGTTAAAACGAACGGTTTATTTGATTAACAATGACAGTTCTATTCGGTTGATTGAGGAACAGGTCTTTGAAACCCATTCCATTTACAAAACTATGGGTTCAGGTCAGATCCAACTTCAATCAATTACTTATGTGAAATCGGTTTTGGTGTATTCTATCAATTTGGATGGTAGTTTTTGCCTATCAGTGAATCTGTGCTTGGGACTGCTTCAGCAGACTCCAAATTTCCCCAACAAAGTTTGAGTTTGTTTTCTGCGACCAACATTCCTTGTTGGTCAACTTTCCACAATAAACTTTCCCATTTTTATTAAAATGTTATTTCAGACGATCCTGTGCACAAATCTCTTTGAGAAGGTCTCACACTACATTAACCATTCCATCACAAGTACAATTAGGTTATCCCCTTGTGCACCGCTGGGTCACCCAGGTTCCCTCCAACCTGGGACGCTTACCCATTTTCCCTTGCACACCGCGTCATTTTGCTTGGTTATTTACACCAATAATCGCCCTCTTTTTCTTGAGTTACTATTGCTCCAGCACCTTCTGCTGGGCCCTAGTAACTCTCATACTAACAACTAGTTCCCTGGCATTGGCCTTGTGCACCGTGAACTACCACGCTGGGAACTGGAGAGTTATAGACACTCTCCTTACAGTATCAGTTCAAACAAAAAATTCCTTATATAAACCAAAATCTAGTACATAAAATTTTGAGGTTCACTGAATAATTAGTAAAAATGGTTTCAGTATTATGAATACCTGACTAGTGCTCATGGTAGTCCTACTCCTGTTTCAGTTATTAATATGGATGGCTGGACCAAAGATATTCTGTTAGTGCTTTGGGTGATAATCCATCCTGAGGGCCAGCGCAGTCTAATTAACTTTGTCAGCTCACTCCATGACATAATGAGTGTGACCAAAGTTTTGGGCCTCTCTACCTTTATTTTTAAGAAGGTGCTGCACTGGTTTTGTGTTTGAATGAATATTCCGTATTTGGATCATAGTTATTCCGCCGTGGCTAGTGAGCATCTCCTAATACAACCTACGCTGAGGTTTCCTCCTAGATTCCGCGTAAATGTGCTTGGTCTCACTTTCACCCCACGACCTGGACATCTTGGATGGGTCGCATGTATGGGCGTTATTCATCCCTAGCCCATTTCCCGGCCTCCCAAATATGCTGTTTTGTTCTTGGGTAAAAGTAGTATGTGGTGGCTGCGGATGCTCCAGGTGAGTTGACATATGTGATCTGTTGGTGCCTTTGTTTTCCTTTGGACAACTGCCAGAAGTGGAGGTAGTTCAGGTGGCCAGAAACATGGGTTTGTATTCCCCAAATGTCCCGGCGGATGGTCCAGAAATTATCACTTCCCCCAGTTATGGCACATACAGTTACTAAAAATCAAGATCAGGATTATTTCCTGTAACTGGTTAAAAATCAGTTTAGCTCTCATGTGGTATCAATCAAGGTTCTCTTGGATACTGGAGAAGCAAAGAACTTTATGAGCTTAAAGGCTGCTCATGATTTGAACAAGATATGGATGCTATGTCCCCTTTGTTGAGCATGTTGCAGGCTTTGATGACTTGCTATATAGTAATATGAGCCATGCCAGTCTTGAAGCATGCATTTGGTTTGGTGCCTGGTTCACCGCAGCTCCAGACCTGATATTTCATGTTATCCTTGTCTGGTTAGTTGCGGCGGCAACAGGTTAGTATTAATCTGGAGCACTATATGTTGTGTTTGTGAATCTTTATGCACATAGCAAATTCCCTATCATTGATACTTTTTCCCCTGCCAAGGCAGTGGGGTCAATCATGTCTGTTCCCTTCACCACTGCGTTGCTGACGGTTTTTCCTCCCACCTTGTTGCAATACAAGGATAATTTTGACATGAATAAGGTAAATCGTCTAGCCACACACTCTGATTATGATATGGCTTTCTGGCTAACAGTGAGCTTAATCAATATCAACTGTCCTCTATACCTTTGTATCAATCAAGAGGCTAAGGCCCTGGAGGTGTGGTTGGACAACAAGCTCAAGAACGGGGTGGTTATAAAGAAGACGTTTCACATAGAATCTCCAATCAAATTCGCTCAAAAGCCAATGGTATGCTATGGCCATTTGTGGATTATTGTCATGTGAATAACAACACCATGTACAATCCTTTTCACTTCCCCTAAAGCAAACCATCAGGCAGGCGATCTTCAAATCCCAGGTGTTTTTAAGATTGACCTGGTAAACACCTTCCACCAAATTTAGATGGCGGAAGATCAGGAGTGGCTGATGGCCATTCATACCCAGTGGGATAATTTTCAATTTTTCGTGATGCCCTTCAGCCTCAAAAAAGCCCCTGCTAACTTCCAGTAGATGATTGACGCCATCTTGGATATCTTTGTTTCACATGTGTGGTAGTCTACATTGACAATATCCTGGTCATACTCTCACCCTTGAACAGCATGTGAGGAGCCAAAAAGGCGGTACTGGGAGCGCTGAAGAAGGCTGATCTTTATGTCAAGCCATCAAAGTGAAAGCTCTTCATGGTGGAGGTTACCTTCTTGTGTAACTTCTTTTGAAGAATGGATATACTATCCCACCCAGAAAACTTGAGGAAGCCTTTCCTGGGCCATGCCCACCACGCGAAGCAGATGCATAGCTTTTTGGGCACCATTACCTTACTAAAAAAATCTCATCTGCGCTTTCCTAGTTGGAGGCGCCTCTGCACTCCCTGTTGGGATATAATGTTTTGTTCAAGTGGATGGCAAATTTTCAAATCGCGTTCAAGGCGATTAAGAAGATTTTCATGGTGCTGCCAGTCCTCAAGCATGCCAATCCCTCCCAGTCTTTCATCGTGACCTGCAATGTCTTGTCAGCCACCATGGGAGCAGTCCTACTTCAGGAGCACAAGTGGGTAAAACATACCATCACTTACTTTTCCCAGAGTTTTAATTTGCATGCAGTCATGGGCCATTTATGACAAGGAGCTCACTGCAGTGTTGTAGTCAAACATCTATTGGCAGTACCCTATGCAAGGGGCGCACCATGAAGTGGTTGTCCAGATGGACCACCAGGCTCTCATGTACTTTGCAAGCCGCAGAAAATGGCGCACCGTCAGACCAGATTTTCAGGACCTGTGCAGATTTTATTTTAATTATAAATTCATAAAAGGGCATTAAACACACTCAGATATGCTGATCCGCAACCCCTAAACCCTGAGGCCAATGAAAAAGAATGCAGGAGTTGGTGATGGTGATTCCTCCTGCCCAGATTCTCACCATCTATCCTCCCACAATTTCTAGAGCTTAATGGACACTGGATGTGCTGTTGGTATCTTGGGTGCTGACAGGTCAGACTGCCTGCTTGGAGGGCCTGGAGCTGCATGACCAGTTGGGTGCACCAATCCACAAGCGTACTCATTACTCAATTGGGGAGGTAAAGCTTATGTTCTGTGGCTGAGTTTGGGTTCCTTCTTTACTCTAGATGAAGTAATCTCTGCACACCATGATCCCCAGTGGTGGGTCACCTTGGGAACAAATAGTGCCTTGATCTGATAAAACAAACGGTCAACTGGACTAGCATCTACAAGGATTTGAAGGCGTGGATCACCAATTGAGTGATGTATATGTGTGATAAGTCAGATCAATCAAGCCAGAAAAGTCTCCTACATCCTCTGCAGCAGGATCAGAGTCCGTGGAACTCAGTATCTAACAACTTCATCTTTAAGCTCCCCTTGTCAATGGGTTTGACATAATTATGAAGGTCGTGGAATGCTTAAAAAACACTCCCTTATTCCTTGCATGTCTGCCAATACTTCTAAGGAGATGTCCTAGCTGTTTGTCAATCATATTTTATTGAAGATTAAAATACCTCAGGAGATGATAGGAAATCTAGGGCTGCAGTTTATGACTTATTTTGGACTGCCATTAAGGCTATCTTGAAGATCCAGCTGTGTCAGTCCATGGCATATCATTTCCAGTCAGAAGGGCAGAAGGAGTGGGTAACCAGATCCTTGAACGTTTTTTCCACTGCTATGCCTCTACTGCGCAGGATACCTGGGCCGCTAATCTCACCACGGTGCATTTTGCATGCAATCTCACCACTCATTTGTTGATGAGGCTCTCTCCTAATCAAGCTACACTAGGTTAACCTCTCATTAGCTATTGGTCCTTTCCTTTCCAAAAAGTACCTGCTGCTGAGAAGCAACTGCAGAATATCAATAGAACCAAGTTTCTGGTTTAAAGCACCTTATAAAGGCAATAAGTATTTTACAATTGGCTTGCAGATCACAAACGCCTTCCAATACATGATATCATGATGGGGTCACATGTGATGCTAGATATTCAACACCTGCGTTTAAAGGTGCCCTTTTGGAAGTTTTCTTGCAAGAGTTCAAGTCATTATATGGTGGAGAGGCTCTGGTAAATTGGGCCTTCTGGTTAGTCCTTAACTCACATTGGATGCAGCACACAGTATTCCATTTTTACCAGTTGTCCTCAATTTAATGAGAAGCTAACCGCGGACCATGAACCAGTTATGATCAGAAACTCAGAAGAAGTGGAGGTGGTTTCCATTCTTTCATCATAGAGACATTTACTCATTCCATTACTTAAAGCTGAACTGAGATTTCCTTCCTTAAAAACAGCTGGGTGAGTTCCTGCAATTGTGCTAATTGCTGCGACCTGGTGGAGGCCTTCCACACCGCTCATCCGGAGACTCCCCACCCCTCAGAAGGGTGCCACTATCATGACAACAAAATTACCTGAGGCACACTAGAATGTTATGCTTTGCCAGGATCCATTGTGGATGCTCCCCCAGTTCAACACAGGAAGGGTAATGTAGGTTTTGGGGAACAACCCTTGCAACTGAATCGGGGAAAGTACTTACTTTGAACCTAAAAATAGAAGAACTGGTGGCTGTCCCTCTTGTTGCCCTGAGTGATTTAGCCCATGTAGTAGATGAGAGGTGGGTAATGTTATATCCCATGAATAGCGCCTCTTATACCTCTGCTCACCACCTAAGAGTTGTGGTAAAATTCAAGAAGAGTAACAGGATGAGGCGGTGGATAGAAGCCATTGCTAGTGGAAAGTGAGTAGCGCTTAGCCCCAGAAGGTACTCTCCACTGTTTGATTTCTGCCAGCAGGAAGAAATCTTTAACATATGAAGTTGATTTAAGTCTTTTTAGTTTAAGAAATACCATCATCTCTTCCCTGCCATTGGTATTACAAATGAGCCCATCCCTGACAGGTATAGGCGACAAACCTCTTCCCCACTAATTGGAACCACCATATGTGGCCTGGCCAAGGGTGCAACCTTCTGTCTTCTATAGGAGTCATTGCCATCATGCCAAGTACAAGTGTGGCCGAATGAATACTCACCAGCAAATTGATACTAATACAACTGGGCAAGTCTGATCTGAGTCAGGATTGAAAATAGATAAATGTTGATCCGCCATAACTGAATTGCAAAATATTCTTGACTGTAGTGCGCTTAATTTCAGTTCCCCATTCAGCAATCATACAGGGCAGCGGCCCTCAACTGGTACTATTGTTGCTCCATTTTTTCTTTTTCTGCCATCTCAGATTCATTATGAAAGTTTTTTGAAAATCCTATTTCATATATAGATTTAAGAATTCCGCTGAATATCTGATAACAATGATTTCCAGATTTAAGAAAACCTGGCTAGTGCTCATGTTAGCCCTACTTCTGTTGCATATTTCAATATTGATGGCAGTACTAGAGGTATTCTGGATGGTTTTTGGGTGGTAATACATCCTGAGGGCCATAGCAGATTTAATAATACTATCAGAATGCTCCATGAACCTTTGTGCCAATTTCAATATGTGGGTTAAATTTCTAACAACTTCATCAGAAGGTTAGGTAATCTGATGGGATCTGGTATGACAACGAAAATTATTTGTTCACCTTCAAACATAAGATCAGGAGGACTATTCATCCTGTCATTCTCTTTGCCGTTCCCATTCTTGATTCCTCTAGTAACGCTAAAAGCAAATGCATCTTCTAAATATGCTTATTAATTTTTGAAACTTGTGGTTTACAAGGCCCTGTAGTGATCACCACTTGATCTGTCAATGATAAGAGTGCTGCTTTACAGTTCTAAACCTTAGATTAACAATAAAGTCAGCCACAAAAGTTGCAAAACTTGGCAACTATCAAAGAATTTGGGATCATAACTAAGCCGCAAGTAGTACTTAAAATCAGGCAGAAGCGTTTAGATAATAAAAGATACTTTATTGAAAGATAAGGGGTTTATTTACTCCCGGTGTCAGGTGAACAGCAAGTAATAATTAGACTGGCCTGCCAGCCAAAGTGCCAGAGCACCCAAACAGCAAACCAGAATGCCCAAGGCACTGCTGCTGATATGACGGATATGGAACCAGAAAGGAGTTCCACCAATATCTGCTGGTGAGCCAGAATTTCGTACAGGCACAATATAAAATACCAGATAAACACGGCCATTAACCCTGAGGGGTATGTGAGCATTGGTGGAAAAGGCGACTTAATTCTCAACATATAAAAAAAAATTTGGGGAAGGTTTTTTAGTGTAAAAATTTTAAGGAAGAAAAATTGACCAACAATTTTCTCAGTGCAATGCGACTGATTAAATAGTAGGTGATTTGGAGGGGAAAACAAGCTGGGATCAGGTCCCGCAAGTTTGACTTAACTGGCGAATTGTTCAGGAATGGGGAACAGATAATTTACTGGGAACTGACATCAAAGAATTTGGTGGCAGGCCGAGTTGCTGTTGGTTTGACCTTAAACATCTGAACCAAGGCTTGACTGTATTTCTGACAGTTGGTGCAATGGCATTTAGCCTGATGAGCAGCTGGAATCCCCCAAGGCCACCCCACATAGGGGTGGGCCCATTTGGTTAGGAATGGGTTTGGGACGTCCAACCCACCCATGCTTTATTGCTGGGCCATTTGTTCAGTCAGTGGCATTGCATCAGGTGCAATGCCCAATTTGTTAGCAGGAAGCTTCAAAAACTCATCGATGGTGTCCAATGCTGTTACCTGCCCATCTGGGGTGATCCCTGATGAATTTGGGAGTGGGGAGATTTTTTCAATCATTATGTTAACCAAATCACAACTGTTGGGCATTCTGGCTGATAGATTGGCCTTCATACCTTTTTGACCATTTGAAAATGAGAATTGGGCTGATTGCCGCTTTAATTAGTTACAATCAATTTCATTTTTGACGATCTTTGTGCAGATTTTACTGAGTCCTCATAGCAGTTCTGCTGAGGAGAGTGTGGGTGCCAGAAGTGGAATCTGAAGTGGGAGAGCTGTTACTTAGCGCTCATCTACCACATGAGTGAGATCGCCTTGAGTAATGAGGGGTACAGACATCCTCTTCAGTGCCTTCTTGCTTGGAAAAGGAAAAAAGCCCAATTGACGCCCAGAGGATGTTCCCCTGGACTTACATTACCCTTTCCTTTTTCCAAGGGAAGGGCCCCACCACCAGGGAACTGTACAAGAGCCACATTCTTGTGTGCCTTGGGTAACATGATCGCCATTACCACCGCAGGTTTTTGGGGAGGGTGGGGAGCAGTGGGGTGGGTTTTGTGAAACGATTCAACCAATTCCATACAGATCCCACAATCGCGTGCCTTGACCCAACTGTTCTCATAAGCTGGGTAACTTTTACAAGCCATGAGATATTGGACAGACCTGTGGGACTTGTGGGATGCCGGAGTGTTTTCCACCTCAGCTTCTTCCACATCCTCAATGATGATTGGTTCAGGTTCTGCGGGGACTGTACCATTGAAGGGTGACATCTGGGAAATGTGGAAGATGGGATGCTGTTTCCAGTGAGCTGGAAGCTTCAACTAGAACGCGCCATTACCCAAGACCTCTTCTACCAAATGGGTGCTGGAACACTTACTTGCGAATTTACAAGAAGGCGCTTGAATATGTAAATGGCGGGTATTGAGCATAACATAAGAACTTACTGTAATATTGTGACCCAGGAGCTGCTTACAATCTGTGAACTTCTTGTAGTCATTAATAGCTTTGGTGAGGTGTTCCCGCACCAAGGATTGAGTTGACCTAATATGTTCAGCGTGATCCGTGGAAGCTTGGACCTCAGGTTACAAGCAAGGTCTGACCAAAAATGAAGGATTGAAACCCAATGTTGCCTCATAGGGCGAAAATACCATTGACGCATGTGTTCTACTGGTATAGGCGAATTGAGCAAGGGGAAGGTCGTTGGCCCAGGTGTCTTGTGTAGCCACAGCATAACAATGCAAATACTGTTCAAGGACTTGGTTGACTTGCTCTTTCTGTCCATCATACTGGGGATGGTACGCTGTAGAATGGCAGGAGGATATTTTTATGATAGATAGAAGTTTACTCCAAAATCGCGCCATGAACTGTGGACCATGGTCGCTGATAATCTCCTGGGGAGACCAAACATTGAGAACACGTGACGCACAAAAAGATAGGCAGTCTCCTCCAACGTAATTGTGGAATGGCAAGGAATAAAGAGGAAAATTTTGTGAAATGATCCACCACCACCATCACCGCTGTGAACCTGTTAGAGCATGGGAGTTCAATGATAAAATCCATGGAAACCAATGTCCATAGACCCTCCACCTGCTGTAAGGGGTGTAAAAGACCATTTCTACTGGAGTGGACTGACTTAGCCTGAGCACAAGTAATGCAGTTGGCGATCCAGGCCAGAACTTCTTCTGTCAAACCTGCCCAATTGTAGGTCCGTTTGATCAAATTAATGCATTTCTTAGTACCAGGGTGGCCAACCATGGGGGGATCATGATGTGCGCGGAATACCTCAGTTTAGAAGGAGGGGGGAACCCAAATGTGAGATTGAAAATATATAAGACCCTCCTTCAGTGAGTATAGGGAGTGTTTATGCTTCTGGTGAGATAACTGCTTGACCAACTCCACGCCCTCAGGGCAGGCCATTTGACTGGCTAAGATCTGAGCAACTAACGGAGCATCAGGGGCCAGAGCAATGGAAGAAACAACAGGGGGACAATTGACAGGATTTGGGTGGTAGGAATCACAGTATCAAGATCCACTTCCTCCGGATCCGCGGAACAGTGGGTGGGGCTGTGGCTGAGAAATTGGGAAGTACATCGAGCGCACCCTTTACAAATTCAAATTTAAAGTTAAAACTGCACAGGTCCCAATAAGGTTGGGCTTACTGATGTGCCAATTTTTGGGGTTTACGAAAGTACAAGAGGACCTGGTGATCTGTGTGGACCTTTAGTTCATGTTGGGCACCCTGTAACAGGTACCTCCAATGAGTTAGGGATTATGAAATGGCTGCCAACTCCTTGTCATAAATAGCCCAAGACTGTTCCATAGAGGTGAACTTTCGGTAAAGTAGGCAGCTGGGTGTTCCAAGCCATTGTGCTCCTGGAGCAACACTGCCCCCACAGCTACCAATGAAGCGTCGCATGCAATGATATATGGCTTAGTGGTATTAGCATGTTTCAAAATGGGAGGATATGAACACCTCTTTAATTGATTCGATTGCCTGCTGGCATTTTTCCATCCAGAAAAATGGTATGTTTTTCCCTGTAAGGGGGTGGAGTGGGGCCGCAAGCTGGGAAAGTGCTGGAGAGAACTTTTTTTAAAAAAATGATGTTTCCCAAGAAACTCCGTATTTGTTTCTGGGTAGTTGGGGCTGGTCATTCCCAGATAGCATCCAACTTATTGGGAGGGATTGTGTAACCATCTTTAAGGATAAGGTTCCCAAGAAAGGTAACCTCCTTTTTAGAACTCGCACTTGGAAGGTTCGACAAACAAACCTGCCTTATGTAAGGTGGCCACAACTGCTTCCAAGTTGGTAGTGTGCTGCTTGGGAGTCAGGGAGTGGACCAGAATGTTGTCAATATATGCTACTGCTCAGGTAAACTGGAGGTCACTAGTAAATTGTTGATCATGCGTTGAAATGTAGCCAGAGCGTTCTTCAGCCCAAAGGGCATTACGCATAATTGGAAAATTCCCCACTTCATCTGGATTGCTGTTAACCATTCTTGCCCTTTCATTACCCAAATCTGGTTGAATGCATTGATGAGATTCAGCTTAGAAAAACCCAAGATTTGGCGATTGTCTGGCTTATCATTTTTTTAAAGGCAGGGGTAGGGATTGGAAACCGTGATTTTATTTAAGTGTCCATAGTCCACACAGGGGCAGAGAGAACCATTGGCTTTTTTAGCAAAGATGATGGGAGATGCAACTGGCGAGGACTCCTTGAACAACCACCCTTTTTTCAACATATCATTCAACCAGGTGTTGAGGGCAGCCTCCTCCTCAGCTGTATTGGGATACAACGGGCAGTTGATATTCACCAACTCCACCGTCATACAAAATCCACAGTCAAATCTAATGTTAGGGAGGCAGACAATCCTCCCTTTCCAGGTCAAAAATGCTTTGATAACGCATTAAACTTTCTGGAAAATCGGATGGTATGCTGGTAGGGGAGACGAGGGACGTGATAGAACTGCAACCTTGAGCTTTCTTAAGAGTGTCAACTAGAGGGAATTTACCCTCCAGTTGGTCATTAGCGAACAACAGCATGTTAGAGTCCAGGTGAATTTTGACATGTTGCTGGCGCCACCATCCCACTCCTAAGATCACTGGAAACACCAAGTTTGGAATAGCAGAAAAGCGGTCGCAGAAGCTGAACTGGTGTATTAAAATGTGACTGGTCGATGCATCAGGTATGAGGTTTTGGAGGCTGACAACGCAACCATCACCAAACGACGTGCATCCATGGCAAGCTGTAATTGCTGGGACAATTCTACAATCATAAAATTTCCCGCGGCTCCAGTGTCCACCAGGGCCTCAAAGGAGATGTGATGGGGCTTAACACTAATCTTCATGGGTACCAAGAAGTACGCGGAGTTCTCTTTATTGGTAGTTGTGGATAAATCCAGTGATACCGAAGAGATGGTAGTGGGGTCTGGGGAAAACACTAGGCTTTGGTGGGGAGTAAACTTGTTGCAAGTTGGGATGTCAGATTCTGATGACATGGGCAAAATAGCCGCGGCAACTATGGGGTATGGGTTTGGAGTCTTGAGTGGGACTGGACTAATGTGGACAGAGATAATCTTCCTCACAACCTGGTTCAGTTGAAAGGAAGGACCATTGCTGCGCCCATATATGTGAGAAAGGTGGAAATGGCTAAGAATAATGGTTGGTCAATTATGTCAGGCGAACAGCAAGTAAGAACTAGACTGGCCTGCCAGACAAGGTTCCAAAGCACCCAAACAGCAAACCAGAATGCCCAAGGCACTGCTTCTGACATGACGAATATGGAACCAGAAAGGAGTTCCATCAATATCTGCTGGTGATCCAGAATTTTGTACAGGCACAAAATAAAATACCAGACAAACACGGTTATTAACCCTGAGGGGTATGTGAGCATTGGTGGAAAAGGCGACTTAATTATCAACATATAAAAACTAAATTTGGAGAAGGTTTTTTAATGGAAAATTTTAAGGAAGAAAAATTGACCAACAATTTTTCTCAGTGCGATGTGACTGATTAAATAGTAGTCAATTTGGAGGGGGAAACAAGCAGGTATCAGGTCTTACAAGTTCAACCTAACTAGAAAATTGTTTGGGAATGGGGAACAGATAATTTACTGGGAACCAACATTGAAGAATTTGGCAGCAGGCCGAGAGGCTGTTGGTTCAACATTGAACGTCTGAACTGAGTCTCGACTGCATTATAATGGTTGGCGCTTTGGTGTTTAGCCTGATGAGCAGCCAGAATCCCCCAAGGCCACTCCACATAGGGGTGGGCCCATTTGGTTGGGAACGGGTTTAGGACGTCCAACCCGCCTGTGCTTGGTCACTAGGGCCATTCATTTGGTCAATGGCATTGCATCAGGCGCAACACCCAATTTGTCAGCAGGAAGCTTTGAAACCTTGTTGATGGTGTCCAATGCTGTGTCCTGCCCATTGGGGGTGATCCCCAACAAATTTGGGAGGGTGATTTTTTTCCGATTGTTGTGTTAACCAAATTGCAACTGTTGGGCATTACAGCCAATAGATTGGTCTTAATACCTTTTTGACCATTTGAAATCCAATCATCAGGCTAATTGCCGCTTGAATTAGTTACAATCCATTTCATTTTGATGATCTCTACGCAGATTTTACTGAGTCCTCTTAGCAGTTCTGCTGAGGAGAGTGTGGGTACCAGAAGCAGGATCTGAAGTGGGAGAGCTGTTACCCAGCGCTCATCTACCATGTGAGCAAGATTGCATTGAGTAACGAGGGGTACAGCCATCCTCTTCAGTGCCTTCTTGCTTGCAGAAATAGGAAAATAGCCCAATTGATGCCCAGAGGATGTTCCCCGGGACTTGCAGCTGGGATCAAAGAATATCAAAGAATTCACCCCAGGATAAAGACTATGATCACATGAAGCTTCATAAATAAAAGGATTCTCACATTAAATAGCTATTGATAAGTACACGTGGAGACAGATTGCCTCATGAATCTGCTGATGTACCATTATTTGTTAGGAATGCAAGGATTGTAATCTGACAACGCTTAAGATTATTATCAGTGTGCTCATTGATTATTATGTAAATTACTAAATCTGGCGTAAAGTTTCATTTTAGTAACATAATAATTTTAATCTAACTTTTTATTTTGATCAACATATTATTGATCCAGATTATTGCGTATTTTTAAATTCTATAGGATAGATTTTGACCTTGTGGTATACAATCAGAACTCTTTTAATTGGTTTCATTAATTTATGTATAAATGGTATTTGGCAGATCAGACACTTAAGTAATACTCTTTGTATTGTAATGATCTAATTAAAATCAACTAATCAGTCAGCCTCAATGTAACTTAATTTTGATTTTTTAGACTAAATTCTGTCTTCTGAGTGGTTGAAATATTATTTTTATACTTCTAAACCCCTATAGGTCTATAGATAAGTGTCTTTTTTCCATTAAATGACATAACGAAATTCAGGCTATTGTGGGGAAAAATTTTAGAGTTAGGCTTTCTAATTTTCTATAATAAACTTCATTAGGAAGTAATGGGATAATTCAAACAGTTAACACTTATTAATCTTGGCTTCAGGAAAAACATCCATATGTCTGAAAACGAGCAAAAACTAAACATTTTATTATAAATAAGTCTAAATTACATATAAATTAACTGTTTAAAATATATTTTTATAATCAATAATTAAATTTTCTACCATCTAGTACTAAAAAAAATAATTAAATTTTCTATGAGTACAAGGTATACTGATTTTATAAAAGTAACCTTTATTATCTTATCTGGGTATTAATTAGTAAATTGAAAGTTACCCTTTTGATATATGGTAACTCTATCTTAACTTACAGCCACTTTAAAAAATTTTATTCCAAAATTATATTTTAAACAAGAAAAAACTTGTTCTAAAAGAATCAAGTTATTAGTAACACTATACATCTAACCAAAATAATCATTATTCATTTTTTACATTCCTTGACTTATATTATTTAATTTTTTTACTAGCTAAGCTAAAACTGTTCAGCAATTTTTTTATACTTGTTCTATATATATGACATACTAACTAAGTTCCTTAATTAATAAACTATTTGCAAATAAACAAAGATGAATAAAGTATTAGAGCTAAACGTTGGACATTTACCTTTGCAGCCTAAAAATAAGAGTGCTGTAGGTCGAGTTCCAATAAAAAGGGAAATTTCAGCCATTTGCAATTTTCTGATGTCATTAGGAGTTTGTTTATTAACAATACGAAAATAAGAAAGTCAAAAGAATCAGCCAAAAGTCCCTGGACAATTCTCAGTGGAACCCCGTTGATTGGGGAAACACCAGTTTGAAACCTATATGGCACTAGTAGTAAAATTGACTGGTCAAATTACTCTAACCTCACCATGGACCTTGGGGGAATCATCAAAAAGCACTCCCCTGACCCCAATGAATTCCTCAACGCGCCTGCGTGGGACCCCCCTCTTTAATAGGCTTGGTGAGGGTCCCCTAGATGCAATAAATTTCTTTGGTGGTGATTGGCTTAAATTTATAAAAACGTTACCTCAAGGTTATGTTTGGGCCAATCAGCATTTCTCTTCCTTTGTTCCGCTGCCCTGAAGTGAGTTCCCAAATTATGATATGTTATTCCTGCATATTTCTTAATTTGGACTCATGTACGTTATTATGAACGTATTCCCAAATCCCCCTTGACCCTCAAAATTACTTTAAATACTAGATAGTTGGAGGTATAGGGGCATCGTTTTCCCTTTATTGCGTTGGTAATAAAAATCATAAAAAATCATATTATTATCATCGCTTTTTATTTAAACTTATTTTATTAAAAAATATTTGTGGAAACCAGCTGACGGAACGCACCAGCGAGCAAAAGTAAGCTGGTTTCCCCCAAAATTGTGCTCACTACAGGGGATCCCTGTATTACCAGAATCATTGCACTGGAAGAGCAACTTGCCAACGCCTTATTCCGTCTTAAGGAGCTTGATCAGCCCCTTACAATCTCCCCCTTAGGGAAATAATCACTCCTGGTGAAAGAAAATCCATACTTTCCTGTATGTTTATGAAGCTGCCAAGTGTGGCTCAACTAATACACAAAAAGTTCAGTACATCCTTCCCTGTTTAAGCTGCCTAGCACAAGAAATGATAGTTCCTTAACTAAACCCTTCGCTCACTTGGGTAGAGGTGAAGGAGTCTCTTGTGGCTTAATTTGGATCTCAGAATAGTCTACTCAGGGAAAAACGGGCCTTTATGCGCCTAAGCATGTATGAGGATGAACCATTCCTTGCCTTTGCTGAACGGTTTTACCTCACTGCGAAAAGGTTAACAACCTCTAACATGCTCACCCTGGATGATGCTATCGCTGCCATATCAACTGAGTTAGCTTCTAAGCACTCTCTAGCTAGGCATATTATCTCAATAAAATGCCATTTCCAGAATATCCGTGCTATAAAGGAGGCAATAATAGATGTTGCAGATTTCCATCCATGTGCATAAAACAAGAAAGATGAGGTGATCCCTCTAGCTCTCACTATTGAGGTGTTACCACTAGTTGATCAGTTAAGACCTGCTCATTCTGTGCAACCTAAAACGGTTACCACTCTTTC
>JAKSZP010016609.1:0-26198 GCA_022478985.1 Massospora cicadina | reverse complement strand
TAGTACAACCAAATTATTCATATCACATATTCTATGCCTGCAAAACTATACCCATCCTGAAATTCAGATGATTGACCTGTCAACTACCAAGGAAAGCATTGCCATATATTACAGTGATATGATTTATTATGAGTAATTAATATTTTCAAAAATGAATTCTATTGTACTATAGGAGCTAGGTAGGGTAAGCTGGGGCCTTCATGTGGTGTGACTGAGAGAATTCAGCAGAAACATGAGTGAGTAGCCAATACCAGAACCCAGAGAGGTACCATAGAAGGGTCCAGTAGTAGCCTGAAAGAGGTGTGGGATGGAAGCTAATGACTGTGAACCAAACTGTTCTTGTGGATGCATCCACTCTCCTTCAGGGGGAATATATATAGGAAGGGGGCAAGACTCAAGCATATTGTCTGTCACACTACTCTCCTATGAAGTGGGGCACTGCAAAAGCAAGTCCTAGTAACAAAGGTGGGGAAATACTGATTGGTTGTAATTGTATACCTATCTAGAATATCACTGCAGTTTTCTAGGTTGACCTGAAACCTAGATAGCAGCCAGTAGCTTATGTGGGCCTACACTGGTGCAGAAAAAGGTCAGAGCATTCATATACAAAATTGAAAGACTGACCCAAAAGGGCTGCAACGCTTACTGCACAAAAAGGGGCCAGAGAGGCTAACTCAATCACAAAAAAAACTGAAGAGACCAACTCTGTTATCAAATAAAAGAGGATGCAGCACATTTTGACCAAAGGCTTCAGCCTCCTGGTCAGAAGTGGCTGCTAATGGATTTGGGGCTGGAACTAAGCTTTTTGAAGTGAGGAACTCTGGTCCCTCAAAAAATTTAATGGTTGGAAAGGTGGAGAGCCTCAAAAAGATCCAAGTCATGGAGGTGAAGACTAGGTGGTCTAAGGAGATGCTCATGGGCTGCATTATTGAGATATGAGGGGTTGCACCACTATATATTTTGCATTTGGATCCTGGGTTGAAACATAGGGATTTCCAGTCTAAGTCTTAAAAAGAACAGGTTTTGACTGTCAGTTTGAGCACCAAAGATGAGGAGGCTATGCATCTTAACATTGGCACCAAGATCAGAAGGTTCACACTGCATGGTGTACCACCTGTTGTCAGTAGAGAGCCCATGATGTCTCAGCTGAAAAGCTTTGGCAGAGTGATCTACTTTAATTAGAACAATCTGGTAAAGAACATGAAGCAGAAAAATGGTAGGTTGAAAAAGTTCACTGAGGCTCTGTAGGCTGGGTTCTGAAGGTTGAACTTTCAAAGTCATATGGAGGATTGCCTCATTCAGTCATCGTGGGGCCTGGAGTGTCCCTGTGTTACCGCTGGACAGGTGCTTCTTATGTGGCAAGAAAGGGCATGTCAGAGCCAAATGTCCTCATGCTAAACCTTCAGAGGCAGTGGCAAAGCTTAATGGGCCTAGAGGTTGTAAGTTACCAGTGGCGACCACAAAGAAGGAGCAGCTAGCTTCCAAGAAGGTTTTGAAAAGCTAACTGAGTTTTCAGTCAAGACAAAGGAGGCAGCTGCAGCTGGCAACATCAATCAGGAGGCGGTGACTAAGGTGCTTAAAAGTTCCAAGAAAGTCAGTAAGAAATCTAGGAGAACCTGGAAGCTGTGGGAAGCTACTAGACTCCAAATCGATTCTAATGATGCGTTGTCTCAATCTACAAAGGACATTCTGAAGCAGGTTTACTACAAAATGGATGGGGTTCTCCCATCACCTGATTGCATAAGAGGAGAGCTACCACAGTTGATGTAAGTGGGATAGTGCGAACTAGGCCCATAGAGGGAAAGGTGGAAGTGAGCGAGGAGCAGCTCACTAGCAATAGTGGTGAAGAGCCTTCTGACCTAATGCCTCCAATTGAAGGGGAGGGTTCAGTTGGGAACCCTTGCAATAGTAAGACTCAGATGGATGCTGTGACTAAGCAGACACCACCCATGGCCCAGACTATTTCTGGAAAAGGGGAGGAGGAAACGTGGTTCACTAAACTACAGAGAAATAAGAGGAAGGGAACCCCTGAATCCTAATACTGAAGCATTTTTCGTTTTAACCTATGGTGATCTGGGTTGAATTTGCTAACTTGCGGGATTTAATATACCCAGACAATGCAGTGAGGGAAACTCAGATTGCAACAACATGTGATTGATATTAGCTTCCTAACTGAAAATAAGTTCAAATTTAGGGTGGAAGAGGATTAGAATTACAATTCCCTTTAACAATCACTTTAAACTCACTTGATGGATCAAGAAAACTTTGACTCACCCTTAGGAGAGTAAAATAAAGAGGGGTGAAACCAAAGGGAGGTATTTTGGTCTGGTGGGTGGATAAAGTCAAGGTGACAGATATAATGGTATAGGTTCCTGGAAGGGCAGTGGCAGTAGTGTCAGTATTTGGAGAGAAATCAACCTAGTTTATTGGTTTATGTGCGCCCAATTCTGGGTCTGAAAGAAAGGCCTTCTTCCAGAAGGTTGATCTGAGGATCCAGAAGAAAGGCAATGGGTAATTAGTACTGGGGGAACATGAGCTGTGTTTTAGGGTTGACAGGACTGGAGCTTTAGTTAACTGAAGTTTCTATCCTGGAGCTCATGAGCTGGCTGGTTTAATAACTGATCTTGGCCTACTGGATGTGTGGAGGCAGGCTGTGGTGAGGAAGTGGAGACTGGGTGGAATCACTTTAAGAGGGATCAATTTCTCCTGCATTGACCTTGTGTCAGTGCCCCGCCTCTCCTAAGTCAATTCAAGTTGATCTTTTGAATTATTATCCAGGTTCTTCAGAACAAAGCCTCTAGAACTGCAGATCAGTGACCCTCAGGTTGCTTATGCGTGAAAAGGGATCTGGTGACTGAATCCTGAACTTTTAAAGTGATTTTAATCGTCACAATTAGTGACTTTTATTTGGGGTAGACCGCCCAACAAGTCAAAACATAAGAAGCCCCTGAAATCAAAGACAGAAACCTTGAGGGACACAAATGACCTCTCTAATGTCATTGACTACAGTAAGTTCTTTTTTTGCCAGTCAGGCCTGAGGCAAATGGTACCATAACAGCAGAAATTTGGCAGAAATTGGCTCATAAGTCCAGAAAATAAGTAGATATGATGTAACAGAATTTGGCTAAATTTTTAAGATTTGACATCGCTAAAAGGAGAAAACTCTCTGTCACAGATCAGCTTTTGTTAATCATCATAAAGTTATCACAAAATTTCCTCTTATATTGACGCCAAAACTGAGAAATGCTCTTGTTTTTCTCAGATACTAATATACTTTTAAATAAAGTTTAAAAGTATTTTACCTAAGTTTCCTCCTAATGTAAGGACATTTTATTAACAAACCTTTGATAAATCCTATTGTGATGGACAGACTCCATTTCAGATTCTGGCCTGACTCTCCAGTTGTGTGAAAAACTGGAACTCACACTGCAACCAATTCCGCTGAGTCTGCTGCATCGTTTTTTGCTAACTTTCAACACAGTCTCTATCCAAACTACTTCATCTCTCAGGGGATTTTCTACCTAATAGTATGCTTCAGTTTGCCCTTCAGTTTACTCCAAAAATTCATATGAAACATATTAGAGATAATTTGGGACGTTGTTTTCCACTGCTTGGAAATTTTGCCATCTTTTGCACCCTTTACCCAACGCCTTCCCATCTACAACCTCCTGTACTCCATTTTCCATATCATCCTCTTCAGGAAATCATGATGAAAAAGGTAAGATGGTGGAAAAGTCATATTTTAGGGAAGGCAGATGCACCAATAAAGGTGGCTGTGGATGAAGACTCTTCTCTAAACGGCATGTAAAAAATTTTCAAGGCATCTAGGGTCCATGCGTTTAAATTTAAAACCATTAAAGGAACATTAAAAGTACATGCAAGAAATCTGCAGTCCTAGGGGCATCTGCCTAAATGCCAATGATGAATTGTATGCAAATTTGACAGGAGCCTTTATGGTGGATTGCCTCAAAAAAGGAGGTCTAAATGGGTTGAGGACTCTAATGGCAATGTGGCTTTACTCTGCAAGGCAGTAGGGGATTTCAGACACTTGTCAAAGATCTTGTCACTTTGTGATGAGGGTGTTGAGGTGATGGATGCATCTCGCATGGCTGAAATGGCTTCATCTTACTATGAGGACCTTTATGGCCCTTTAGATAATGACTCAGAGGTAACCAAAGTACTCAAAATTGGACTGAGGGGTGTTGCCAATAGAGACTCAGAAACTGTTATATGCTAAGATCCACAAGTCAGAGGTGTCAGACACCATCCACAATGGAAAGAATGGCAAGACTCCGGGGGAAGATGGGTTAGTCCTTGATCTCTACAAGTTATTTTAGGCAGAAATTTCCGAGATGCTTGATGAGCTCTAAAATAAACTCCTAGTCTCTGGTTTTATTGAGCTGTTAAATTGAAAGGCGTGGTTGTGGTGTTGTATAAGCAGGGTGATCCTACACTTATGGGGAACTACCAGCCTTTGACTTTAATCAATGTTGACTAAAAGATCTTAATGAAGATACTAAACTATCGACTAAAGGATATAATGATAGAAGTTAGTGGGAAATAACAGAAGGGGTACATCCCAGGAAGAGTAGTTATCGAAATTCTGATGCTGCTGCATATGATAGAAGTATAGCAAGTAAGCATTATGACCATAGAGGATGGATCTGTTTTTTTGATCAAGAATATATGATTGTGTAAATCATAAGTTTCTCTGTAAAGTATTGTGTAGAGTTGGAATCAAGGGGCGCTCTTGAGACTGCTAAAAGCGATTTTTGAGGAAGCCTAATCAGTTGAAAAATCAATGGGGTCCTCTCCCATTCTTTTATGGTGTATAGGGGCGCACATCATGAAGACCCTCTGATGGGAGTTTTGCCCATACCATCCAGCTAATCAGATTATTTCAGATCTGCTTTGCACACTAGGTGATTCACATTAGTTGATGAGTTATCATAGAGTTGGGATTTTTGCCCACCTTTCCAGCTTCCTAGGTTACCTGTTGGATTTACTAGGGGACAAGTCCCACTAGAAAATGAATTGGATATTAGTTGACCTCAATTTTGAGTTAATAATGTCCTGGGATTTCTTGAGTAATTTGCTGGGTTTGGATCCGTTGGGGATTGATCAAGGTGAATGCTTGAGTTTTTGTCATCTAGAGTTACCAACAAAATTGGGGCATCTGATAGTTGATCATTTAGTAGCTTTCAGATGTACCAATTGGGATTGGTCAGGTTTAAAAACTAGCTGATTGGGAATTTAATTAGCAGTTGTGAGGCGAGTGATGCCGCCTGCAACTAGTGAATCAATAAGTTGGCTCACGAAATGTCATAATGGATAAATAGTCTCATTACCAAGGCAGGTCGCTAGCCAAATGTGATTAGTTTGCTGTGATTGAGCGGGAAATGTCAGGGACACGTTTTATGGCTCTTTCTGTATCAAGTCTTAAAGATGTATGTCAGAGGAATTATTACCCAATGGAGAAGACCATTGCTGGTAGAGATGTCATAGGGAAGTTCAACGGCAATGGATGCCATTTCAAGGCGGAGGCGCCAACCAATAAGTTGGGCACCGAATTCCCTCTATAAATTCTCATGAATTTCATATTAATAAAAAAAGATTCTTCCATTTGAAAATAAGTTCTATTCATCTTCAGTTAATTATTGTCGTGATATACAATAATTGTGGGCTCTTTTATGTGTATAAAGAGTAAGGATTGGGGGGTCCTTAGAAGAGAAGTAGGCCTTAGATGTGAATCTCCACAGACTTAGCATGCCAAGAAGTAAGGTGTTAACCTCTGAATCTGATAGTGGATTATGTTCATCTGGGACAGGTAAGAAGTCTCTATATTTTTAATAAATATGTGGATTATTACAGGTATAGCGTTGGACCATATTGAGCTTATCTATTCAACTACAGATAATAGTCATCATGTTATAATCAATCACATATCAATTACTATTAAGCAATGCAGATTGTGCACATATCAAAAATGTGTAGTTAACTTCTGGGAATTATCAGTTGAGCCAGTCTTTAACATCATTGAAAAACTCAGATTTTAACATTTAGTGCTCACTACATGGGTTGTTGAGTAAGATACGCCAATCCAAGATGTCATATAAGGAAGAGTTAAGAAAACTTTGGACAGAATTGGCAACCAATAAAAAGAACACTTCAAATTTAGCTGATCATAGAGAATTTTCTGCCTTGGAGGAGAGAGTCATTAAGATCAAGGAAGGAGTAGAAGTTTCAAATTCCAGCAATGAGTTACTAGGGATTTTAACGTCATTGAAAAAGAAAGAAGGATATTTAGTCTGATAAGTTTTATTCTCAAAGACGAATAAGAATTGGATCATGTTCACATGCATTCACTCAGATCAGACATGGAGCGTCTAGTGAAGCAAGTTGAAGAACTGAAGACTCAGATATGTGAATGTGAACCTTATGAGGCGACCAACGCCAAAGAAAAGACACCAAGAACTCCAGTTGGGAAGTTGACAATTCCTAAAAATATTGCTGACCGCATTTGCTGCCATTTTGGAGATGGCCCCTGAGATCACTCCTTAAGTCAATTGGGTAGCTGAGCTGAGAGCAGTGGCTAAAGAAACTTTGGAGGAATTCAAATCCACGCCATAAGTACCCACTTTTCAGTGGGATAAAACTCATTTGATCTTCAAATTGTTTGACATGACTATGTTTGGGTATGGCGATATACAAAAAGCTTTGACGGTCATGACCTTCTTGGATAAAGACTGTCAAAACTGGTGTAACCTCATCTAGAGGGAGACAGATGGTCTTAGTTGAAGGTCAAGGATGCAATAATAAAGGAGTTTGGAAGCCCCACGCATATGTCAAAATGCAAGCAAAAATATATGAGTATCCAATTTCAGAAAGACGAGACCTTAGCTAATTTTGCTAACAAATCTACCAAGAATCACAGATTTTGGTCAGAGTGAACGTATTGGACAAGTATGGTGCGTGGATCAAGTTACAAGTGGCTCTTCATCCTTAATGTAATTTATAACAAATGATGTCTTCTGCGTTAGCAACTGAAATCTTCACCTTGCAAATGGTGGATCACTTGAAGTTATTAGGAGTCACGTTCAAGGCCATAATCGAAGCTTCAAGCTGAGTACATTTCGAATTGAATCCTATTAAGGTGACTGAAAACGCTAAGGAATCAAAAAATTGACCAGTGCTGGGAAATGAACCTGAGGAGTTCAAATGGACATATAAGTGTAACAAACGCTGTCATCAGTGCAGAGGGAAGGGCCACTTCGCTGCTCAATGCTTTAGCAAGAAGCCTAAGGAGCAAATCAACGTGGTCCAGGCAAAGGAGGCCAAACCCATAAAGGAGTTGGGAAAAGGGCCCTCGGCCTAGAGGGGAACAGTATAGAGCTTCAGTTAAAACCATTCCTACCAATATCTTAAATGAGATTATTGACATTAGTGATCTGTTTGTCAATGATTATGCACAGGACCAGCTTTACCAAGTGGTCAACCTAGATGTCAATGCGGTAACTAGAGCTGGAGCAAAGAAAATGACCCTGAAATAATTAAAGAGCTGCTCGCCCATATATGCACCAACTAGCAGACAAGATTTTATCTGCTGAGAATCTGGATGATCTGGCCAAGGTCAAATTAGATGAAGCGAATCTATCAATCCCCCTAAGCGTAATTAAGGAATTGTTTTTTTGTTCTGTCAGCAAAAATAATTAACACCCTCAATTTGGCAAATAACGCCACTATACACTCAGTAAATACCGTTTTGCAATACTCTGAGTGTATGTATATTTATATTGGTCAATTGAGTATGGGTGCAGGTGATTAATGACAGCGGGGTGCCAATCAATATTGTCTGACCAAGTTAATGAGGAAAATGAAAATTTTGCCTGATTTGGGACATAATAAGGAATATGTAACCGTTGGGATAAATACAACCATCTCCTGTGGAGCGTATAGCACTTTACCACTCAGATTTGGATCTTTAGTGGTATCCACCCCAGCAAGAGATTTGGCCAACCAAAACTATGATAATATAATTGGTACCGAGTTTTTAAGAAAATATGGAGTTAAATGTAACTATGAAGCTTTTCTTTCCTGTTACTATCAATTTTAGTAACACGATTCTACATAATTTCTCTGAGATTAACAATCAACCAGGAATATGAGCAAATTTGTCCGCAACAACACCAGTTGGGCGAAAGTGGCCAGCATGAAAGGCCCAAAGCCCTCCCAACCTGGTGGGGAAAAACGCCCTGGCAGAATGTTGACACACCCTCCCACCAAAAAGGGTGAGTACAGCGCCGCACCCAGAGTTTTGCAATTTTTGCAAAAATGGGCGCATATACCAAATAGACGCTCTCAACCCCTGCCCTCCCTTGAGCACGGCCTTAGAATAATGGTCAGTGATACTCCCTCGAGTCATGGGAAAAAATGAGGGGAGGCCTTCTCTGCAACTTTCCTGAACACTGTATCAGTAAATTATAAAAATTTACATAGAGGATGGGTGGACGTCAGGTTCATGTCCGCAGAAGAAGCAGCGGAAGCAGCAAAAATCATATTCTCCATAAAGATTAACAATGAAGACTGCAACATATGCATGGTGCGCACATGATGGAATGAGGCATATGACCTATTCTTTGTATTTGACCAACTCCCAAACACCATGCACTGTGATATCCTAATGGACAAGCTCCATGGGGGCCTCAAAGGTTACGGCATAATTGAACAGTTTGAATTCGAGAAATTTCCCCTCCTGCCCCACCTGTGTACAGGGAAGGCAATAGTCATTATAGGACCTGATTGGGATGTGGTAGAGGATATCACCCTCATTCCCCGCACGGTGACCATCAACCTCCCCAATGGCAGCGTATCTCGCCCCTTCTGCATCACACCATAACACACCCCACCTATCTGCGAATTCTGCTCAGCTATAGGCCACAAAGACCACGCAAGCCCTGTCAAGTGCGGGATTGAAGCACCGAAATTTTTTGAGGACAATATGGATGAAACAAGCCCAACTTTTGGCAAAATTAAGGACTCCACTTTCACCTTCTATTGGGGTGAAAGAGCTGACATCACTTTGGTTGAGCCCATTTTGTGCAAGGACCGCTGTCACGCACAGACCGCCCACAAGCAGGCCGCGAGTTCCTCTGAGACCCAAAACCACACCAAAATTTTCCCAGAACAGATTCAGGTGGATGCCATGGCAGCACAGCGGAATAACCAATCAGATCCCCCACATATAACCCAATGCAACCAAAACATTGAACTTTTTGGATGCAACCAATCAAACACCTCCAACCAAGTGGGAGCAGATCCACCTTGCACCACTGTGGATCCTCCCAGCCAATCATGTGTGATAAGCAATGATATGGAAGACCATTTCAGCCAATTACAATGTGACAACACTTATACACAAAACTTAATCACCCCAATTCATAGTTTCTGCCCATCAAACCCACAGGCAAGCGGCGAAAATTTTTTCACTGATGGGACAAAAGCCAACCCATGCCAGACCCAAACTCCATGGAATAATCTGAGCCAGAAGAAACCAAACAAAACCAGTACTAAGACCGCCAACCAACACACTGAAACCAATCTGGCTAATCAGCCCCATACTTGCAGTATGACCCATGATAAGGAACTGGGCAACCTCATTGGGTCGCCCCAGCATTCCTGATGTGCAGGCTACCACAATCAACATAGGGGCGCTCAACATCGCGGGAGCCAAGGCCCCCACATCCTGGGCCAAAATTTGGCTTTCCTGCACAATATCCCCATGGACATCTTGGCCATCCAAGAACCCCACTGTCCACCAGGGGAGGAGGAGTCATGGTCAACCATGCTCCTTCCAGCCAAATCCTTTTAGACATACCACTGTGGGGTGGTAATTCAAACAAATTGTGACCCTCCAGTAAATGTCTGAAGCACATCCTCCCACCTGGAGGGATGGCTGCTTCTAGTGGACCTTGAGTGGAACAGAGAAAATTTTGCCGTGGCATGTGTGTATGCCCTAAATGATCCAAACAACTGCTAAGAAATTATTCTCCAATATACTCTCAATCCCTTTCCCCAAGGCAACGTTTTTCGCGGGAGATTTCAACTGCTGCTTAACACCATTACTGATCGCTGGCCCAAGTCTAAGGATATACCCCGCAGCCACACAGAACTATGCATACTAAAGGCAATGCTGGACCTATGTGACACCATTCCCAAACAAGCCCCCACCCTGGCCAACATGACGAGGCTCCACCACAACAATAACCAGCTGGTCTCAATGACCTGGATTGACCTGATGCTCGCCCCTATAGACTTATGGCACCGAGTATCAGATTTTACAACAACAATTATCCCTTTCTCCAACCACTGGATGGCCTTGATAGCGTTATCATCCTCAGAAAAATACAAAAAGCCACCAACCTGGCACAGAGTTCACCTGAGCACCATCCATCTTCTGGAGCTTAAACTTTGGATTGAGATGGTGCTAACAACACAGCAAGAAAGATGACCACCCAACGGGAACCCTATCACTGAGTGGGAAATATTCAAGGCTTGTGCAACCAAGAAAGCCTGCCACCTGAACTCCAGAAAAACAGCCTTGATGTCCGTGACAATCAACAAGGCTATCAGACAGCTTCAACACTCAGAAAACAACACACCTCGTGAGGGATACACCCCCCAATGGGGCCGCCTGTGGTTCTGGCTATCCACACAGGTAAACTCCCTCTTTAGAAAAACACCAGCATTACACCGAAGTATGCTACAAATCAAAATACATTTTATCCAGAGAAACTCACATGGCCCAATTTTTCTGCCATTTTAAACCAATTTCAACTTCAGCAACCTGCACACAAGTCCGCCGAGCAGATGACACACTGGCATCCACACCATCGGAAATATTGGCTGAATTACACCAATTTTACACCAACCTGTACACGCAGATTTTGAATCACCTAGAGAAATTGAAAATTTTTTATCATCCACTAATATTGACACTATAGCTGGTCAACCAGACCTTGTAGCACCCATCACTAAAGATGAACTATGGGAGGTAATAAGATCAACCCCACGCAACAAGTGCCCTGAGCCTGATGGCCTACCATATAAATCTTTCAAAAAATATTTTGAATATATCGCACCAATACTACTGGCAACTATGAATAAGTGCCTGGAAGACACATCCCTACTACCTGGCGGCCAAGACGCATATGTGGTCACACTCTTCAAAAAAGGAGACCAGGCAGACCTAAACAACTGGCGTCCAATCGCTCTCACTAATACCAACACCAAAATACTAACTAAAATCTTAGCCAAACATCTGGGTTGCATTTCTCAGACAGCCCTCTCCCCCCATCAGTTTGGCTTCATCCCAAATCGCTCAATTTGGGATAACATCCACACAATTGCCAACATCTGCCAAGCTGACCCCACAGGCGCCCTTGCTTTCCTGGACCAAAAGAAAGCATATGACCAAGTGCACTGGGTTACCTAGAACAGTGTCTGAAGGCTTTCAACCTACCACCCCGCTTTATAAACTGGGCGCTCCTCCTAACGCGCTCAGCCAGGTTTGCAATCAGAGGCCCAGGTTTCCTAACCGACACCATCACCCCCCAAAGGGGCCTTAAACAAGGCGACCCGCTTAGCCCCCTACTATACAATTTACCCTTGACCCTCTCCTCCGCATTGCAAACTCAAAGCTCACTGGAATCAGGTTGGAGGGACAACTACCAACCAAAATGCTAGCCTTTGCTGACGACTGCGTTGTTGGAGTCTCAGGCAATAGGGATGCCAGGGCGATTGAGCGCATTATTCACCAGTATGAGTCAGTGAGTAATGCCATGCTGAACAAACAGAAAACAGAGGTAATTGTTATGGGAAAATTAAGTTCAAACTGGGCCCCACCCTCCCACCACCACAAAAACCAACCAACCACACATCCAACCAAACAACAACAATCCAAGCCAGTAAAACCACTGCGTTTACCCTTTGCACACCACCCCGCCACCAACCCAGTCCGTTATTTAGGCATATGGCTCGAAGCTGTGGAAATATGCACTTGACACCATTGAAAACAACATTTTGGACAACATCACAAAAAGAATGACATGTATGCGGAGGAGTAAAGCTAGTTTAACTGGAAGAGTTGTGTTAGCCAACTCCTGATCTTGTCAAAGTTATGGTTTGCTGCCCACGCAGTTCCCTTCTCCGCCAACTTTACCAACGCAGTCTACAAGCTCCTGCAGAACTGGCTATGGTCTGGTTACCGCGCACCTGTCAGGCTGGAGACCATGTATGGCCCACGGAAGAAAGGCGGGATGGGGCTGCTCAACTTCACGGAAAGAGCAACGCAAATCCTAGGCTCATGAGTAGCTCTCACAGCGTCACCCAACCCACCATCCCCCCACTGGGCTAAGGCATCCCAAACCAACTTTGCAAGGGCACTACATCTGAGGTCCCCCTCCAACCCTGTGACTCTGATGAAATACTTTGCAACACATCCAACCGCCACTGGACTGCACAACACCAACCAGTATTTCAAAGGCATCCTGTATAACCTAAGACAAGGGGATTGGAGCTTCTCCTATGCACAGCAATCTGAAGACTTTCACCCTCAAACTGGTTACATGCAACTCCACAGGGGACAAACAGTGTCTAACGCTCCTACCCCACTACCACCCTTTCCTCTTTCCCGGATTGACTACTTAGACCACCAAGACGTCCCATATGACTTGTGCACCCAAAAGCAGGTGTGGGACCTCATCACCTGCCCCCTCTTATCCCCACAAGTGTGCTCCACAGTGTGGCTATAAATGCGCTGTACGTTTAGAACAGCTGACCGTACTTTCTCAATGTTCAAGACATGCGCCATCTGCGGCGGACCCAACACACTAGCACACCGCCTGGAAGAGTGCCCGCCATCCGCGCATATCTGGGCCAACGTGATGCACTTGTATCAACAATCACCTACAGCCGAATTCCAACTATCCCGCGATATCCTGGCACTCAACATGGCCTCGCCTATCCCCCAGACACTAAGGGCTCTAATTGTGAGCATTGCAATATGGTCCATTCACACAATTACCCTTGACGCTTTCAACGGGATCCTCCAAAATTTCAACCAAGCCATCGTCAGGCTCCACAGCCATTTGGCCAACCACTTCCAAGCCTGGCTGTTTAGCTCACTCCAACACAAATGGAAGAAATGGATGGGCAACTGGATTCCAATCTGGTTCCTTCTTTATGACATTAAAAACCTCACAGGCTTCATAGGCGGTACACCCTACTAGCCCCTGAGCTGCCATGCCACTTATGGTCTAGTCATCCACCACCTGTGGCCCCTAGCCACACCCAAGTGTGCCAAGTCGTATCTTTGAGTTCCTGTGTTTTGCGCTCTCTTCCCATTTATGTTTTCCGTTTTCCTCTTCCCTACATATTGGATGTGCCTTCCCCTGGTCGGCCATCCTCAAATAAATAAAAAAATGTAACTATGAAGATTTTACGTTGACCATATTGGGTCAGACACTACCTCTAGTTTATCAGAGAGATGGGGAAACTTCACTTTCCAGATGAAACAATTTTATTAATCTGATCTACAATCATGACATTATCCTGATTCGCTACCAATTATTTGGATGAAAGCAAAGAGAAATGCCAACAAAAATCATGAAAATTGGGGAATTCTGCTATAAACTAAGAGTTTGAAGACCAATCACCAGGATTGCTGCTCATAGTCAATACGGGATTGACTTTGGAGATACCTGAGTTGTTTTATGGAGAGGTCAGTAGCCCCTGGAAGAATTCCAGAGTAGATCCATTGATGGCTCCTGGAATAGTCATGCCAGGACATGGAGAAATCTGAGTTCTTCTGGCAAATTTGAGTGGAAAACTGATGAAGATTAAGAAGGAAAAGATTGGCACATTTTTCCATCTGATCCTGATGGCAGAATTGCGAAAATTCCATGATTTTAGGACCCTTGCTGAGATGTGATTGCCAGCAGGGGTGGCTAAGAGTATCAATCTATTGGTCGACCAAGAGCAACTCACTGATATGATGGTAAGACAGCAGGAGGAGGTTCTCAAACTATTCAAAAAGTATTGGGAAATTTTCGCTTAGGACAATCATGATTTATGATGTGCAAAGAATTTCATCCATAAAGTTGACACTGGGGAAAATTTACTGATAAGAATGAGACTGATCGATGGTCAAAAACCACTGAAGTAGTAGTGGAAGAGGAAATCAGCAAACTAGTAAGCATGGGATCCTAGTTCTGCTGTCAAGTCCCTGGGTGAGCCCTATCCTGATTTGAAGAGAGAGGACGACTCTAATTGGGTAGTAATCAACTATTGGAAGCTGAAAAAATAATGAAGAAGTATTCATGTCCACTACCATGAATCAACAATGCATTAGATTGACTGGGAGAAGCAAAGTATTTCTCCGCAATGGATATAATATCAGGATATTGGCAAATTGATTTGCCAAGTGAAGACCAGAAGAAAAGTGCAATCATTACCGCGCAGGGGCTATACCAACCAACTAGGATGCCCCAAGGTCTTTGCAATGCGCCTGCGACGTTCCAGAGGGTTATGGACGCCATATTGATTGACTTAAATGTATCATGCGTCGTGATGTACTTGGACAACATAAATGTGTTCAGTAGGACATTCACTGATCATTTGCATCACTTAGAAGAAGTCTTCAAGACACTGTATGTGGCTAATTTAAAGATTAAGCTGAGGAAGTGCCACTTCTTCAAAAAAGAGTTAGAATATATGGAGGTTTATCAACTCCAGTGGACTGCAGCCACAAACCCAGAAAATTGAGGCCATAGAGCGGATGGCCATCCTGAGAAGTGTCTGAGATATCCAAGTGTTCCTTGTAATATTCAGATATCACCAAAGATTTATATGGGATTTTGTGAAAATTACTGAGACCCTTTTTCATTTTTTGAAAAATTCAAAAAAGAATTCATTTGGAATGAAGAGGCCCTGAGTTCTTTTACTGAGTTACGTCAGTATCTGATAAATTCGCCAATTTTAAACTATCCAAATTTCAGTTGGGAGTTTATAGTATATAATGATGCTTTGTTAACGGCAATCAGTGTCATCCTGAGCCAAGTAGATGAGTTCAATGATGAGCATCTGGTAGCTTATGTGAGCCAGACGTTATCAGAAGCAGAACGGAATTATACCATTACTGAGCGTTGATGGTTTGCTGTGATTTACGCCTGTAAGCAGTTTTGGATGTATATTCACAGTACGCACTTTAAAGTGGTGACGGACCACTCCTCTCTGCGTTGGCTGCATAACCTAAGAGAACTGGAAGGAAGTCTGGCCAATATGCATTGAAGCTTTAAGCTTATGACTTTGAGATAGTTTAAAAGAGTGGGAGCTTCTCATCAAAATGCTGATCGCTTATCAAAGTTACCAATGGTCCAAGTGGTATATCAACAGGCCAATGAACTGTTTCAGAAAATTGTTGATGGAGAAATTGGGTCAAGTACTGAAAGATCCAGGTGCGCATTGGAAAGCAATAGAAAAACACTGAGACCAATAATGGACAAGTTTTTTAAGACAACTGTCAGAAAATGAATACTATTCCCAAGACTTTCAGAGCAAGCAGCAATCATTCAAGCTGTGCATGAGGTTATTGGGCATAGAGGCCTGAGGAAGATGACCTACCAAATTCTCCAGTACTATTACTGGAGTCTATCAACTACGACGTGGCCAATTATCTGACTTGCTGCGTGAAGTGCCAGTTTCACAAACCACAAAAGAACACAATCAGATATCAACTGGTCCACCCTGGATTTGCCTGGCATAAGGTGTCCATCAATGTGATGGGACCACTGACTATAAGCACAGGGGGAGTCAAATATATAATAGTTGTGGTTGACCATCTGACAAGATAGATCGAGACAAAGCCCTATGTCGAGATTTTAACCAGATGGATCCTCCCAATAGTCTCAGGACTAGGGGTGTCGGTCAGTCAGGCGTGATTGCTGGATAATTGCCTAGTCCAACATTATTTAATGTTATATAATTAAATTTGAGTTTAGGTTTAGCAGAATCTGCATTTGCTGCTGAAATACAAATTTGAGGATAGTTGTGGGAGTTTATGGTATAAAGCTGATGAATCCATTACCATCTATTCAAATATGGTTCCACTGACTAATTTGGAGCACCGGCGAATCATGCCAAGGATGCTCAAAGTTCTATTTAGATATGAATTTATATACAATTTACCAATGACTTGTGCCGAGGATGGATCAACCTAATCTAATATTCAGTGATCAGATGAGCGGATTGGGAGGAGATTGCTATGATGAATGAGTTGATGATCTGTTAGAGTTCCGCCTGGATGGCTGAGGGATTTCAGAGGCGCAGTAGCCTAGGTATAAATAGTCATTCATTAACTCTAAATAAACATCTCTCTTTTGCCTATTTACTTTTGATTGTTAGCAGTTGCCTGCTAGATTGAAGGGAAATGGTACTAGAGATCCCTGACGTTGGCGTGAGGTGACGCGCCTGGAGTGTCTGGCGCTTCCAGCTCCAATACCATCCCTATGATGAACAGGTGGGAACCTGGCCAACCGTCCACCAATGATGGCACTGCTGGCTGTCAACCCTGTGGGATGCAGCGCGGGAGTGCTTTGGCTGCCCAGGATGGAGGCAGGACTTGCTGGGGCATGTCCAGATGGGTTGGTGAAGGTTTGGGTTGGTGGGGCAGCACAGAAGTGCCTTGGCCGCCCAGGATGGGGGCAGGACTCGCTGGGCACACCACAGGCCCTGGGGTGAGGTGAAGTCGTTGGTCTGCTGTGTTGGTGGGTTGGACGCGGACCCCAACAGGGTTGGTATGCCTATGAAGGTGAAATGTCAAAGGGCCACACCAGTCTTCATACTGGTTGGCCTGGCACACTAGCGGAGAACAGTTGATTTTGCAACACCCTGGCAAAAGCGGATGCTACAAGTACCACACGGTTTATCCTGGATCAAAATGTATACCACCATGGATGCCCGCAAATGTTGTTAAGTAACAATGGAACAAAATTCATGTCCCACATGATCCTGAGGTTGAATGAGATAATGGAGATCCAAGGATTTGTCTAAGCACCCTAACAAACAGAGACAAACAGACTGGTAGAACAAGTAAATGGAATGCTAGCTGCAATGCTGAGGAAGCTGGTTGCTGGGAGAACTTCTGCATGGGGAACATACTTCAGTTTAGTGACTTATGCATATAACATCAGTCACCATTGGCAATAGGAAAAACACAATTTGAGTAGTTGTACAGAGAAGCAAAATTACCACCAATTTTATATTTGGTGGTCAAAACAATATTGGGGATGCGTGACAAGCATACTTACTCCAACTTTTAAATATATGATTGCGATGCAGTTGCAAGCATTCAATATTACCTTAAAGAAAAATATTAAGGCCAAAAAAGATGAATGATAAGGAATGACTTGCACTATCTGAATACAACTGTCACAATTCTAATATGACTGGATGATAAGCCCTAATTCATTATGATGGAATGGGTAGATTCCGCTGATAGTGATTATGTGATAAAACTAATTGATCACCTTAGGATGAGGAGATATTGGGTCCAAATGGATGGTTATTGGATTGCTTATAAATAAGGTAATTATGAGATGTTAATGTATGACGAATATTTGGGAAATTGCCTTGACTAAGGCAATCATGAACTTGATAAATGGTGAACTCTGATGGAACCAATAAGAATACAGTGGAACAAATAGTCTAAGCAAAAGGGTTGATATCAACCAAAGTTGCTGAGAAATAAGTGATACCAGAGAATTTAGGGGGAGTAATGTGAGTAGAATTGAGAGAATGAAGCATAAAGAATCCGCTAAAAATTTTACATTAAAATAAAGAAGTGTTATTGGGGCAATTTCTCTATATTATTATATTTATTCATTTAAGTTTGTTCAAAGGACCATCAATTTCCATATCATCCATTATATTGCTCAGTTATATTGACCCTGTGCAATATCCTACCAGCATATCTCAACAATTTTGCTAAGTATATAACAAACACATAGGCGATAAAGTAGCCTATTGTGACACATATGGCTTTGGAAGAAGAAAAAAGTTAGATGCGCTATGGTCAGGTCCATTCAAGATTATTGATAAGATGGTGATGGACGCATATTCCATCAAGAACCTCGTGGATAGAAGGATTGTTAATCAGGTCCATGCTAAGTATCTAAAGTAATGGATCCAAGAAAAAAAATAAGAATGTTCCAAAGGACTGCTGAACCATTGAGATGGTTATGCCCTGACGTTTTTTGGTTAAGTCCTTAAAAGGACTGCTGAACCAAAATAAATCGTTACATATTAAAATTAAGACCTCTGAACCATAAAAAATGGTTGGTCAGAGTAACCTAGAAACCAGTTTGATTGGAAAATAAATAGAAAGATGAACCACTGAACCAAGTGAAGGTCATTTCCCATATAAAAATAAGAAAGAAAACAATAAAAAGTTGATAAAAATAAAGGAAAAATATTATGAAAGGTGCACATAAAACATATAGTTTATTTTTTAATTGGTTATACTCAACTTGGGGATGATTCCGCCTATGTCAACTCTTGGAGGAGGGAAGATGTATAACTGTAGAAGTAAATAAACCATCAAAATCTATATGAGATCAAAGGCTATCAAGGGCTAGACCTACCAGAAGCCAGGTTCGTTGATCAGAGGCTGAATCCTGATAGAACTGCGATGAGGGGAAGAGAAATTGAGATTTTGGTACTTTTCATTCACAATACCCCAAATCAGAGAGGGAAGCAACAGAACAAGAAGAGGAAGTCAGCGAAGAACCCTGAGTAATCCTAATATGGCACTGGAGCCATAAGATTGACCTTGAGCGCTTGCCAATGGTCTTCATCAAGAACTTTGGCATGTAAGCCAGCATAGAGCAAGGGATACTAGGCGGAGGTTGCAGAAACATTTCCCCAATCAGAGCCATAAGGGGGAGGTATTAATGCAAATCACCAGAAATGTGGTATTCATACAAGGAGCAGATGGCATCCTGAAGCTGACAACTACAGGATTCTTGGATTCAAAAACATAATGAACAATGGAATTTGGGGGTGTCTGGAAGCTTTGTGGACCAACTTCAAAGAACTTGGCCCACAAAAAATGGCATAGGCTGCAACGTATCAATCTAAGATGCTTGAGAGATTGGAGGGGTTCAGAGCTATATAAAGAGCCTCACTTACTTGGTTTCTTAATTATGCGTAGGGGAGCTCAAAATGTTTACAATTTCTGATAGCAAGTTTGGTTGAAAAAAGCTGATTTATAATTTGGCTGAGTCAAAAAAGGAACTCAGGAAGCAATTTGGATCTGGCATGAAACAATTGGCTAATATCAGATCACATTACTTCAGGAGGCTCAACAATAATTGTAGGAGTATCCGTGAAAGGAGCCAAATCTAGGAGAATATCAAAGTTAAATCAAGAACCAATGTAAGAGGGAGGATTGGCATAGTTATTTTGAGATTATCGCCACTCTGGTTTCATTGGAATCAGATACTGTTTCTGGAAGTTCAGTGGAAGGACTACATACATATGTGAGACTTGGAGTGATGGTCCTAGGGGGACATAGAGAAGATTTCTTTTAAAAAAATTTATCAGTTGGAATAGCCGTGCATAATCAGAAAGAATAAGATATTGCTGTTACCAAGAATTAGAATTTAACATATGAGCTGGATGAGAGGGGGATTTCAAATTTTTTTAATGGTCAACATTATCCAAACTTTTTGTAGATTAAGCTCTAAACTATTATAATTTCAGGGCAATTAGTTTCTATAAATATATATAAAGCTTTATAAGAAAGAAAAATGAAAGGATGATATTAACCAAAAACAGTTATTAAGAAAAATAACAAGAGTAAATATAATTAATCACTTTTTATTTTTGCCATGAGATAGACATCAACTGTAGAAACTCCTGTCAAGGACGAGGAGGGAAATCAGGAAATCAAGGACGCTAAACCAAAATCCTGAATATGACAATGGGTTGTATGCCCTAACTGGGGAGAAGCTGGCTTTCTAGGACTAGCATCAGCACAAGTAAATTTACTAGATTGGCACAACAGTGGGTCATGAGGACTGCGTCCTGAGGAGGCAGTAGCAAGGAAGAAAAGAAAGAGAATCACATGCCAAAGGTTGTCCTGAGAAGCATCAAGTGAAGATCAGCTGTGCTCTTCTGGAAACTAAGAATTTTTTGACCTGATCCAAGGTGGCATTCTCCTGTCCCAATCTTATTCTTGCTGGAAACTAGGTAAAAGGGGATGTGTTGAATTTTTTTTCCTTTCCAGCTTCCTAGGTTACCTGTTGGATTGCTAGGGGATAAATCCTGCTAGCGAATGTATTGGATATCAGTTGACCTCAATTTTGGGTTAATAATTTCTAGGGATTTCTTGAGTAATTCACTAGGTTTGGATCGTCAGGGATCAATCTGGGTGAATGTTAAGATTTCATCAGGCAGAGTTGCTGATGAAATTGGGGCATATGATAGTTGATTGTTGATTAACTATCAAGTGTACCAATTAGGATCAGTTAGGTTTCATCACCAACCAATTGGGAATATAATTAGCAGTTGTGAGGCGAGTGATGCCACTTGCAACCAGCAAATCAATCAGACGGTTTGTGACCTGCCATAATAGGTAAAGAGTCCCATTACCTAAGCATGTCGCTAAACAAATGTGGTTGGTTTGCTGTGATTGAGCAGGAAATATTAGCGACACATTTCCTGGATCTTTCTGTTTCAGGTCTAGAGGATTTCTAACGGAGGAATCCCTAACCTGATGGAGAAAACCATTGCTGGTAGAGATGTCATAGGGAAGTTCAACGGCAATGGCTGCCATTTCATGGCTGAGGTGCCAACCAAAGAGTTGAACATTGATTTCCCTCTATAAATTCCCTAGTATTTCATATTGATAAAAAAAGATTCTTCCATTTAAAAATAAGTTCTATTCATCTTCAGTTAATTATTGTTGTGATATACAATAATTGCGGACTCTTTTATGTGTATAAAGCGTAAGGATTGGGGGGTCCTTAGAAGAAAAGTAGACCTTAGATGTGAATCTCTGCAGACTTATCATGACGAGAAGAAAGGTGGGAACCTCTGAATCTGTTAGTGGATTATGTTCATCTGGAACAGGTAAAAATTCACTAAATTTTAAAAAATATGTGGATTATTACAGGTATAGCGTTGGACCATATTGAGCTTATCTATTCAACTACAGATAATAGTCATCATGTTATAATCAATCACATATCAATTACTATCATGAAATTCAGATTATGCACATACCAAACCTGAACAGTTACCTTCTGGGAACTGTTAACCAATACAGTCTTTAACCTCATTGAAAAACCCAGATTTTAACACATAGGTAATAATAACAGGTTTTGGAAGCAGCCTTAACAGAATATTAATTAGTATATGTTAAATTTAATTCTGCTGAGATAAAATTTGCTGTATTTCTAATGATTTTGTTGGGATGATCTCCACTAATGTATTCTACTATACAATATAGTAACTATTTAATTATTGGCAAATTAATTTATATTAGTTAATAAGAGTTTGTAACCAAGTGACTCAAGAAATTCATTAATTATGGAGAATCAACAACGCTTCTGGTATCAACTTTCAAATTAACCTATTTAGGTTATCTCACTGATGTTGTAATTCTAGAATATGGAGAAACTCAACAAAGGGGAAATCTGCATAGGTTGTGATTCAGGATGGTAATCCATTGGTGACAGCGGCCATCTCCCCAAGGAGTGGCAACATAATAAATTGCACTGAATTCCCTATAAATTTCTTGATTTAAGTAAAATAAAGCAGGAAGTAAAGCACAAATATTTTAACTAATATTTTAATTGTATTTTTTACTCTTGAGATCAAAGATGAAGAATAGAATATCCTTGAGTTAGAATATTAAACATAAAGTGCTCCGCATCTCTGCAAGAAGAGTAAAATGGAAAGGATCCCTTTGTTGTTAAAGAGTCAGTTGGTTGTGTGAAAACTCAACTAGGGCGATATTCTCCATACTAATTACAAAATTATTCATTATATCAAGAATCTAGTTAAAAGCCTACCAGAACTTGTTCAGTAAATTTGAGAGCTTAAGCAAGTAGCTCAAAAATATACATTTGTTGCTCACTAAAGGGGTTAATTGAGTTTTAGGTTAAATTTTTTGAAGAAGTTAACAGCACAATGTCATTAAAGGCTGAACTTGAGAAGTTATAGACAGAAGTTAGAAACCGTTAACAAAAATATGCTGGACTTGGCGTGAAAAGCTGAACTTGATATTTTGGAGAAGTGGGTGGTAAAAACCAAGGATGAAATTGAGCAAGTGAAAAAGTCTTTAACAATCGCTTTGGAAAAAGTTACCTCATTAAAATGGAAAGAGACTGAAAAATTCAAAGAGATACTGTTTTTGTAGACTGAACAAGAAGTGGATAACATAAGCTTCTTCTGGAGGCAGGAGGACAAAGCGGGGATGCTGAAGCATTTAGATAATATAAAAATCACAAGTGTTATTGCAGCCCAATGGGGGCAAAAATTTGCTGATAATGACACACGAAAATTCATTCTGGAAAGAAAAGACACCAAGAAATAAGCCTAAGTTTCACTGCAATATTAGAGATGTCTCCTTATATTACACCTATTATTAACTAAGTTGCTGGTGCGGTATCTCCTGCTAATGAAGCAATAAAATAATGTTAAAATCTAGCAAATTACCTATATTTTACCAAGATAATGCACTGGCAATTTTCCACTTATTAAAAATGACGATTTTTGGATATGGTGACTGACAAAAGGCAATAAATAAGATGTACTGCATAAACACCAATTGCCAAAATCTGGTGTTGCCTCATCTCAATGGGGATAATTGGATCTACAGCGGAGCTAAAGAAACAATAATTACTTAGTTTGGTACTTCTGCACTGATGGCCATCCATAGTAAAGTTTATGGGAATTTAGTTTAGAACTGAAGAAACATTGGCAGCTTTTTGCTGACAAATTTTACCAGGAATTAAAACTCCTAGCCAGTGAAAAAGTGTTATCCAACTTTAATGCATGTATAGCAATGCAAGCGGCGCTTTAGCCCTACTGAGATTATTATCATACAAATGCATCAGCGCTTGTGAGCCAAACTTCTACATAAAAGATGGTGAATCATCTCAAGATGTTAGTAGCAATGTTCAAAGCACTCAATAAAACCTTCAAAGTTATTCAGACCAAAGCTCAGAATACCGTAAATTTATATGAGTAAAATCACAAACAACAAATTTGGGTCATGATGAAAAATAAGCCATATTACAGAAATGAGTGGATAGAAACCCAGCCCGCTGCTACCAAAGGTGGAAAACTTGGTTGAGTCGCTCAATGTCAGGACAAGAAGCTTAGAGAACAAGTAAATTTGGTTTATGCTACAGAATGTATAACTGGTCAAAGTTAGGGAAAAAGACCAGCAGTCTAAGTAAAGAACAATCTAGCACTGCGATCAACCCTGTTTCACCTGATATACTTAACAATGACCTGGAGATTTCTGATTTATTTGTGGATGAAGACACATCTGATTCACTCTACCATGTTGTTAATTTAGACTTGATTGCAAGTACCTGAGCAAAGGTGAAAAGGGATGTTGAAAAATTGATATGACTGGTTGATAATCCACAGATAGCTGTAGCAGATTGGTTAAATAATAAAAAACAAGTAATAGAATAATATTCATTAGATCACCTCAAAATAAGGCGATGAGGCAATACCAAACTCAAGAAGGAATTTATTAGATTGCCTAGAAAAAAGATGATAAGGAAATGGCAAATTCAAGGACAATAGACTCTGCCAGAGCTTCTCAGCTATGAGTCTAAACCAAAATAAATTAAGATAGAGAAGAATAGACTAAACCAAAGGGTCAGAATTAACTGAAGGCATTAATATATAAGCGTGACAAGAAGGCTAGAGGGAGGAAGCTAATTGGTAGGAAGAAGAATGGATTGCGAGCACTAGAAGCCTGCTATATATATTAAAATAAAATGGGGTCACCAAAGCTATTGCTTTGTATCATTATTGTTAAATTTACTTTTATCTCAAAGACTGACAATTACATATCATCAGTCCATTGCTCAGTGGGCTTAACCCTGGGCAAACCTTACATCGTCTATTAACTATAATGCCAATTTTCTAACAGGGATTGACCCTAAAGTTTGAGAAAGAAGTTGCTTAGCCATACAATTGCCAGTTAGTGGAAAAGATCAGTTCCACTAAAGGCACAGATGAATTACTTAAGAAAAAACTTGACAAAGCAAACATTTCTCTACTCTAGTGTGATTGATGAATTTTTTCTGATTTATCCACACAATTAAATCATAATTTGGATAAAATAAGTAATGCTGCGATACATTCAGTAAACACCTTATTACAATACTCTGAGTGTAAGTATACTAATATTATAGTCAGTTGAGCTAGAGACTGGCGATAATCAATAGTGGTGCGCCCATTTATATTTTTTTAACAAAATTAGTGAAGTAAATTGAAGATTTCATCAGATTTAGAGCACCTGAAAAATATGAAATTGCTGTACTTAATACCACATTATCTTAAATAGCATATAGTGAACTACTGCTTCAGTTTGGATTGCTATGGTATCAGCTCTAATCATAGTGTGGCAAATCAAAACTGTGACATACTCATAAGATGTAATTTCTGAGAAAGTTGGTGTTTAGTGTGATTTTGAGTATAATACTCTGTTAGTTTTGTGGATGACCCTACCTTAGAATATCAGCAGAAAGGGGAAACTTAATGATGAAGTAGAATAATTTGTAGATGTAATATACTATGATGGCATAGTTCCCATCCAATACACATTACTTTGACAAAAATGGAGGGAAATGCCAAAGGATTCTAAAAGCCATGTGATACCATTGAGGACTCAACAACAAATACCATTCTACTGGGGATGTAAATCATATTTAATAAGGGTTAAATTTTAAAATCCTGAAGCAATCATAAGTTGAAATTGTTGCTCCATGGAATAAATGATAATTGAGCCATGGATAGCTCTGGGGATGATAGTGCTACTCCCACGGCAAAATATAAGTGCAACTGGCCAATCTGAGCGAAAAACCAATGTAGGTAGAAAAACTAAGTCATTATGATTGTGCATTTAATCCTGATAGCGGAACTCAGTGAACTCATGACTTTGGAACATTAACCAAGATGGGATTACTGACAGATGTTACTGAAAGCATTAGTGTATCAATCATATGTAACTGGATGATTTATTGAGACAACAGCAAGAAAGAGGTGCTATAATTATTCTAAAAGTATAAGGTAATTAGCCCAGGATGATCATGACCTTGTATGTGATAAAAATGTGATCCATAAGTATGATACCAGGGAAAATCTGCTAATACAAATGTGACCCATCCTCCAATCAAAGGCTGTTGAAGCAGTATCCAGTGAAGAAATTAGCAAATTGATTAACATGAGCTCCTCGCTCTGTCATCAAGTCCATGGGAAAGTCTGATTCTTATTGTAAAGAAAAAGGATAGATCAAATTGCATGGTGATTGATTACTGCCAGTTAAATAAAATCACAAAAAGGATTCTTATCTGATGGCAAGTATCAATGACTTGCTTAATCGCCTAAATGAAGCCAAGTTCTTTTCAACAATGGACTTGATATTGGGATATTGGCTGATAGATTTGCCAAAGGAAGATCAAGAGAAATATGTGATATCAATACAAAAGAATTATTATCTGCCAAGATTTCCACAGATATTGTGCAACATGCTGGTGACATTCCAGAGAGCAATGAATTTTATTCTGAGTGATTTAATATTTCTTGTGTTTTGTTAGAATCTGGATATCACTGTTTTAAATAGAACATTCAGTAATCACCTGGAGCACTTGGATGAAGTGTTCAAATGCCTAGCAGTGGCCAATCTGAAAATCAAGCTGAGGAAAAGCCATTTCTTTTAAAAAGATCTTGTATCATTGTGGTTTTTAATAAACTCTGGCAGATTACAACCACAACTGCTGAAGATAGAGGCCATTGAGTGGATGTCAATCATGAAGAGCATTTAGAACATACATGTATTTCTTTTTATGATCAGCCATTATCACTAAACATTAAAAAATTTCGTTGGGATTGCC